>OZ024924.1:15731102-16283602 GCA_964017225.1 Netelia inedita | reverse complement strand
GGCGCCCTCACACACACGCACTCACACACTCTTGCCGTCCAAGCTGGCCGATCACACGCATGCGCTCACACGCTCTTGTCGTCCACGCTGGCCGATCACATGTACACACTAAGTCAATCTTGTCGTCCGTGGACGTGAACCCCGTAGATTCGACAATGCGATCTCGAGAAAAATTACCGTTACTCGTGTCTGGATATTCGTACAGAGCACATTGGACATTCCCCCGTTATAAGTTTTCTTTTCTCGCCACAACGTGCTTTAATGTAAAATTGACATGTGCGACGCACATGTCAATCTTACCGGGCGCATTAGCAATCACTCGATAATTAATTAATATAATTAATTATTAATTAATATAATTAATTATTAATTAATATAATTAATTATTAATTAATATAATTAATTATTAATTAATATAATTAATTATTAATTAATATAATTAATTATTAATTAATATAATTAATTATTGATTAATATAATTAATTATTAATTAATATAATTAATTATTGATTAATATAATTAATTATCTGCCAATTGTGCAACGCACATTGGTTAAAATCGTGTTCTCGCGAAAAGTACACCGGCGGCCACGTGTATTAATATAATCGCGTGTTACCTTTTCTGAATCTCGTCTCAAATAGTACAAATAATTAATCTCAGATCAACGATCTTTTAATTGCGCAATATTCTATCAAAGTGACGTGCATTAACTCTCTTCTCAAGAAACTCATCATCCATTTTTCATCTGAGCAACATTATTTCCTTCACCTCGTGTATAACATCTTCCGGCAATTCTCAAACTCTCGATTCTCGAACAAATATCGTTTGCGGCATTTTTGAGTTAAATAATTTAAACTACCCTCACCGTGCAAACGATATATTTTTTTATTTGTCGCCACGTGTAGTGACCGCCAGTGCTGTGTATGGCGAAAATATAACAGTTCGTTTACTCGGTGAGAACAGTCAGGTTGTAGCCCGAAAATATTTGGAGGGGGGGGGGGGGGGGAATATTTATGAAGAAGAAGAAGATGACGGGTTTCATAGCATGTAGTGTGGAATGTGAGAGAAACAGGAGTGCGCGAAAAGTGTGAGAGAAACAGGAGTGCGCGAAAAGTGTGAGAGAAACAGGAGTGCGTGAAAGTGTAAAAGAAACAAGAGTGTGCAAAAGTGAGAGAGAAACAGACGTGCGGGAAAAAGTACGGGATATTGAAAAGGAGTGAGAGAAGGATGACGGTGCGGGAGAGTCAGCGGTGGTAAAGGTAAGACATAAGAAAGAGTAACACACACACACACCCGTGCGCTTACTTCTATTAATTAATAATAGAATAATATACAAATTTTAATATGTAAAAAACAGCGCGCCTCTATACGGACTGCTCCGCCCCCGAGAGAGAGAGAGATTTAGATTAGATTAGATTTGTTTATTATGCCCTAGTATTACTTTGGGGCAAATTGTAAGTATTCAAAATACATTCACTATACATATGGTTCAGTGCTCATTACAAAATTTCATGAGATTTCAGGAGTACAACCGCAGACTTAAAATTAACTTAAAATAAAATGCCGATTGAACGAGATAAACTTTTATCCGGGTAGCAAGATAGCGATATAAAAAATATATAAAGATAATGCTAACTCACTAATATTTTATATTATATAATTAATATTAATATTTTATTTTATTTTATTTTAATAATGACTGTTCCTAACCGATTTTTCATGACCATAATCATCATCATCGTCATCATCATCGTTCAACCTCACCGTCACTTGTGCTAATTTGCAAGGACTGCTCCGTCGAAAGTAGATGGTTTAACAGTCTCACCTTAAATAAGTGTACGGAGGGGGAGGAGGCAACATGAGAAGGAAGAGAGTGCCAAAAATACACAGACGATAAATGAAAGGAGTTATGATATATGTTCGTTCTATGAGAGGGAATGTGAAATATATCAACAGCTCCATGGCGTGACGAATGTCGAACGGAGTTATCCCGGAGAGGTAACAGCTCTCGCAAATAGGACGGGACACTGTTATCATGTAGAATATTGTAAGTAGTAATACCTAAGAAATCCCTCCCGTGGGTCCACCTGGTCGTGGTGGGAGGGCCGAGTACCTAGCCAGCAAGCCAGCTGGAGGGGAAACTAACGGACCCAACACCAACACCAACACACATACACGCATACACATACACAAACATTCACACAACACGCCCAGCGACAGATCGGAGGATGAATGCTCGGGGACCCTATAAACGGGCTCCTTCCGAAAAAGCGTATGAAGGGAATCCCTATAAACGGGCTCTTCCCAGGAATGGAAGGGAACCCCTATAAACGGGCTCTTCCCATGAATGGATCCCGGTCTGCCGTCACGGGCACTTGCCGTCACTCGCACACAACATACAGGGGGGAGGGGTACACGAGACAAGAACAGGGAGAGGGGGGGACCTCAGGGGCCGCGCGTTGTTCCAGCGCGGTACGTGGAGCCGCGTCCACGAGGAGCCACCAGCGAGACGGAACGTAGAACATGCAATGTACGAGCAAAACAAGGTAATACCTCAAGTGGAAACCCCCTCAAAGGGGCAATCCACCCCGGGTTCCGATTGGGTGAAAGCCCCGGTGGCCACGGGCAGCGGCGAGGATTTTGAGGGCCGCGAATCGTACGTGTCGACGGAGAAGAAGATGACGAACAACGACAACGAGACTGACAGACGACTACTCAACGTACCAGGACGAAACAGGACGGACAGTGTATCGAGCGGAGCCAGTGGAGAAACCTACCTTTCTACCACTGACAACACCGCACCGACGACGCAACAGACACGAACGGGACCGACAGATGAACTGACGGAGCTACTACAGCTCATTCACCAGACAGCGACGAAAATGGCCCAGGCAGCGGCCATACAGAAGAATATGAACAGGACGGTAAAAACGGGTATAAAGACGATCCTCGAAGCTGCGGACATGGCGTTGCAGAAACGCATGGACGCAGTTCCTCCGAGACCGACGACGGACAACGCAAGTACAATAACAAAATCGACAATAACGAAACCGACAGACGAAAAGACACCGCGACCGAAACGGAAACGGGAACCGACCGGAACCACTCCGGAATCCTCTCAAAAGAGGATCTCGACGGTGGAACCGACCGGGGCCTGGAAGACGGTGACGAGAGGTCGACCCGACAAGACGGTAAAAAAGAAAGCACCTGACAAAACGGAAACGAACACGAAACCCCGGCCGGACCGGAGCGAACGGGCCCCGCGCAAACGGGGCACGGCCGTCCTAGTCAAGCCGGGAACAGACAAGACGTACTCGGACATAGTACGAAAGATCCGAACGACAATCGACCCGAAGGAGAGTCACGTGCAGGTGACAACACTACGGAAAACGAAAAACGGACTGTGCCTAGTGAAGATACAGGCAGACCCGAACAAACCGGACGGACGTAACGAGTTCCGACAACGGCTACAAGCCGCGGTCGGGGAAGCGGGCAGTGTTCGGGCCATGAGCTCCAAGATCCAATTGGAGATCATGGATCTGGACTGCGTCACGACCGCGGCCGACGTGACAGACGCGCTGAAACGCGAAACGGGACGAGACACGGACTACCGGGTCCACATCTTTGGTCCGAACCGCGCCGAGCAGTACATGGCTGTGTGCGACGTTGAGTCGCACGAAGCAGGTGTGCTGCTTCGGCGGGGGAGGATCGGGATTGGGTGGATGCACTGCCGCGTCCGAAAACGACTGACAGTTACGAGATGCCACAAGTGCCTTGGCTTCGGCCACGTGAAGGCAAACTGTACAGGCAAGGACAGGACAAAGTGCTGCCGAAGGTGCGGCACCCCTGGACACTACGCGACGGACTGCAAAAATAAGCCGGCCTGTCCTCTGTGCACCCAGGCCGGTCACAAAGACGTGGCGCACCTCGCCGGATGCGGCGGGTGCGCGGTGTTCCGTGCCGCGCTGGAGGAGTGCAGGAGGCAGGCAGGACGACGGACAGAATAATTCAGGGGAACCTGAACAGAAGTAGAACAGCAGACATGCTACTACCACAGATAGCTGACGAACTCGACGCGGACATCCTGATCCTGTGCGAACCGTACAGGAGAAGGACGACTCAGACGTACATCACGAACGAGACAGAGACAACAGCTATCTGGGTGAGGGGTGCTGCCCGAACTCGAATAACTGACCGCGGCTGCGGAGACGATTTCGTCTGGGCTAAGGTCGGCGCTGTCACCTATGTCAGCGTCTACCTGACGCCCAACTGCACCGCGGCGGAGTTCGAGAGAAAGGTAGCACTCTTCGAGGACGGAATCAGAGATCTGCCCGGGGACGTGGTAATCGGGGGGGACCTCAATGCCAGGGCAATCGAGTGGGGAATGACAGAAACGAACAGACGCGGACTGCTGCTGCTGGAAATGGCCGCAAGGCTAGATCTAGTGGTAGCAAACACGGGAAATACGCCAACGTACAGACGACCCGGGTTTGGCTTCTCCATCCCGGATGTGACCATGACGTCGGACAGGATGCTGCCACGGGTGAGGGGATGGCGGGTGGTCGAGGACTACACGGCCAGCGACCATCAGTACATCGTCTTCGAAGTGGCAGGACAGACAGCAACGAGACGAACAAGGACACAACACCCCCCGCGTTGGAACCTTAAGAAGCTCGACGTACAGAAATTCACCGAGGAGCTGATGGCAGCATCAGCTCCTATAACGAACATTCCCCCGGAGCTGACTGGCCGGCAAAGGGCGGAACGCTTGGCAGACGAGACGGCCAAACTAACGGAACGACTGTGCAACACGACAATGCCGAAACTCCAACAGAGGCAAAACAGACGACCGCAGTACTGGTGGACAGACGAGATAGCCGAGCTGCGTAGGATCTGCCTGGCGAACAAACGGCGAGTGACGAGGGCAAGAGGTAGACCCGAAAGGGAAAACCTCCAAACAAACTACAAGACGGCACGGAAAGTACTGACGAACGCCATACGGGACAGCAAAACGCGATGCTGGAAGAAGCTCTGCGAGGAGGTGAACGAGGACCCCTGGGGTACCGGTTACAAGATTGTGACCGGTAAACTAGGAGCCCGAGTAACACCGGAACTCAAAGATGCTGCAACCGCAGGACGAATTGTCGACGGACTGTTTCCTACGCACCCGGTACGGACGGACGTGACTGACGATACGGTTGTCCCAATAGCCCCCATATTCACCGCGGGGGAGCTTACCAAAGCCACTGCCGCGATGAAGACTGGTAAGGCACCGGGACCGGACGGAGTACCGGCGGAGATTCTTCGACTGATGGGCGACCGGAGGCCGGAGATACTCCTTGACCTGTACAACACGTGCTTGACGACAGGGACATTCAGCGATCGGTGGAAGTCGGCACGGCTAGTTCTTATCCCAAAAGGTAAGGGCGACCCCGATACGCCGTCGGCCTATCGACCGCTGAGCCTACTGGACACGGCAGGAAAGCTATACGAACAGTTACTGAGGCCAAGACTGACGGACGCGATACAGACCGGGGGAGGCCTTTCAGATCTGCAGTTCGGCTTCAGAAGGGGTCGATCAACGATTGGAGCAATCCGAAAAGTGGTCGACGCCTTCGAGGAACTAGACAGACACTGCCACGCAGCGCGACCCGTCGTGCTGCTGGTGACACTCGACATCAGGAACGCCTTCAACTCGGCCAGGTGGGTGGATATCTTGGAGGCGCTTAACGGTGGCTTCGGGATTCCGCGTTATCTGGCCCGAGTTGCGGAGGATTACCTCAGGAATAGACGGATAACTTACGAGACGACCGACGGACAGGTGACGAGACAAATCACCGCGGGGGTCGCACAGGGATCGATACTGGGACCGGACCTTTGGAACGGTCTATACGACAGTCTGCTCAGGCTGGAGATGCCGCTCGGGGTACTCCTCGTCGCGTACGCCGATGACGTAGCGGCGGTGATCACTGAGCGCTCTCCAGAACTGGCGCAGCTGAAGTTGAACCAGACAATGAGACGAATCGGACGCTGGATGACGGACCACGGACTCCACCTCGCGACACAAAAGACGGAACTTACATTTCTTACAAGAAGACGCATACAGACGAGACTAACAATGAGGGTTGGGACGGACGAGATCCAGGCCGGAACGGAAGTCAAGTATCTAGGGGTGACTCTGGATACAAAGATGGTCATACAGAAGACGGTTCAGAAGGCGGCCGAGAGGATCGCATCCTTGAGCCGCCTGATGGCAAACACGACGGGACCAAGACCGGGGAAGAGACGCCTGTTGATGGCGACAGCCCACTCGATTCTTCTTTACGGGGCGGAGATCTGGGCAGATTCTCTGAAGACGAAAAAATACAGCAAAGCGATGACCAAAGTACAGAGACAGGGGGCGCTGCGGATCGCGAGCTCCTACCGGACAGTCTCTGCACAGGCTGTGTTGGTGGTGGCAAGCGTAATTCCCGTGGATCTTCTTGCCGAAGAGCGCAAGAGGATCTACGGGCGCAGCGCGGACGTGAGACGAGAGGACGCGGCAAAGACTGAACGCGACAGAACGATACAGGTGTGGCAACAACGATGGACGGAAGAACAAACAGGTAACTGGACAAGACGACTAATAAGGGACCTGAGGCCGTGGACTGGAAGGACGTTCGGGGACGTAAACTTTTACGTTACCCAGCTTCTGACAGGGCACGGCTACTTTCGACGGTACCTCAACAATATGAACAGAGTACGAACACCGGACTGCAAGTACTGTGGACACGAACGAGACGACGTGGAACACACATTTTTTATGTGCGACCAGTGGACGGACTTGAGACGAGAGCTCGAGACGACAACAGGTAACATCACCCCGGACAACATAGTACAGGTGATGTTACGCAAACAGGAATGGTGGCTACTTGTAGCCACCTACACAGAGACGATACTGCGACGAAAAAACGCGGACGGCTGCCTGACAGATGACTGAGCAGACGAATTGACGCGACGTAACACAGAACAGACAAACGAGACGAACGAACGAACACAGACAGGACCCCCCAGCCAGAAGTAATATCAACATAGTTCCTGGTTGGGGGAGGACGAGAAGGAGATGGCGGTTTAGTGGGTAGGCCTGTTTTTTTTGGGAGTCCCACATAACCTCCCTGGGCTGAAAGTCCAGATCTGTAAGACTGGGCTGTAGGCCCAGGGGGTATCCGTCAAAAGGATTCCGCAACTCCTTTATAAAAAAAAAAAAAAAAAAAAAAATACCTAAGAAATACTTTCTCCGATTGGATACCGTTAGCCACCGTAATCGTCTTCGATATGGAGTAATGTGCTCATCTCTACGGAGATTAAATATAAATCGAATAGCGCTATTTACGAGTCTTTGAAGTTTCCCATCTAATTCCTTTGTGAGGTCATTGTAAACTACGCAGCAATAGTCTAGTATGGGTAGTACAAGAGCGGAGACTAATTTTGTACGGAGCTCTGTTGATAGCGAATTCTTATGGTACTTCAACCTATGCAGGGTAAACTTTACCTTTTTTGAAATGGAGGATACGTGAGCAGACCAAGAGAGGTTGGCTTTGAGAATCACTTCCAGATTTCGCGCTTCACAGACATACGGTACAGTGGTTTGATTGACCTTGATCTCTGGAAGTTGCTCTAGATCGATGGAGCCCACATTGACTTTGCTATCCAAGATCATGACAACAGACTTTGCCAAGTTTAGCTTTAGTTTGTTTGCTGTGGCGTACTCCGAAATTTGGTTGACATCCAAATTTATTCTTGCTAGTCCCGCTCTCAGTTCGCATGGGTAACAATCCAAGTAGATTTGCGTATCATCGGCAAAGACAATATGTTTCGAGTGTTTGAGGTTGGCTCCTATGTCATTGATGAAAATGGAGAAAAGTAAGGGTCCAAGGACAGAGCCTTGAGGAACCCCCGATGTCGTAGGAAGCCACGCCGATAGGCAAGCCTTGTCAGTGACCGCCTGAGTTCTGCCTGTGAGATACAAATGAACCCAGCTCAATGACGATTCACAGAACCCAATGTCACGAAGTTTTTTCAGTAGGAGGGTGTGAGAAACGGTGTCAAAGGCCTTACTAAAGTCGAAAAGAACTAAAATTGTAACCCGTCCTACGTCGGCCGACTTTCTAACATCATGGCAGAGTCGAAGCAGTGCAGTCTGAGTGCTATGTGCCGCCCGATAACCTGATTGGTGTACCTCCAAAATGCTATTTTCATCAAGATACTCCTTAATCTGCTTGTACGCAATTCTCTCGTAGATCTTAGAGAGTTCACTCAGGTTTGCTATCGGGCAGGTATCGGACGGAGACTTTGCGGAATTTATTTTAGAAAGTGGCCTTATGAACGCTCGTTTCCATTCTATCGGAAAATATGCGTTGACAAAGCATGCGTTAAATAGTTTGCAAATAGCGAGCAACGGGGAGAGTGACTGAGCTGCACTTCTTACTATAAAGGGAGAAACACGGTCCAGGCCAGACGCATGAGAGTTGGCACTTGTGGCAGTTATCCACTGGAGAATTTCATTTTCTGATACTAGTTCAAACTGGAACCTATGTGGCACCACTGGTGCGGCATTTTGAAGGGCAAGCAAATCTACATACGAGCAGGCCGGTATCACACTAGAGATGCTACTATAATATGAATTTAACTGATCAAGCGTGAAATAATTAAGTGGTGAAGCAAGCGATGGTTTTGTGAGTCCTAGTGTAGCCAATTCCTTTCATAGCCTGGCCGGGTTTCTGATATCTGCCAGTCTCCTAGAATTGTACTCACTCTTTGCACATTTCAGATCACTCGTCAGTTCATCCCTGAATTTGCGGTAAATGGCGTACCCTAACAGACTATTGGCTCGTCTTGCATGTTTATAGAGACGGCTACGTCTTTTTATACGAGCCTTTAATTGTGGAGTTAGCCACGGCGTCATAGGCCTGCGAACTGAAAATTGTTTCAGAGGTGCATGAGAATCAAGCACTTCCAATGGCGTATTCCCCAACTCAAGCAGGTAAGAGTTGGTCGATTCGGGGCCCACAAGATCTCCGCTCGTTAAGTTAACATTGCATTCCAGACGTGATTGCAATGTGCGGCTAAATTCTTCAAGATGAAAGCAATGAAAATCACGTCGGACAATTGTACGTAGTGTGTTGAGCGGTGTAATAAACGAATACGATAGTTCAAGCAGATCGTGCCCAGCTATAAACGGAGTTTCAGTTTTAGCAAAAAGAATATTCTTATCACTACTATCCGTAATCATGACGTCAATCAGCGTATCAGAGGTTGCCGTGTGATGTGTAGCTTGGGAATCGACTAAGTGCAATGAAAGAGACGCAATCGTGTCACTAAGGTACTTTGATTCAAAGGAATTTGTTAGAAGGTCACAATTTAAATCACCCGTTATTATGATATTCTTGTACGCATGAGAGAAGGCAGAAAAGACCTTTACAAAGTCAGTAAACAGCCGGCCTTTTGGGGGTCTGTACTGCTTTCCGTCACCTTCCGAGGTCCCTCCGATTCGCACCCGGTAAAGAGTGCGCGTTCTTTGGCGGCCATTTCCCTTGCCCTGACTTGGGGAAAGCGGGTCCTGACGACGACGTGCGGGCCAACCGGAACGGGCGGGCGCCAGGTACGAAACCGTACCACCGACCGAAGTCGGCTTTATTTCGATTTGCCGCCTGGCGGCTACGCACGTGTCCCCGCTCCTTCCCCGGTCACGAATCTGAAGGGCCTCGGGACCAAAATAGGGCTAACCCAGTCCGACGACCGGTCGGTAAGGCAGAGGGGGGGGCGTGGAAGATTGGGACGGTTGAGCGAAATAGCGTATTTTAACACCTACGACACATTCATTATTACAGTCTTTTATTCTGGCTGCCGCTCGCAAGTGGGCATACTCTATCGTACATCGAATCATTTAACAAACGTAAGGCTGAGCCCCGCAGGGTCGTCGCGGATGGCGATACGTAGCCGATATGTAGCCGATGTACGAGCCGGATTAACCTACACTCGAATTCCGGCTCGACAGCGAATTAACGAATAACAGAAAATCCTTAATCAAACATAAAATAAGCTAACAAAACATAACTCTGAGCCGTCCTGGGACGCCGCTGATGGCGAGATGTAGCCGATATGTAGCCGATATACGAGCCGGACTACCCTACACTCGAATTCCGGCTCGACAACAAATTAATGACTAAGAAACAAAATAATTACTGAACCGAACATATTTTTACGAAAGGCACAATGAATCCGGCGCGGCGAAGGAACGATATGTAGCCGATGTTCGAGCCGGACTAATCTATCTTCGCATTCCGGCTCGAGCAACAAATTAAGGACTAAGAAACAAAATAATTACTGAACCGAACATATTCTTACGCAAGGCACGATGAATCCGGCGCGGCGAATGAACGATATGTAGCCGATGTTCGAGCCGGACTAATCTATCTTCACATTCCGGCTCGAGCAACAAATTAATGACGAAGAAACAAAATAATTACTGAACCGGACATATTCTTACGCAAGGCACAATGAATCCGGCGCGGCGAATGAACGATATGTAGCCGATGTTCGAGCCGGACTAATCTATCTTCGCATTCCGGCTCGAGCAACAAATTAATGACGAAGAAACAAAATAATTACTGCACCGAACATATTTTTACGAAAGGCACCAGGAATCTGGCGCGGCGAAGAAACGATATGTAGCCGATGTTCGGGCCGGACTAACCTATCTTCGAATTCCGGCTCGAACAGCAAATTAATTAATAAGAAACAAAAACTATTACTCAACCGAACATATTTTAACGAACGGCATAATTAATACGACGCGGCGAAGAAACGATATGTAGCCGATGTTCGAGCCGAACTAATCTATCGTCGAATTCCGGCTCGAACAACAAATTAATTACTAAGAAACAAAATAATTACTGAACGGAAACATATTTTCACGAAAGGCACCATTGATCCGGTGCGGCGAAGAAACGATATGTAGCCGATGTTCGAGCCGAACTAATCTATCGTCGAATTCCGGCTCGAACAACAAATTACTTAATCAGAAACAAAATTATTACTCAACCGAAAATACTTCAACGAACGGCACAATTAATACGACGCGGCGAAGAAACGATATGTAGCCGATGTTCGTGCCAGACTAACCTATCTTCGAATTCCGGCTCGAACAGCAAATTAATTAATCGGAAACAAAATTATTACTCAACCGAAAATACTTTAACGGACGGTACAATTAATACGACGCGGCGAAGAAACGATATGTAGCCGATGTTCGAGCCGGACTAACCTATCTTCGAAATCCGGCTCGAACAGCAAATTAATTAATCAGAAACAAAATTATTACTCAACCGAAAATACTTCAACGAACGGCACAATTAATACGACGCGGCGAAGAAAGAGAATAAATATATTACTAGAATATTACTCACTCGACAAAACGACATTAAACGAACGCGAAGACTCGAAGCTCCGAACGTAAACACTACGCGTGACCGCCGTAGAGGACGGCGGCCCGTAGTCCCTCATACCGGCTGCCCGGTGTATACGCCTCGTCCCGTACCTCGCGTAGCACCGGCGCGCAAGTACATTTCTTACAATTTCGCTGCCTATTCCTCCCGATAAATTCCATTAATAGGGCTTGAGACTGAGGAAGAGATCTGAGGAGGTTTGAACCAAGACAAAAGAATAATTCGCTACCCGGCGACTGATAGCCGGTCTAACGCGAGACTCTCCCAAAACTCACACAAAACGCGGGGCAACCGCAATTAATTACGATCAGGCCTACCTCGTCTCCTCTCTCAGCCTCTTAATAACGTACTTGCTGGGACTTACATGATTATCCACGCTGGGATGATGCACACGTTTAATTTTACGGTTGGCTTACGGCCCTAATCACGAGTATATCAAAACTCGGCCGCTCTCGTCGATAGTCCCTCGAAGTCTGTCTCCCCTTCGTGCTGCCGGCGTGAGCGGTCCTTCGCGCTCTCCCCCTTATTTTCCATATCGCACGGTTGTCGCGATTCTTCCTCATTCGGCAACATTGTCGCTGCTTCGTCGATGTACGGTGTTCCTCTCCGGTCCCCCTGCGCCTGATGCCTCTCGCTGGCCATCGAGTGACACGAGTCGAAGGAGGGGCGGGTTTGACGGGAGACGTGCACGGCTCGCTACGGTGCTAAGTGCTCCCGAACTCCTTGTCATTCCCGCCTCACCGCGCGTCATCCTCCTGGAGCCCGGAACGGTCGACGGGGACGGGGGAAGCTCACCTCGCCGGGCAGGCGTCCCTTGCCACGGCGGTTGGCTCACGACGATTGCCACCAGGCACACAAAAATATCAGCACCGCGTCCCTCGCCTTGCGTCCCGAACCCCCCTAATTGAGGCGCCGTTATTAGCGGACCGCGACGCGCGATGCACCGTCGAGGAAGCTGGAAGAAATTTATGTAGCCGAGAGGAGATAATATGCACGGCAGCGCGGGTGGACAATCCATCGGCGCCCAGGTTCGTAAATCCGAACCCGTGCGATTGCACCTCTTCGTTGTAACGAAAAAAAAATCGTTACAGTACATAGACGTGAATAATAGAGAGTCCATGTTAGCATAGTGAACGTCGAGCAACAGGAATTCAGGCGATTTAGAATAATTGCTAGGCGAAACAGCTAACAGTCTAGCATTTAAAGACTCGTGGACATAACAAGCTACGCCCCCACCTATTTTGCCGATTCTGTCATTTCGAATAAGGAAATAACCGGGAATATTGACGAGATCTTCCGCGATTTCTGGTTTGAGCCACGTTTCGGAAATCGAAATAATATGAAAGAAGCGGTCATCAAGAAAAGATTTAATAAATTCCATATGGCCTAACAGCGAGTTCGCATTAATTTCACAGATTTTTAGAAAGGACGGAACATGTCTTCCTTGTGCTTCTTTTTGGGAGTTTTTTCCCCTATCATCAGCTAGTCAGTCGGCCCGCTCGATATCAGCCTCACTCATAATTTTTATGGACTCAGAGCCTTCTACTTTGCGTACATAAATCTGACCGTCTCTGGACTATACATATTTCCAGCCTCGCTCTCTGGCTACAATTTTCATTTTCCGCAATAAGTTATACACACTCGCGTGCAGAAACTCATTTAAGAATACATTGCCCTGCTGCTCACACGCGAAAACGTCCTTAATCTTTAACACTCCATAACTACGCTTCTTGCGAATAATATACCCGGCGATCTGCGTAGATTTAAATTGAACAATGAGCGATTTTGGCAGCCCCCGTGCATCATCTAGCCCATAATCGCGAGGCTCGCGAGCCCTATGCGGGATGAGGCGTATGTCCAGAATATCGGGTACAAGTTCGGGGACCCCTAATGCATTCAAAACTTTTTCAACAATTGTCTGCATACCATCAGTGACGCTCGCCGGTATTCCAGCGATAGTTATCTCCGCCGACAAGGTAGCCGAAGTACCAGCTATTGACGCATTTAGAGTGTCGATCTTACTAGCAAGTGCCACGTTGCTCGCTTCTAGCTGCGCGATTCTCTCGCCATGTTCATTTACGGTTTTGACAATTTTCTCAATAGAATTAATCTTAGCTGCCAGGTCTTTATTATATTCGTCTTGGTGTTTTCAGAACTCTGAGAGTGTCTCTTCATTTCTTTTTAGCGCCGCTAAGATAGCATCAAAGGTGGCATTCGATTGCGCCATCGAAGTTGATTCAAGAACGGTACTAAGCGAGCTGTTACTCGTGCTTCTCACAGATTGTATATTACTGAAGGACGTGCTACTGGTGCTCCCAACACAACATAGGTTAGAATTCTTGTACTTCTTATAGTGGCTAAAGCACCCCGGGTGAAACGATCTCAAGCAATCAGAGCATTTAAATTTCTCGCCAACTACTGACCGTCGGCATTTGTAACACACATCAGACATACGAAAATTACCGAAAATTACCGACACAGATATCAATAGCGGTTAACGTTTGGCCCGGTAGAGGGGAACACAACACAGCACAATACCGTCTGTCCTTGAAGCACAGGTGCGTGGTACCGGAGACACCGTTGAAAGAGAGAGTCGCTGGAAGTCGTCTATCGTTGATCAAGTGTTAAGTAAAGCCGGCGCATGCGTATTGAGCCGTGCACGGTAGACAGAGAAGCCAGAGAGATCGAAGAATCCGACGTTTTCCAGGAATTAGGTTAGAAAATCCGTAAGCTTAATCACCGTATTTCCCAGAGATATGGCCAAATTAAGTTAAAGATGTATGGAAAATTCGATGAAAGCTTTTTTGCGCATGCTTATGAACTGCAAAAAGAAACGCCCTAGGGCAGCAGCGCGGCAGAATTCGTTTTTATATGAAGAGCAGTTAAAAGTGATGTAAGGTGTACTCACGTCCAAGAGAGAAAGAGAGAGAGAGAGAGATTAACGTAAATTTAACCCGGAATGGCAAAAGGCTATCCGATTATACGATGCAATTGACTAAAAAATCGAGGGGCAGTTTAAACCCCTTAATTGTGAGATATCGAAAAAATAACACACCCGTCAACTTTATTTTTTCATCCTCTACGTTTATGCTAATTTGCATCCCAATCGGTTAAAAACTCTCGGAGATACGTATGAAAAAATTACAAATTTGCAATAAATAATAAGAGATTTGTTGCTATCAGCACCATTCCGATATCCAGTGTATAGTACGCGAAAAAATAAACGTTGTTGCAATTTCAAATTTTTTCATATCTTGTATTTTTATCCGTTCTACCAGCATACCAAATTTCATCGAAATCGGCGAAGATGCATGAATACAGTCGCCTGTCACTAAGCTGCTGCCATCTCTGGAGCGGTCAAGCAATCCAGTTGCAGGTAATCGGTAATTTACGACGCATGGTAAATACCATCAAAAAGTGGTGTCCACCCATTACGATTCACCCTGTATATATAACAAAACAGCGCGCCACTATGCCGACACGCTCCATCCCCCTCCTTCCCCTGCGCACCTCTTCCTCCGCAACCATGGCCGCTCGAGCTCACGGCGAACTCGGCGACCGCGGAGTGGGGGAAAAGGAGTGGAGGTCGCCATAGTGGCCGCTATACTACTCAGGGGGGATGATGATCTCTCGCTGCCTTTAGAAACCAGTTATCATTCTACAGAGCAGCCGCGAACATGAAGTCAATTTATACTCCGTCGGTTTTACCACATGCATTTCAGTGTGAGGTGGTCGACTTTTACGGATTTGATGAGGTGTACATTCGTACACCTCTAATTATAGAGGCGTATACGCAGCTGCGCGCTACATTAGAAAGCTATTATATCGACGAGCAGCGCGGTGTGATAGTGGCATCCTCCGTTATTAAGGTGGGATTAGAGTGTGTTGTTCAGCTGGGCCCCCACGCGTATCGTGCCATTGTTCAACACACGTTGTGTGATGGGTGTACGAGTGTGTGGGTTATCGACGAGGCATTTTATGAGTTTGTGGAGGCGACACAAATTTATAAAATTACGCCGTCGTTTACAACACCACCAGCCCTGATAGCGGCGTGCTCGGTACACGGTATGGGGGAGGGGTGCATCGATGTTTCGCACCGGAGAATGGATACGATGTGTTTCCTCGCGAACCTCGCCTTAACAGCAACAGTTGTTAGTCGCGAGGGACACGGCACGATCCGTTTGACGGATAGTGAAGGCGTCGATGTGGCCCGCCATTTCGAACCCACCGATATTTTCGGCGTGTGTGTGCGTGCGTGTGTGAGAAACACAGGAGAGCGCGAGAAAAAATAAAAACAGGAGTGCGTCAGAAAAAGGGGCAGCGGCTATAAACGGTAAGTGACACACACACGCTCACTCACTCACACACACACCCCTTTACTTATATTAAAGATTTCGGCCGATCGCTATGAGAAGCTTCTGTATAAACTTACTATGATAACGGGCCTTGCCGTAGAGGTAGCCATTCAAACTGGTAATCCGAGGGTCGGCAGTTCGAGTCTCTGCGCCTGCATCGGATTTTTTAACTTCTATGAAAAAGATAAAACTGTAAACAGCGCTCCACTATACCGACACGTTCCATGCTCCCCTCTACACCGCCAGAAAATGCAAGATTGAAAAAGAAAAAAGCGTGCTACGACGACACGCTCCGCCCCCCCCCCCGCCCCTCTGCGCCGCGCACACCTCATCCCCCCGCGCCAACGACCGACCGAGCCACGGACTCTGCGGCCGCGCAGTGGGGAAAATGAGTGGGGTTCACCATAGTGCGCACCCCACTACTCACGTGGACAAAATTAAAATTACTTACACGGGGAAATAAAATTACAAAAAAAAAATTTTTTTGAACCCTTTCAATAAAATAAGTATTCGAACCCGGATAATTCACAAAGATATTTATGGTAGACACTCAAGTAGGCCCTTAACAAACATGAGGAAAAAGAAAACCAAAAAGACGTTATTTTTATTCGCCAGTATATACGTGTATATATATTAAGCGACGTATTTTGCACTAGTTTGTATACCTGCACGCAAGAAAGGATGAGTGCCGCAATTAAATTGCTGGGACTCGTCTGCTTCACGTTAATCACCGCGACGATATACGCCGACCTTACCACTGATAACCCGTATCAGATACTTCCCATCGAAGATTGTAGCGGTCTCTACAATGAACTCACCACCACGTTGTAACTCCAGCAGGCTGATTGGCGAGTTATCGTATTCATCGAGGTAGAGCATCTAGCACGGGATCGCCCTAAGGATACGAAAACCTTGGGCGACGTTTACCAAGGATGCATTAGGATCAACGAGAAATCAAGCTGCAAGGAATTGCTGCGTTACGACGAGATTTTGTCGCAACTACAACGGGCCGGAGCAAGACTTCAACACCGGAACGCGCACGTTGCAGCGACGTTCTGCGCCCCTGGGCATTATCGGGTCGCTAAGCAAATCGCTCTTCGGGACTCTCACGGGAGAGGACGCAGAATACATGTGTTGTGCCCCCGATAATCGAGATTCTTGTAAGTAGTACGTACAGCCGAGTTCGCCAACAATCCGCTGAATCGGCATTGCGCAATTGAAGGCAACTTCGATTTTAGGCTATGCGAACGCCGACTCACAATCAGATACAACTCCAAATGTATGTTACAAATATCGCTTTTTGCGATTTATTCGTATACTCACCTCGGAGCTGTGTTTTGATAACAATTGCTCATGATGAAATTTGTTTAAGTAAGGTAGTATTACGTACGGGTTTCCGTCGTAATACGATTAAAATTGAGAGTTATTATTAATTACAGTCCAGTTGTCAGGGGACTCGACACGTGGGTTCTGTCTGTTTTAAAGCGGCGTAACGCACTTCACCCTATTTCGTGTGTATGTGTGTGGCTGTGTCTTTGACCTGCTGATGTCGGCGAATAGCTGTGGAAGTCGGGAAGGTCAAATGAGAGCTTCTCCTAGGCCGTTGCGATAAGGCTCGTCAGATGGTGGCGAGTTGTTTATTATGTACACGAGCACAGAGCGATCGTAGTGGCTTACACATACGCGTTCGTATTCGACGCTGCCACTACGATGTCGCGGATTCGCTTGGCAGAAGGCGAGCGTTCGGAATGCGGTATGACTCGCCGGACTCGTACACTTCGCTTTGGTATGGTAAAATAATATTGAGATGTATTTAAATGCTCGAAATATTCCGACGCGTAATGCCGCTCAGGTAATTATCGCGATACAGAAATATTACGAGAGGCGTGAAGCGCCGCTAGGGTTAGCTTACACGTATAGAGTTTTTAATTCTGTGATTCGATTTCCCGAACTCGATGTTACACTCGCGAGACTCTAAGTACGCGAGATGTACTTGCCGCTAGGGTATGAGTACCGGTCGACCGAGGGCTATGTCTATGAAGACCGAGCAATCAATTAAGACTGATGAGAATTTGGTCGATCGGTATCCTCGTTACCCTGGAGCGAAGGTGTTGGAAGAGCTCGTGGGGATAACCAGGAAGTGTCGGATTACTGATTGGGAAATCGATTGTGTCAATTCCTGCATAGGTGTTTCTTTTGCGCCGGAGTCGTTGTTATGCCCGTGCTGATCATGCAGCGCGTGGCATCGTGGCGCATTGGAAGTTTTTCATCATGGGTCGATGTGTTTTCGGGAATTCGATGACGGAGCTACGCGTGCATCGATGGATTGTTCAGCCAAGTTGTTGCTGGGCTGATCGGTCCGTAACATATGAATAATTTTTATGTATATAAATAATAAAAGTGTAAACAATATTAATAAGTTCGAAGAAGTGTCATTCTTGTCATTCTATTCGATGACAAGAAACGTTAAGAACTTTTGTCGAATTCGTGTTTTTTATGGCAAACAGGCTGAAAAATTATAAAAATTCTATGTTATAATTGTTCAAACTTGAAACTCTTGGAACACTTAAAAGGTATTAAATTGAAAGTAAAAGGCGAAAACCAAAAAATTTCGTTCACACGTCCCCGTGCAACCAGTAAAAAAATGCAAAAAATTGTTTTTTCTTGTTCAAATTGAATGGTTAACCGAATTGTAAAGTCTTTAAATTCAAGATGACACTTCTTTGAGGTCTTATAAAGAAATTCTATAAGTTATATAAACATTGGTTCGCAGATTGCTGAGATCCGGTCATGGGCGGACAACTTTTATATCTAATAAGGTCCAAATGGAGTTATACATAAAAGGTATCGAGATTATAGTGAAGTACATTTGTCCTATAAATTTTAGCTTGATCCGTTCATGCGTTGCTGAGATTTGAGTGAGGACGGACGACTCCCGTGATGAAGATTTTTGGAGGGCAATATTAATAGGCACTTTTCATATATGGTAAGTGCCTAAAAAAAGAAGAGTAAGGGTGTACGGATTAAGATGAAAACTGGTGAGTGGTTGGCGGGAGGGGTGAAGATAGTGTGGAAGTGTAGGGAGCAAAGGGATTGCAAAAAGAGAGCTGTTCGGGGTAAAGGAAAAAGTCGGGTGAAGACAACGAGGTTAGGAAACGAGGAAAGTGAGAAAGCAAGCGAGGTGGGAGAAATCGCGAAGGACGGAAGCAGCGACAGCACAACGGTGGGAGACGGCTACCGCTACCGTACCGACCCAGGAGAAAAAGGAGAAGCCAGCGGGAACTTTCAACTGTCACATCTATCACAACCATCGGAGGACATCGACACAATCTGTGAGACGCCGACGAGATATAAGAGTGTGACAGTGGAAGGAAGGGAATCGGAAGAAAAAGGAAGGGAAAAAGAGTCGACAGGTGAAATACTGTGGACAGGTAAGAGGAGGAGGGGCAGGCTGAGAGAGGTACTGGCAATCAAGAAATGAAAAATATACTGTGTGAGATCGCTTATTGACTGTTGAGGATCGGGAAATCGAAAGAAAGGAAGTAAAGTACTGCTGGAAGACGAAAGCCGTAGGCGGAAGGAGGAGAGAGAGGACGAACGAGAGGCAAATACGAACAAGACGAGCATGACTCACAAGGAAAGCTCCAACATGGAAAATGAACTGAGGAAAAGAATTGGAAAAATAGAGATGAAATTGACTGAGGAAAGGGAGGAGGAAATCGAAACCAAAATAAGAAGAATCGTGGAAAGGACGGTGGAAGAATTGCTGGCCAGATGGGAGGAGAATCAGAGACAGAAACGAAAAGAGATCGTAGGAGAAGAGCGAGATATGATTCGGAAGGAAAAAGTGGAAGAAATGCTAGTGGGGGAACAGGAGAGAGGGAGAGAAAGATTTGAGAAGTAGGAGGAAATAATACGGTGGTTAGGACGAGAAAACGAGGAAATGCACCGAAGACTGGGTGGCAAACGAACAACAGCGGACAGCAGGTGAAGAAAGGGAGGGGAGATGGGAAGAATAAAAAAACGCGATATAGAGAGCGGCAGATAAGGTGGGCATGAAGAGGCATCTAGGAAGCATTGGCGAGATAAGAGGGTGGTTCGATAATGAGTGTAGAGAGCAAAAAAGAAGGGTGTGGGGGGGCACTGAAAAGTTGTTTGATCAGTAAGAAGAGAGGAAGGAAGGACGGCAATGAAGCGGACGCCTCAAGCGGAGGAGGGGACATTGAAGACGAGAAAAAGCAGGAGCTGATAAAGGAAAGGAGAGTGATGAAGGAACTGTGTATTAAGAAAAAGGGGGAATGGTTCGAAGAAAGGTGGACAAAGGTAAGGGAGAGTAAAAATATGGTAGAATGGTGGGCTGCAGTAGGGAAGTTTGGACTAAAAAGAACAACGGGGAGCGGAATTAGCAAAGAACAGTGGGTAGAATATTTCGCTGGGCTATTGGGGGGTAGACGGGGGGAGGAGGTAGTGGAGAGCGGGACACAAGGGCGGAGGGGGTGGTAAGTGAAGACGCGTCAGAGGATCCCAGCCTGGACGAGGAAATTAGTAGGAAAGAAATCGAGAGAGCGTTAAAAGGCTTGAAAAACGGGAAGGCAGCGGGGGAAGATGGCATGACCGCAGAATTCATGAAAGGAAACCCCCAAAAAAGGGAAGACGAGCTAAGGAGGATAATCGACCATATTTGGAAAGAAGAAGAGGTACCGGAGGGATGGGATAGGGCAAGAATTTTCCCGATTCCTAAAGCGGGGGACAGGGAGGTGGCGGATAACTATAGAGGGGTTGCACTGTTGAATATAGGGTACAAACTGATAGCGAGCATTATGGTAAAACGAATGAACAGATGGATTGAAAAAGAGGGAATAATCAGAGAAAGCCAGGCGGGATTTAGAGCGAGGAGAGGCACCAGAGGAACATGTGTTTGTGTTGAACGCTTTTATAAATAATAGGTTAAAAAAAATAAAAGGGGGAAATTGTATGTAGCCTTCGTGGATTTTAAGGCGGCATTCGACAGAATAGACAGGGAGAGACTGTTTGAGAAGCTAAGAGGGAAGGGGGTGAGAAGAAGGATGCTGAAAATGATAAAAGGAATTTACAAGACAACAAGAAATGAGGTGATAGCGGAAGATGGAATTACGGAAAGCTTCGAAACGGGAAAGGGAGTACACGACAGGGGTGCCCTTCAAGTCCGACATTATTTAATATAACATTGGATGATATAGACGCCATTTGGGAGAGAGCAGGGGTAGGGGGGTCGGTGATGGGCGGCGTTAAAGTCTATGCACTCTAATACGCGGATGATATTGCAATGGTGGCGGAGGATGCAGGAGAGATAAGGAAGATGCTGAGGTTGCTAGAAAAATACGTGGAGGGGGCCAGAATGGAAGTGAATATTCAAAAAACAAAGATTGCGGTGTTCAGAAATGGCGGACGGAGGAAAAAAGGGGAGGAATGGAGTTACAAGGGAGGGAAGATAGAGGTAGAGTAGCGAGAAACACGATGGGGAGACACTGAGCAATATGGTGGCAAGGGCGCAAAAGGCGGCGAACGCGGTTTGGGGGGTAATGAAAAGAGCGAGGGTGGATGATTTGAAGAGAAGACTACAACTGTTCGACTCGCTGGTAAAATCGGGAGCTCTGTACGGAGTAGAGGTTTGGGGGTGGAGCAGGAGGGAGGAAATAGAAACTACAAGGGAAGTTGGTAAAATGGCCCTTTGGGTGGCAACGAACACGCCGAGTTTTGTATGGAAGCTGGAAGCAGGAAGGAGGAGTGTGGAAGTGGAGGTGTTGTGGCCATAGAGTGATTACCCGAGGGTAATTACTCCCCCGTGGCAACAACGACGTCGCTGACCCTGGGCCCGTGCGCTTTCAACCTCCGAGGAGTGAACGCCCAGGATCAGCGAAATCGAACGACCCGGCCGTGCACGCGCCACTGACGCGTGAGAAACGCGGCGGAGGTCTTCCAAGAATTGCACGCACATTGCAGAATGTGCGCGATTTCTAAAGTTTTCCGTTCTCCCACCGGGGGTCCGCGGACACCCGGAGTGAGAACGGAATTAGAAAAAGTGATCAGTGCTGCTTCAGATTTCGAGCAGAAAACCTCCGCCGCGTGCCCGACGTTGGGAAGTCAGACCGGGAACAGGCCGTAGTTCTTAATAAAAAGCCGACGTGTCGGCGAACTCTGGCTCTCCACGGCTACCCGAAACCGGGATAAAGCGCTCGGCGTATAACATTAATCAAAGATCAAATAATCATCCTAGAAGTAGTCAACCATAAAATAATCATTTATAAACATAACCAAACATCGAATAATCCTACCTATCGTTTATATATCTCTTTTACATTCTAATAATCAACAAAGACTCAAGTGTAGTGATCAGTAGGTGGTGTTTCGCGAAACAATAGGGACAGTAAGCGTAGGCTTAAGTGAACAAGCGAGCGTGCGTCGACCTGCGGGAACAGCCACTGTAAGTTTACCAACTTTATTATTTGTAGCTATTGAAACCGATTGTAAACGATTTCACGCATCTTCTACGGTGCAATAAACTTAGTACGGGCTTTAAACGACCTAATACGAATTTCTCGACACCCTAGTCTCTTCCCCCGCCCCGTGAGGATCTCGGGCCCGTTGGGGACGAGCGGCAATTCACGTCCTTCCGACGCTTCCGCACGCTACGACTCTAACAATCTTCCTTCCCTTAATTCCTCTCTATATTACAGAGCGCCTTCAGAGCTCTGTTGGTGGCAGCAAAAATTACCCCTTTGGCGGATCGGCACAAGCTGATCCATAACAAATTTTAGTGGCAGCGGTGGGATACGCTGTAAGATCCTAAACCACGGTTCTTGAAGAGGGACCGGTGTCGAGAAATCTGTATTTTTATTTAAGACCTAGGTTTAGGCTAGGTAATCTTTTTCCTCGATCCCATGAGCAAAAGGGATTCTTATGTCCCTGAATGAGATTTCGCAAATGACTCTCGTAAATTAAATATCATATAACCCCGCCCCTCGTCATCCGTTCGACGCCTCTGCTCGACGAACAGTAACCTTTCTAAATATTTACTCGTGTAATAGTCAGCCCGCCGGCGTCCGTTCGACCGAAACAATTATATTATTTCCGCGCTCTACGTCCTCCCTTTTCTCCGAGTCACGATGCCGGACCCCTCGAACGCTTCCCTTGACCCCGCCGAGATGTCGGCAGCCCTTTCGCAGTCAATGTCGGCTATCACGTCTATGATAGGGGGCCTTAGTATGCAGACGCGATTAGCCGGGATCCCCGAGTTCGACGGACGGAATGTGCCCTTACGCGACTTCCTTCAAATACTGCGAAACTCAGCCTCTCAGATTTCGCGAGAATTAGAGCCGGAATTGGTTGTCGGGATTCTCAATCGGTTGCGAGGCAGTGCGCGGTCGTGTCTGGAGGGAAAAACGATCGCAACCGTCGACAATCTCGTAGACGCGCTAAAGCGAGGGCTATCCCGCCCGCGCAAATATGCCGATTGCATGGCTGAGGTAATGCGACTGCGTTTACAACCGGGAGAAGCCGTCCAGGGGTTATACAATCGCACTCAGGCCCTTACGAGCATCGCCCGAAGCTCCTTCAGAGCCGACTACGGGTACGAACTCCCCACCAACCCTACCGACATGATCGCCGATTAAGCGCTTCTCGCTTTCCGACGAGCCTTGCCGGCCAGCATCTCAAAAATTATAACGGCCTGCCGCCCGAAATCCCTCGAAGATGCGTACGATCTCGCCATGGAACTCACGGAGTGCGACGAACCCGCGAACTCCCGGGACAGCGAGGCCCACGCTCTGGTCGCGCGAAGCGACAACGTCCGAAGCCCGTCATTATCACCGCGAACTCCCGAGTCGCGTTTCGGGTTTCAACGTCCTCCGCCTCAGCGGAGCCGAGATGCCAGCCCGGCGAGGCCAATAGAAATTGACCTCCGGTCGTCGCCGAACTTTCCCCGAACCGATAAACCCGTATCCTCCCCGATAGTGAACACGGAGTCGCAGAAGATTTCCGCAGGGGGTGACTCGGGGTGCGATCGACGATACTGCTGCATTCGCGGGACGGGATGCGCCTGCTGTCCATGGACAGATTGGACCCCCCGACAAAAACGAAAGCCTGGCGGACCGAGCGGATGCGGCCAACGTTACTGCTGCGCACGTAACGGTGGCTGTACCTGCTGCCCCTGGACGGAGTGCGGCCTGCGGGCCGCCCGCAACCCGAGAAATGCCTCGCCGGATGCAAGGCCGGGATCTCCGCGAAGTCAGACACCCGAGCCTTTAAACTTCCAGGGGGCTCGTCGCCCCGCTGCGACGGGCCAGTCCAAGCCGAACGAAATTATCCCGGGAGGTCGGAAGGTAACCTTCCAAACATAACTACCTCAGACGCTAACAAAACGAACGTATCATCGGACACGGACGATTCCTGCGAGACACCCGTGGTCCGACTATCCGCGCCAGAGCTCATACTAGGGACAGATAATTTTTTCTGCGACACCGGGTCGGCACTGAATTTCATTAAAAAATGCGCGCTCCGTGAAAATGTCCCCATTGACACATCGCGGCGGCGAGAGTACACGGGGCCCTCGCACGAAAAGTCATGGTCGCTTGGCACCGTTACGTTAACGATAAACGGGTTCCCTCGCACGTTTCACGTTGTAGACGTCTTTGCGACTGATAGCAACGGTCTCGTCGGAAAGCCATTCTTCCGCCGCGAGCGAGCCGAGATCTCATTTCATCACAATGCCCTGATAATGGCAAGCGACCCTATACGAACCCGCATGTTCGTCACCGCCGAAGGAAAATCATCGAAACCAAGAGTATTTACTATACGCGCGCGCACCCGTACGCCGTTGCCGGTCGAGGTAATAAACCCTGACCTGCGCGAAGGTTATCTCCCTCGTATATCCACACCGGACGGTCTGTATATAGGAGACGCTCTTGTTACGCAGCAATGCGGAGTTTGCCACGTTATGGCCATTAATACCCTCGACCGAGAGGTGACCGTCGCGGTGCCCCCTCAGAATTTGATCCCTTTCGACTATTGCCATGCGGACGACTTTGAGTCCAATTGGGACCGTGCCTCGTCCTCGGACGACGAGGCTGAGGCCCCGACGGACCGAGTAACTGCCATATTACAAGCCCTACGACTCCAAGATCTCAACGCCCTCGTGCAAGACCACGTACGTCGACTCGTCGAGGAGGACCCTTTGAGATTCAAATTACCCGGAGATAAACTCCCCGCTACATCACGTGTGGCGCATCGCATCCCGACGCAGGACGACCTGCCGATAAATACTCGTCAGTATCGGTTTCCCTTGATCCATCGAGACGAGGTCGAGATGCAAGTCCGTAGCAAACTGAATGATAATTTAATCGCGCCTTCGCGATCTCCTTATAACTCTCCCGTATGGATTGTACCGAAAAAACCCGACTCCCAAGGCCGCCCGCGAATGCGCATGGTCATCGACTTCCGGAAACTCAACGAGAAGACCATCTCGGACGCGTACCCATTGCCCAATATACTAGATATACTGGACCAATTGGGGGACGCCCGTTACTTCTCGACTTTCGATCTAGCGACGGGATTCCAGCAAATCCCTATGGACCCCCGTGATCGCGCGAAAACCGCCTTTTCTACCCCTAACGGCCAGTACGAGTACACTCGGATGCCGGAAGGTTTAAAAAATGCGCCGGCGACTTTCCAGAGACTCATGGACAACGTGCTGCGGGGTCTCCAGGGTACGGAATTGTTCGTATACCTGGACGATATCGTGGTATTTGCCAAGACTCTGGAGGAACACGCTGTAAAGGTCCGCCGATTGTTCGCGAGACTTCGCGAGGCCAATCTGGTGCTGGGGCCCGATAAATGCGAATTCCTCAAACGCGCAGTAGCATACCTCGGACACGTGCTCGGCAGAGATGGCCTCCGCCCAGACCCGCGGAAATTAGCGGCAGTACGACATTTCCCCGCTCCAAAAACGGTCAAGAACGTGCGCCAATTCCTGGGGCTTGCTGGATATTATCGCCGGTTTATGGAGAATTTTTCGGCCCGTGCCAAGCCACTCTCAGACCTTACAAAAAAGGGCAAACCGTTCGAATGGGGTGCGACCCAGAGGAAAGGCTTCCGTGACTTGCGCAGAGCCCTCTGCCAGGAGCCCGTCCTACAATACCCCGATTTCAATCGACCCTTCGTCCTTACGACCGACGCCTCTGATATTGCCGTCGGAGCTGTCCTGGGGCAAGAACGGGACGGGCAAGACTGGCCGATCGCTTATTACTCTCAAGTCCTCTCTGCCGCGCAGATTGGCTATGGTACGACCGAGAAAGAATGCCTCGCAGTCATAAAAGCCATCGAGCACTTCCAGCCTTATTTATACGGCCGAAGGTTCAAATTAATCTGCGACCACGAACCGTTAAAATGGATAGGCTCAATGAGCGACCCCGGAAAAAGACTCGTGCGCTGGCGGCTCGGCTTGCAGAACTACGATTACGAGTTCGTATACAAGCCGGGTCGACTAAACGTCAACGCCGACGCCTTATCACGAAATCCCGTAATCGGCTGGAGCTCCGAATCCACGAGTGAATCCGAATCCCAAGGGGGGGGGGGGGTGAAACGCGTCCTGCCAATACAACAAGGTCGCCCTCGGATCGGTTCTGACCCCGCGCTCGTGCGCCCCGGTCGAGGGAATCTCCCGAGCTCAATGGGTCATAGAACCAAAAATTCCGTACCCTTGGATCGGAGCGCCATTGCGACACGTACACGCTTGCGCATGGACCCGCCTCGCCCTTTTCCAAATTACCTCGAGGTCTCCGGCACAAGCTCGGACGATGAACCCCGGCCCGCTCGCACAGCTGACCGGGTCTTTAAGGCCCCGATGCAGCCGCCCCGCCGCCTCGTGCGACCCCGGGCTCCGATTGCCAAGGCCGCCGCTCCCCCCAGCGACGACGAGGCAAGCATGAGCGAACGAGACCGACCCAACGCCGGACCAAGCGTCGCTATTGCCTCCCCAAGCCCTCCCAGCGACTCCGACGAGAGCACGATGGAGGAAACGGACGACGCAACGCCAACCATGCCCGACCAACTTAGGACGTCGATTTGCAAGTATGACGAGACCATCAAACGGCTCGAGGAAAAATTCCGAGACGATTCCAAGATCGACGAAACAATTTTGCCCGAGACAATATCTGATACGGAGCAAATCGACGAGAATGTCCAAGAGATTCTTAAGGAGATGGATCCCTTTGACATTGAGAAGGGAGACTCGATCCTCGTCGACCGAATAAACAATTTATCCCGACGATGGCCAGATCTAACCGACGAGGAATTAATTAGAAGAACGAGCTGTACGGGAAACCGTACGCCTCAGCCATATGACTGGGACGAGGAGGGGGAGGCAGACGGCGAAGCCGAGTTGCGTCACCCGCCGATAGCCGCTTCTACGGTCTTGCACGACCACACGCTGCAGGCCCCAAACGAGCACCGGCCGGCGCGCACGTGGCCCTCCCCTCCACATCCGCCGTCGGAATCCACGATGGCGCTGTCGCTAGGCGACGCGACGCCGTCGTCGGCCCAAACCATCGCGCCGGCCCGACCTCGGTCGGCCTTGCCATCTCCGTCCTTCTCGCTCCCTCCCCCGAGTTCGCCGCGCGCCGGGGAGTACCAGAGCGATGCGAACGAAAAGAAATCGTGCGTCGAGCCACTGACACCCGATCCCTGCTGCGACCCTAAGGAATTTGAAGAGTCGGCAATTCGGACCCTCGATATCTCGCCCAGAAAGGCCAAAGGCGCGGTTACGACTGCCGAACTACCTCGTATAGTAGGCTGTCGTGACTCTCTCACGCACGCCCGCGATAATTACGTGCATTTCATCTCCGCCGATGGCGAATTTACGACCCCCATAGCTCGAATACTCTCCGACCTAGGCCTTATTGATCCCGCCACCGTGCGACCCCAAAAATTATCGGTCGGGAGACTTCTTATTACCCCGCGAAAGATGCATAATATCTTCAGCATCATAATAACCGAGAAATACTACGACGACGTCAACGTGAAGAATGTCGCCGCGGGCTTAACCGTACTCCGGGAGCACGCGCTCCGAACCGGTATCGGGTCTCTTCGGCTAAGCCGGCACGGCGATTTACCCGATGACCTACCTCACGATACCCTGCTTCCCTTGATTCATGATATCTTCGGTACGTCCGGAATTCGCGTAACGATATGCTATGGGAAAATAATCATCCCCCTGACCGAAGACCGACTCGGGATCATCACAGAATGCCATGAAAGCCCCTGGGGAGGACACAAGGGCGTAACCAAAACGTACCGCCGAATTCGAGAGCGCTTTCATTGGCCTACCCTACGAAACGACGTACAGGACTTTATTCGCCAATGCCAAAGATGCCAGGAAAATAAACTCGTCCGTGTTCGCACGCGCGAGCCGATGCTCATAACCGATACTCCCGTTAACGTGTTCGACAAAGTCTCTCTGGACACCGTAGGGCCGTTTCCGACTACAACTAACGGTAATAGGCACATCCTCACCCTGCAGGACAACCTCTCCAAATTCTGTATCGCGGAGGCCATCTCAGATCTGCGGGCCGAAACCGTCGCTGAGGCAATGATTCGCCGATTGATTAATGTACACGGCGCACCCCGAGCCATTCTCACGGATCGCGGTACCGCCTTTATCAATCAATTAATCCGGGAACTATGCCGACTGTGCAAAATTCACCACCTAACCACCTCCGGTTATCGCCCGCAAACCAATGGCTCGTTAGAGCGAAGCCACCGCGTACTAGCCGACTATCTACGTGCCTATTCCGATCGATTTGAAGATTGGGACAAAATGCTCTCCTTTGCCGAGGCCTCCTACAACAGCACAGTCCACGAGGCTACCAACTTCACTCCCAATGAGTTTGTTTTCGGGAGAATAATCCGGCCCATGAGCGGCTATAACACCGATTCCCACCCCCTTCCCACTAGCAATTCGTTTCTTGCCGAATTAATTAAGAGGCAAGCCGAAATCTGCCGAATAGGGGGAGATCATTTGAATCAGGCGAAAGAACGCTCGAAAAAATATTACGACCGTAATAGCCATCCCTTCATGGGTAGACTCGGCGATATGGCTTACGTTCTGAAGGAACCCCGGAAGGGCAAACTCGACGCGTACTATAAGGGACCATATGTCATTTGTCAAGTCACCGACAAGAGCAATGTCGTCCTCGAAGCCTCGAACGGAAAGAGGTTCCGTAAACACGTGGACAAGGTTAAGCTTGCCCACTTGTGAAAAAAAAAAAAAAAAAAGAAAAGAAAAAAAAAATTTAATAATAATAATAATAAAAAAAAATAAAAATAAAAATAAAATAACATTTTTCCAAATTGTCCAAATGACAACGATGCCGAATAAATTCTTTCCGATTCCCGAAATTCATTCTCAACCTATCCCACTCGCCGAGGAAAAAGATTATTACCTTGCTAGTAAATATAGTACAACGGTATCAATTATATCTAAGCGTATACGCACGTATATTTCTCGAATAGTCGGTAAGACCGACACGCGAAAGGATGAGTGCCGCAATCGACCTACTGGGAATCACGTACTTCGTTATCATCACCGCGACGGCGTCTATCGACCTCCGTCCTGATAATGCGTATCAGGTACTCCCCATTGAAGATTGCAGCGGCCTCTACTATGAACTGACCACCACCTTGCAGCTACAGCAGGCGGATTGGCGAGTCACCGTGTTCATCGAGGCGGAGCAACTAGCTCGGGATTACCCAACAGACGGTGCGACCTTGGAGGAAGTCTACCGGGGATGCATGGCGGTCAATGGGAAGTCAAGCTGCAAGGAATTGCTGCGGTACGACGAAATCGTGACGCAACTTCATCGGGCTACTCGACTGCTCGGCGAGTTAAGGGCCGTATCGGAGTACACACGGCCTAAGCAAGACCCCAGCATCGGAACGCGAACGCTGCAGCGACGTTCTGCGCCCCTGGGCATTATCGGGTCCCTGAGCAAATCTCTCTTCGGGACTCTCACGGGAGACGACGCGGATTATATGAACGGGCAAATCGACCGCCTTTTTAAAGATCAGAAAAACCTAACGCATCTTATGGAGCAACAGATGCACATCACGAGATCACACATGCAGGACTTACACCAGCAGCATCTAGAACAAACCAAGCGTGTTGACAGTATACGGGGGTACGTGCTCGCCTTGCAAACGGACATGCTCACCCTCAGCCATTAATCGACCTTGAACCACTATAACAGTACCATCGTTAATTACGCGCAAAGAGTGATCGAGAAGATGGATCATTACGTCGCGACCTTAGAACAGTACCTTCGCGTCACCGTGACCGCTAGGGAGGGGCGCTTCGATCCGGCGATCCTCACCGCCGAACAGCTGAGCGCCATCGCTCGGGAGGCGCAGCTTCGCGCTGTCGGCCTAGAGTTCCCCCTTCCCATTGAACACCTACGACCAGAATCTATCGCTAATCTTGCCTGGACCGACCTCGTGTATCATCAAGAACGAGTAATGATAATCGTGCACATACCGATACTCGGTCGCACGAAATACGATCTCTACCGGATGCACCCGTGGCCAGTACCGCAGACATTCAACAACGGCACCGGCTCGGCGTATATCAAGCCAGCCGTATAGTATATCGCCTTATCATCGAACTAGCGAACATACTTCGTCGCCGACTCTAACTATGTGCGCGCCTGCCGATCATCCGAGAAGCGGTTGCTGTGTACGGGAGGCGTGCCGGTACATGAAGCCGCCACCTCGACCATGTGTGAGTTGCAAATGCTGACGAACCCGTCGCCCGAGATCATGCGACGATGCGACGTTCGCATTCGGCCTTATCATGAGCCGCATTGGACCCATCTACCTGCACAAGGAGGCTGGCTCTATTCTCTTTCTCGAGAAGAAAACGTGCAAATAATCTGCCCTAACATACCGATACGGCAGATTATTATTAATAACGTCGGCATCCTTCGCGTGAGCCCAAATTGCGTCGGCCTCATGAGGAGTACCACCCTCACCGGGGTGCGGACATATGAGAGCGATACAATTTATCATTACCGCCCTCGCCTTTCTCTGAACGTTACGGTCATCGCGCCAGTGCTACACGAGGCCTCCGTAACGAGCCCCCATCTGCTCAAATCTGTGATGGGCGCACCATCCGATCTCAGTCGAACCGATCCTTGGAACCCCGGAGAGGGGGACTCACTCTCGGACATCGAAGCCCAGATACACGCTATCGGGCAGCACACTCGAGAAAGGCAACAACAGCACTTCATCACCATCGCGGGTTTCGCCGGGCAGGGTTTCATCATCCTAACATTCATGTGTTACTTAGCCCGACGGCAAATACTACGCCTGCTTTGTCGCCTGGGATCGGTCATAGCATGCAGAGGGAAAAAACGGCCGTCGAAACAGAACCCAACACCGGCAATAAAACTCGAGGCGCTGCCCGCAACGCCGCGTCAGCATGAAGTCGAGTACGCCGAGATTGCGCACCCGCCTGTCGCCGTAGCCGTAGTCCCAGCTCCCGCTGGGACTTTACCCCGAGCCGTACCTCGCTAAGAGTCCCTTGTTCCCTAATCTCCCGACTACAATTTCTTCTAAGAAAAAAAGAACGAAGCGGGCGGGAGACCAAGCGATGCCGAGGCGCACCGAGACTCGTCAGAACCGCTGCGGCAACCGACGAGTCAACACCTCGCCGACTTGAGAATTAAAATTAAAAAAAAAGGGAAAGTGAAAATTTGCAAGTATGAACGCCGCCGTCGTCGCATACGCCCAGAAGGGAAAGTGCCCGTTCTGTGCTAAATTCAAACCACAGTGCGCGGGGTTCATGACGTGCGCGAAACGATACCGGCTGTATTCGCAGCGCGCATCGGCGTCTGTAAAGTGTTGCTTGTGCTAGGTCCAAGGATCCCCGTCCAAGTACGAGGAACATGTCGTGTCTTGCGCAGACAATTTTCTACGCCGAACTCGCGAGTATCGCGCGCAAGCCGAGTCGGCCAACCGAGCACGCTCTCGCTCGCGCGTGGCTGCAAGAACGTCGTCGCGTGCTACATCCTCTGCGGAGACGCCGCAGTGTCCGGTGTGCCGCGCGACGCCGCCGACATGCCCAGGATCGGCGCGATGCATAGAGCGGGCGATGCATCACCGCGCCCGCGTCGCCAAAAGGCCCAAATGCCCGGTATGCGACATCGCGCAGCCCCCCGAGACGTACTTCGCGCACGTTGGCCAGTGCGCCGCGCGATTCGAGCGGGAGGGGATGCGTGCATCCTTACCGCGCGCCGCCCCGACGGGACCAGCCCTGTCGACTCCGAAGAATAGGCCAACTGCGGTTACCTGCACCCAGACGCCGAAGCTGGAGCTACTTCCGGGCGAGGAATATAAATACATACGGTGGTTGGGGAAAGCGGAGGCCGTCGAAACGCGCGAGGCCAGGACGAATACGGACGCCGGGCCTAAACAAAAGGACGCCGAGACTCTCACCGATGCCGCCACGGTCTCACCAGAGGATCCCGCGGACCTCGAGAGGCCCGCCGAGTCGTCAGAGAACGCGGACGTCAAGAAGGAGTCACCCGCCACTTCGGAGGACGGCGAGGACGACTACGAGAGCGCGTCCGAGGACCAATCCGACGACAGCGTCATTCTCGTCGAGACGGTCCCATCGACTGTTGCCTGTCGCGGGCGGGGCGGATTTCGAGGACGGCGCCCTATCCAGTTTCACCTGCCGTCCAAATAGGAGCGAGACGACGAGGACGTCGGTTCCTCAAGGGGGGGGGGGGGGGGTGAGTGTTGTGGCCATAAAGTGATTACCCGAGGGTAATTACTCCCCCGTGGCAACAACGACGTCGCTGACCCTGGGCCCGTGCGCTTTCAACCTCCGAGGAGTCAACGCCCAGGATCAACGAAATCGAACGACCCGGCCGTGCACGCGCCGCTGACGCGTGAGAAACGCGGCGGAGGTCTTCCAAGAATGGCACGCACATTGCAGAATGTGCGCGATTTCTAAAGTTTTCCGTTCTCCCACCGGGGGTCCGCGGACACCCGGAGTGAGAACGGAATTAGAAAAAGTGATCAGTGCTGCTTCAGATTTCGAGCAGAAAACCTCCGCCGCGTGCCCGACGTTGGGAAGTCAGACCGGGAACAGGCCGTAGTTCTTAATAAAAAGCCGACGTGTCGGCGAACTCTGGCTCTCCACGGCTACCCGAAACCGGGATAAAGCGTTCGGCGTATAACATTAATCAAAGATCAAATAATCATTCTAGAAGTAGTCAACCATAAAATAATCATTTATAAACATAACCAAACATCGAATAATCCTACCTATCGTTTATATATCTCTTTTACATTCTAATAATCAACAAAGACTCAAGTGTAGTGATCAGTAGGTGGTGTTTCGCGAAACAATAGGGACAGTAAGCGTAGGCTTAAGTGAACAAGCGAGCGTGCGTCGACCTGCGGGAACAGCCACTGTAAGTTTACCAACTTTATTATTTGTAGCTATTGAAACCGATTGTAAACGATTTCACGCATCTTCTACGGTGCAATAAACTTAGTACGGGCTTTAAACGGCCTAATACGAATTTCTCGACACCCTAGTCTCTTCCCCCGCCCCGTGAGGATCTCGGGCCCGTTGGGGACGAGCGGCAATTCACGTCCTTCCGACGCTTCCGCACGCTACGACTCTAACAATCTTCCTTCCCTTAATTCCTCTCTATATTACAGAGCGCCTTCAGAGCTCTGTTGGTGGCAGCAAAAATTACCCCTTTGGCGGATCGGCACAAGCTGATCCATAACAGAGGCAAGGAGAAGGGCAGGGAATTATATCTTGCAAATGTTGTGGCCATACGAAATATCTCTCGCGAAAGATATTTCGCGCTTCACAAGAACGACGCCGCTGACCACGAGACCCATCTCCGGGACAGCGAAAATTCGGTGTGAGGTACCAGAACGCGCGGCTCCGTCAGCAGCGCTGACGGAGCCGCCGTCACGCCACATCCGCGGAAAATCACCGGACATCCCCACCTCGGGACCTGAGGGTGTCCAGGTGATAATTGCGAAGCCTCGATAGAGGCAGTCTCACGCCAATCCTCGAAAAGCATCGACCCTTTTAATACCGCGCAGTTAACTCCGTGGAGTATCGATGGTAACCGATTAAGCCTTACGAAAAGTTCTCGGAGTTAGTCAAAGCGCGGTCGCGACCGAAGTAAACCTTGTGGTACGCCAAAGAGCAAGTTAATCGAACAAAATATAGTCCTGTATAAATATATTCAATTCACATATTATAATCTTATTATTCCAATTCCCTTTTTTCCAAGTCCAAAAAGACTCGTAACTTAAACAAATCGATATCCATAAGTGTAAAAGACGTTAAGGCAGAATCCTGCTTTAGAAGCATAAAAAAATCGATTTGTTTTTTATTTCTTAAATGTATTCCTACTATATCTAAGAATATGTATGTAAAGTTATAGAAGCTAATTCGCAGTATTTTCGAAGATACAGCACGACACGTGGTGGGACGCAGAGCAGGCATACGACCGCTCGGGCAGCTGGAGCGCACGTTTTCTCTTGTTTCGTTTTTACGATTTTTCTAAAGTGGTGTGCATAATTGCAAGAAAACTAGACGACCAATCAAAACGAAACAAGGCTTGTTAGCTTTAGTTTTGTATTCACTTCTATTTGAACTAAAAAGATTCACGAAACAAAAATGCTAAACAACTTTTTTAGCAAGTTGAAATGATTTTTTTTCGTGCAAATGTAACGGTCCCACATTACTTTCCCCCGCTCTCACCTACTCCTAATCTCTTTTCCCGCTAACTGCCAACTTCGCTGACCCCGCAGTCACACGGTCCCTTATCACCCTCACGTGACATGCCCTCCACTCCTAAACTCTTTCTTTTCTAACCCTTTCGCATCACCATCCTTCACAACTAATCAGTTCTCCTCCGACTTCCTAACAGTCTAAACCTTTTTCTATTAAATAAAGCACAAATCTTCTTCATCGCAAACGCATATAATCATTCATTTCATCTACCGCTTACCATCCGTCGCACAAAAAGCACATTTTTTTCAAACTTGAGAAAAAAAATGTATTTTACAATTTTTTAGTTTTTTCGTAGTTCACCTAGAAGAAAGATATATGAAAATCAGAATTTTCTTTGGTTTTCTTTAAGACGAAAATTGCGAGCTCCATCTTGTACGCCGATTGGAGACTGCACTTGCAAAGTGCTGAACAAATGTTTATAAAAATCGACTGCGTTTCGATATTGTTCTCCAAAAAAAGTTGTTTATCATGTTCAAATATGCATTAAAATATTCTCAAAAGTTCGCTAGACATGCTTATTTTTTTGTGCCCTAAAAAAATTGTCCAAAAAACGCTTCTTTTAGGCGTCCTAAAGCAGGATCCTGCCTTAAGAGGCAGTGTCAGTCGCACAGAAATTTCGACGGCTTCGCTCTCCCAGCGGTAGTGCAGAGCTCGCAGCATTTGACTACGAGCCGCTGCGGACTACCGCTAGATGTCACGGCGCCCGTCTGCTATGAAGCCCCGGCACATCCAGGCGGGCCGAAGGCCGAGGCGTCGTAGCAGGGCCAGCCAGTGTTCCCAACTTAGGGGTTTCCCCCCCAAATTTAGGGGGTAAATAAGTGGGTTGGGATTTTTTAGGGGTTTTATATATTTGGGGGTAGTTGTTAGGGGTTTTCTGAATATATAATATAATTTCTTTAATTAAATTAATTTTTTCACTAGCGGATGACGACGGACTGGGTGACATCTGAATATATATAATGACTTCTGAATATATAATATAATTTATTTAATTAAATTTATTTTTTCACTAGCGAATGACGACTGACTGGGTGACATCTAGTGTAATTATATTTAACTACTCCGTAATGGCTAGTATCCCTTTATAGTCTGTGACTGGAAATTTCGAGGTTATTGTATGTATGTTGAGCATACATACTAAAAATACTGTTGATTGTTGATTGTTCATTGTACTGCGCTGTCAACGAGCAATTTATTAATAATGCCTAAGGAAACGAAAAATAAAAAGACGTATATTCAAAAGTACATGAAGGTTTGGGAAACTGATTCAGAATTGAAAGGTAAAGAAATTTCATTCCCCTATTGTAATTTATAACTGATCAAGATAGACTACTAAATTCGATTTCTATTCACGACGATTTTTGATCATAGTATCGTCCAATCATTGTCGTAAAGATGCAGCAGTATACGGTATTTTTTATTTTCTTTAGGTTTGTTTAGGTTTACACCGTACAATCAATGCACGTTTTCTTGAATGGATTGGACGGGTGATACGGCATGTTGATGATTTTTCCATTTTCGAATATTTGTTTTTCGATTTTTTGGTTTCTGGTGTCTCATAACATAAAAATATTCATATATCTACTTACATATATAAAAGTTTGAGTATATTAATATATATGATTCATATACTCAAACTTTGGAATATTTATACAAAAACATGAGTGAATGAATCTATTCGACATTAATATTTATTTGCCTTTGCCTTTGCTTTTTAAATTAATCAATGTCTGCCAGTTTCATACTCGTTTTTAAAAAAAAGTGTGGTATTGGTGTAACCATGCTTAAATGTTTTTCCGTTTGCGGTGGTATGTGTATAGGTACTGAAGTCGTATGTCGTTATTTACAATTTATGGTGTTATTGCAGGATGGCTTGCACCTGATGGTACAAATGACACATTAGCGACTTGTAAATATTGCCGTGTTGTGTTGAAAGCCCACAAAAAGGATCTGATTAGTCACGCTAAAACAGAGAAACATAAAAAAGCCATAGCCAGGGAAAGGTCAGCAAAGGGATGTAAATCTATATCTGAGATATATAAGCCAGTTTTGTCGGAAAGTACAAAAATCGCCGAATTGAAAATCGCTGCCTTCATCGCCGAACACTGTTCTTTGTTAACAGTAGATCATTTGATTACTATACTTCCTCAGCTGGATCCTTCATCAGAAGCTCTAAAAAATATCAAACTTCATCGCACTAAGTGTTCCATGTTAATCAAAAATGTGCTCGCTCCGTCAATGCTTGAAGCTTTAATTGAAGAGATAGGAAATTATCCATATTCAATAATTATCGATGAGAGCATTGATCTCTCGGCTCAGAAAGTCTTATGTATTATGCTGCGCTTTTTTTCATACAAGACAAGGCAAGTTGTCACAACTTTCTATAGAATAATAAAGATAATAGAATGTGACGCGAAAAGTGTACACCGAGAAATTACAAATCAACTTGAAAAGGATGGATTAAAAATTGAAAATATGATCGGAATCGGCGTTGATGGAGCAAACGTTATGGTTGGTAAACATAATTCAGTGACTGCTATAATAAAAAGAAATCTGCCTGATTTAATTATCGTGAAATGTATTAGTCATTCTTTGCATTTATGCGCGGAAAAAGCAGCTGAATTATTACCACGCCAATTAGAATTTCTCGTAAGAGAAACCCATAATTGGTTTTCATACAGTCCTAAACGTTTGAACTATTATAAAGCATTATTTGAAACTATGAATAACAATATGAACCCAAAAAAAATTCAAGGACTTAGCGGAACCCGCTGGCTCGCTCGCTATCAAGCTATTGTTACTATATTGGACCAGTGGGATGAATTAAAGCTGCTCTTTTCGATTGCTAAATCTGACGATAAATGTTACATGGCAGAACAGCTTTATGATATCATGCGGATAACTTCTTTCAAAGCTCTCTTGATTTTTTTGAGGAAGGAGTTGAAGAATGTGACTCAAATAAATTTACTTTTTCAAAGTGACAATGTTGAGTCTACCAAATTATTTGAGGATCTGTTCTTATTATACAAAAACTTGCTGAGACGACTTGTTGTACCTTCCCAATTGGAAAAATTGGTGGACTCTGAACTTGTCGAATTTAATTTCCGGGAGCATGTAATGCATACAGCTTCAATGTACTTTGGTTTTGATTTTCAAAATATATCACAAGAATTAGAAGAAAAAGACTTGTTGGATGTCAGGGAAAGATGCAAGAACTTTTTAACTTGTCTGGCCGAGCAAATTCAGAAAAGGCTTCCCGATAATTTATCAATGTTGAAAACAGTTGCTGATTTGCACCCAAAGGTTGCTACTTCTCAAGTTAAGCCCGATTTAAAACAAATATTGAATCACATTCATCGTACTCATATCTATGGCAACAAAAATGACATTGAGTCTGAGTGGCAACAATTGAGTAATAAAACATGGACTAATACTAGTAAGTAGGTAAACAAGGGGGTTTCTGGATCAACGCGTGTTAGTGCACACGTACACGTCACACGTACACACCCACGCATACACACCGACTTCCATGGCGAGGGGGGGGCATCTCGAATACTCCACGACCCCATGGCGGGGGGGGGGGGGGCGCACCGACTTCCAAGACGATGGGGGAGGGGGGGGGGCATCTCGAATATGCCACGGCACCATGGCGACAGGGGGGGGGGGGGCATCAGCCGCGAGTTACCCCATATTTCTTAGCCAAATGATTTATTTTAATTGTTTATTTAATTGTGTCTAATAAATATTCTTGATATGAGATATGAGGTGTGAGTTATCCGGTCGTGCTTAGCCATACTGGTTATTTAAAAAGTGTGGGATAAATATTCTTTCACATCGCTGACCAATATCGGATATCAACTACAGCGGCCATATTGTTTATTCAACAGCCAAGTGTTAGATAAATAATGCTTTGACCCTATGTGTTACGCGATATATTTCGTCGCATAAATATTCTTAGATACCGCCGAACAGCAGATTTTTATCAAAGAAGGGGGGGGGGGGGGGTTATGGCTACATACCGATGATGGGGGGTATATCGAGACAATTCTCACGACGAGTTTTCATAAAGAGAATTTTTGTTCTCATCGATAGCTCCGGTGCAGCTGCATATGAGTATCCTATATCTTTTAATGCTCGACGTGTTAGAACGTGTCGCGGTGACGTCACAGCCAGAGCAAAGCGTTTGCCACAACGAGCGAGCTGCGATATCTAGGATATCGGTTGACACTTCGCCAAGTGTTTATTCAAAATGCACTCGAACGTTTTGGGGTGGCGTTCGATGACGACGGCCTAAAAATTAGCTATCCCTCTCTTTCACAAACCTTAAAATGAGAGAGAGAGAGTAACGAGCTAGCCACGATATCTAGGATATCGGGCGACACTTCTTCAAGACGTTTTATGATAAACAATGACGACGGTCCAAAGAATTAGCTATCCTTCTCTTTCACAAACCTTAGAATGAGAGAGAGAGAGCATTACATATTATTTGATCATCTTACATCGCGCGTAGAAATGATTTTATTGTATTGGAGGAAGAGAGCGGAGAAGGATCGGAAGAACGTTAAGTGAGAGCGTTAATAATGGATATACGTGATCGTGATAGACTCGATTTTCTTTGTCAAAATATTATTTTCAAAATACAAATGTGTGCGGTGTTGCCAGTTTTAATTGAACTCAGGGTTTTCAATGACGACGATGTAAATTTGCCGACTTGGAGAGTAAGTACAAAAATAATATTCTTCTTTATTTCAAAATTTTCTTTGTTAAATATTATGATTATTTTCAGAGGAGGATACATTGTAAATCCACAGCGCAAGATATCGTACTAACGATAAAGACACGAGGACCATACGCATACGACAAATTTATACAAGCATTACGTCAGGCGGGTTACAATGATGAAGCCAATCTTCTTGAAAATGCCCGACTTATAGATGATATCAAATCATTTAAATTATTATTACAATTGCTTCCAATCGCAATTAATCGCATCGTGGAAATCATTAGAGATGGGAACAGGTGAGAAACTGTTAAACTGAAATATATCCTGCAAATTCAATCTATTTAGTTTTTTAATGTTTTCGATCATGAATGTAATTTATCCGTTTTTTTAATGCTAGTTCCAGACTACTATGAAATAATCGCAGAGGTTGTCATTCCATGGAGGTGGATGATGGCGCACACCCGAGTCCAAAATCATGCGTGATATTAACACGACGTTGGCTGCAGCAGCTTTGAACCTCGACGGCGCAATGGTGATTGTCGAATGAGGATGAATAATGAGCGAACTCAACTTCATTGATGGCTGAACCATCTTAACATGAACGCGAGATGTAGCATAAAATTTGTTTTCTTTTTTATAAACCATTTTCTTTATAATTCATTTTTTATATATACTTGCATATTTTTTCATGTATTTTTATATGTACTCATTCCAAATATATTTTCTGCCGAATAAAAATAAAAACATGTTACACATATTTATGGTTTTATACAATTTTTATTCAATATCATGGTTTCTTCTATTTGATATTACACTCAGTATTACATTCGTTATTACTTATAAAATTATTACATTTGAATGAATTCAATGTGATTATATGCAGTCCCATGAGAGCGTAATGCCAATCCATTTTCATGAGATGCACGAACCATCTCCTTGAACAGATCTTCATTTGACAGAATTGGTGTGGTCATCCGGGCTGGCAGAAAAACCGTACAAGTTTTTTCCAAATCCATGACGATTCTGTCACCATACTTGGTTTTTGCGACTCTTATATCGGTTACTGGATATGCCTCCTGAGGTGACAATTCGGACAGCTTTTTCATTGGGAGAAAGTCAGCCAACAGACCCACTTTGTTGATTTCGCGTAAATCCATACTGATCTGAAATACATTATGCATAGCATTTTATCGTTAATACTCAAAATTATGAGAACATATAATTCAGGGGACAAAATTTTTAATACGAACCTGCAGTTTTTTCTTTCACGATGATGCGTAAAAAATGTATTTGTCGAAATTTGGCTACCAACGATCGAATTCGTGATCGTGCGATAATTATTTTTTTCACTCGTTGAATATTTCGTAATAATTGTTTAATGCGGATTAGCAATTCACGTCTCTTCAACAGTAATAACTTCGGATGTGATGACTTTTGACTGTACCGCATGAAGACTGGTGCAACGACTGATTGGAACAGCTGTGAGCGCGTCTCATTTATACTGAATTTGATCTTCCATCTCATTTTAGTGACTAATCTTAATTATTATTATTATTTCACTATGTGAATGCTATGAGGGAATGAAGCTGCGACAAGTTGAGACGAGTCGAGACGAGTCGAAACACGTCGAGACGGTTCCATTGTGGGGGGAACCATCGAACATTATTTTGAATCGTTTTCGTTGGTGTATAGGGTATTCAAAATATAGCAAACAAACACACATGATATTTATTTAAATTTTTTTATTTTCAAGAAAAAATACACTTAATTCTCGGGGAATTTCGGGCGAAGACAATATTTTAGAGCTAGAACATTTTTGCTGGCGCAATTGAACTTTGGTGAATACTTGTGATATGAACAATCAGTGCGTACGCTTTTCTGCAGTTTTTGTAACGATGGACACTCGAGATTATCAAGATTGATTATGAGTTCCGACCAAGCATTCAAAAAATTCGTCAACCATTCTCTCTTCTCCGGACCTTTAACGTAAATTACTCGTGCATCGCGCAAAATGTTTTGAAGAATTCTATTTATAGCATTATAGGGTGTAGCACCATAGTTCCATGGTAAGCCATGATGATTATTTATCAACCAAGCATTTGTACATCTATATTTGATGGGCAAATCAATCCATAAGCATGGTGGTTCGAAGAAAATCGTTGACGGTGTTCGATTGGAATCCGTTAAAGAAATAACAGATAATTCTTTCAACACAAATTCGTTCGAGGGCTTTTAAAACCTTGCAAGTCAACCACGTACTCCATCTCGGGTACAACTGATTCTAATAACTCACGTCGCTGATTTATAACAAACATTCAATATACCCCCCCCCCCCCGCCCCAACTTATGAATATATAGTAATAATAAAAACTATAAAAGTAAATAGAAAAATATATAACTCTACAGACGAATGTGTTCTTACACTATTTTTTTAACATTACCACTAATGGGATTATATTCGACAATACGGTCGTGTAAAATTAAACAATAAGCCGAGGTTTGAGCGGGAAAGGGATTTACAGATTCGAATTCGAGGCGAATATCGACGGGGCCTGATTTCAACGATTCATTCTGCTTCGAACAATCGATAACAATTAGCGGCGCGTATTTCAAAAAGTCACCTTTGTTTATGAGTGGTTCGGGCTCCTTCTCGTAATAAGAAGACTGGAAATTTACATACATTTCATAGAGCAAAGCATATTGATTGCGACCAGTGTCGAGATTCAAGTTCCCATATGGATAACTCTGTGAATTTAAAAAGAGTTTAACGTCTCGAACATGACAATGATCAAAATGACTTGCATTCTTAAGAGCATTATTTTTTCGTGCTGTTTGGAATCCCACAATTACATATCGAGGTTTTTCCAGTTGAGTGGAAGTTTTCACAACCCAAACGTGTTTCGACGAAGTCGGTAATAGAGGATACTCGTACAGTTCCCACGTGCGAAAACTTATTGGGATGGGTGTATCTTTGGCTATGTAATTTAGTAGCTGAATTTTTTGCGCATCGGAGACCTTAATATACGGTATCATCCATTCAATTTTCGAAAGAGTAATTTTGAATTCTTCCGGTGCAACATCCCCAGCCGCTCCAGTCTGTATGATGGCATTCGTGTCGGTGTTTGCTCTTGTCAATATTAGCTCGTGCTTGGCATTGATGATAATTTTGCGATAATCCTCGGCAAAACCCAACAACATACTCAGCGGTATCGAGATATCAAAGTAGCCAGAAGCGCGATTATTTGCACCTCTTCCACACTGGGGGCCCAACCAGCGTTCTCCATTATCGACGTCTGACTAGGATTCTGGGACACATAATTTTTCATCACGCTCGTATGACCAACATTTTTACATCTGTCAATCTCAACAGCGTTCAGCTCGTAGCGTATGTCCTCGAATAAGTGGCAGATGGCATTGGTGACCAACTTTGTGCTCGTGGTGGGAGTTTGTCCATCGGCTCTCGTTAATCTATCGCTAACGTGCAGCGAACTCTTGCTCGGCAGCAGACACAAATCCTGATGCTGCACGGCGATACGAATTTCATCGTTGTTATTGAAGGTTGCCGAGGCGAATGGCTGATGTCCATGTATCTCGTAATGCGCAATAGCATCATCAAACATCACGGGTTTTTGTATTTTTAAGATTCCCGCCATGGTATGAAGCAAGTAATTGTAATACAACAAGAATTCATTTTTATTTTTTTCGAAGTTTCAGACCCAGACTCTTCAGATATCGAATGTTCTGAGGTGTTAGCTCCTTGCGAGGTGCTCGGTGAATGTTTCGTTCGCGGCATGGTCGTTGAAATTTATACCCTTGACCACTCTTTGACTCAATAACAATTCCCATTTTTTAAGGATTTTATGTGTAGTCGAATCGTTATTAGCTCGCCACGAAAATTCACCAACTCACCGTCTTGATCGACAATTTTCAACTGTAGATTGTGTATCGATTTAACGGTAACTGGGAGATAAGCGATGTGCGAGGGTATTTCAATAATCTTATACCCCGGTGGCACAGAGGGAAAAAATTCGTGAATCGTATGAACTCGTTGTGCGTTGATGTATGCTCCTGAGGTTATGTTACACTCAACTCGCAAAGAATTTATCTTCAGAATAGTAACAGGTTAATCGGATTTATGGGTAATATTAGCTGGAAGGATGCGTGGTGTGAAACCCAGCAGTCGACCGATAGAATCACTCGGCTCGAAATTTATCTCACGATTGCTTTTAATTTCACTGCACAGAGTATTATTGTTGGGCTTGAGAACGATGGCGATATTACTATCAGAGAGTACTTTTTGCAGATAGCTCTCAATATCCTCAATTTCATAGCTCCCAGTCGGTATCGTGACAATCTCCGTACCCACGTAAAACTTGTTATTGCTCTCGTCTATATTGGGGATTGAATTAAAGGTTAGCAGTTCGAGGAGGCCCAGAGTATAATTTTTATGCTGCGGCAATTCGATCGGGGGAAAATAATGAGCTTCGAGTATAGACGATTTGCCAGAGAATGTCAGTGTAAAAGATTCATCCATCGCGTCTAGCACTCGACTGATGCTACGACTCATATAACGGTTCATTTTATAATTCTCCGCTGAGAAATTTGAGACACAAGTGTCCACACACTACTGTATCATAGTCTTGATATTTCTGATAATTGTAATTCACAATGCTACCAACACCGAGGTATTTTATTAAATCGGACGGTGGTTGAAGATCACCGAAACTGTCGAAGTACGATACTTTCTTGTTCTTTTTCGCATATGCGACCCAATGCGTGCCTGGACCGTCTTTATCGTCAAGATTGACAATAGCTGATTCGTATTTTCGGGGTCCATCTTTTGGTAATGCATTTCTCATGTAAACACCACGAAAATGTGGAATTTGCATGACTCGGGCGAACTTTGATAAATCAGCGTCGGTGAGAGCTCGGTGTGGTAGCTTTAGTCGTTTTTTTTAACATGAAGACCCATACCGCTTTTGTATGGTTTAAGATAAAGTCCCTTTCCCAACGCGATACTCTCCATAGTCTTGTTGTGACGTTTGCTCTCCTCGAGAGCTCGTTTTGCCGCCTCGGCATCGTTGACAGCTTTAGCAATGCCCGCTGCGCTACCAGCGAGAGCTCCTGTGGCACTCAATCCCGCGAAAAGGGGTATAAGAAAGGGTAAAAAAACACCAATTTTTGGAGGTACAGGAAGAATGCGCGATGATTGTATGTTACTCTTGCCACCGGCATTTTTTACAGCTGCGCGTGCGCCCGTGAGAGCAGATTTCACAGCGTTCGCGCCAGGGATCATCGATGTTTTTGCTGCTCTGATAATACTCTTTATCGAGACTTTTTTCGCTCTAGACTCCTTCTTCTCCCTCCTCTTCTCCTTAATACCCATACCGAGTTTAGTTTTAGCTTTCATCAGATTCGCAACACCCCAAGCTGTAGCTTTTTCACTAAAATCTGCGTCTTTTGCAAAAACACGTTTCCACGCGATGTCCTCGAGTACTCCGTCAGCCGCGTGTCGAGCCTTGATGTTTTCTCGACTCTCAGAATACGCGATGTCGTGCTCTTTACATGCAGAGTCGAGCGCGTTGATCCCCGAATCACCACGTTCAAGTCTCTTTTTCAATTTGGTGCCGGGACCGCAATATTAATAACCAGGCACATGCAGTTCAATAGGAAGCCTATTGATGAGATTGTTAACCAGTCCTTTTCCGTGTACGATCATTACTCAACGAAGAATCGTCACAGACTGAATTTTTTTTTTTCGAATAGCTTATTTATCCGCTTTCTCAGATTTTCAGAATCGAATTAGTTTTTCAGCGATGTGTTCTTTCGATGCTTCTCATATTTATAACATTACCCGCCAATCCATTAGAGTTATAAAAGGGTTCACTCTTGTCTCGAGACGTCGGTTATTGACGAGATGAGGTTCCATAACCAATCGATCAAATTACGCACGAAAATTTTTGACGATCTCGTGCAAGACGGTCCGAAGAGGGGAGGGGGCCTGCGTCATGGAGAATTGTTGCCGAGTAGTGTGCGTGCCGTATTTTGCGGCCCATCAAATTGTGGAAAAACTAACGGACTTCTTACCCTCATTACACATCCGAACGGTTTGAGATTTGAGAACGTGTACGTGTATTCAAAATCTTTGAATCAACCAAAGTACGCATTTCTCAAGCGTTTGCTCGAATCCGTGAAAGGAGTGAAATATTTTCCTTTCGCCGATCACGAGCAAGTCATCAAACCCGAGGAGGCTGGATCGAATTCAATCATGATTTTCGATGATATCGCCTGTGAAAAACAGGATAACGTGAGGGCATTTTTCTGCATGGGACGACACAGAGACGTGGACTGCTTTTACCTCTGTCAAACGTACGCGCGTATTCCGAAACATCTCGTGCGCGATAATACCAATCTACTGGTACTCTTTAAACAGGATGAAATGAATTTGAAGCATGTATATAACGATCATGTAAACACCGACATGACGTACATGAAATTCAAAAGTTTATGTTCAAAGTGCTGGAACGACGATAAATATGGGTTTGTGATAATAGACAAGGATAGAGAATTGAACAAGGGTCGTTACAGGAAGGGATTCGATTGCTTTATAAATTTGTAGTTTTCAACATTATCGCGCAGTTGGGCTCCAACCTTAAAAGTGTCAATATGCACAGAGCTGAACTGAATAAAGAGAAAAATATTTTGCGTCAAATCGCAAGCGCGAGCGATGCGATTCGTCGGAAGCATAGAATGTTGAAATTGGGCAAAATGACTGCTGAGAGAAAAATGAAGGAAGTTTTTAGGCCGGTGGTAACTCCTTTGCAAAAATTAGTTGATCGATCATCGTCGATAAAATAAGAATCAACTATCAAGGAAGAGCCGAATGTCGAATCATCTGTGAAAAAAGAGGATGAAAATATCGATAGCGAGGATGATGAAGAATTCGAACGTACGTTTAAAACGGCTCCTGGCGATATCTCGGAAGAGAATATTAGTATCGAAGATGACATTCATGATGATTTGTCTCATAATTACTTGAAAATCTTCGATACGATGGCTAAGAAAGAATTGGATACGTCGTATGGAGTGCGGAAATTACAGGGAAATCGTTTAATGATCGGGAATTCACCAATTACGTTTGAGCAAAATATTATTCGTGTTGGTGATAAGACTTACGATCAAAGCGATGGTTTACTGGAATTGATATTTAAAAAATTACCCGATGAATCACTCGTAACGACAAATGATATGGAGAATTATCGTGAAATCCTCAACTCAACAAACGCATATAGAAAACATTACGTCAGCGATCATGCCATTCGCGAGGATAAAAGCGCGAAATTCAAAAACATAATTGCGCAATTTATCTCGTCGCCGTTGAAAAAATCTGCACCAAAGAGAGTCTCGGAACGATTGGGTAAAGGCTTACCGCGAACCAAAATTGTTAAAAGGAACAGTAGCCTGGACTATGTTTATTGGGACGACCCCAACGAATTAGTCGATAGGTTAAGACTTCTCTTTGCATCCCAATCAGCCGGAAATTTTAGTCATTCGAACGAAATCATCTCCATTATCGAGGAACTACGCGAAGCTGGAATCATTTATTAATGTGGACCAATGAGTATTCGAGCGCAGTCTTATCGCAACCGTCAAAATGAGTGTTGATGTATTTGGTCATCATTTGCGAAGGAGTGGAAATACTGATACCGGTGGCAGTCGAGGTCCTCCCGGAGAAGGCTTTAAAATCACCGCTGATGGTCAATACGATATGGACAATCGAAGATTGTGTAATTTAGGCGCCCCCACTGGAGAACACGATACTGTATCTGTGCGAGTGATGCATGCTGCTATTGAGGAAGAATTTAGACTTATTTACGGAATTACGTCAGCTTTGCGAAATAGTATCGATGAATCTGAAACGATGCTTCAAGTCCTCGAATCGAAATTTTAAGAACACGTGAAACACGAGCGAGCGAATGACGAATCAGTACAAGAAATCGTTACACGCGATTCCGAGCTTATTACTCGTTTGGACGAGCAACTGAGATCACACGAATTCAGTGTGACGTACGCTCTACAAAATCTGATAACGCGGATCGAGACTCTCGAAAAATCAACTTTACGTAATTCACAAATTTTGTCTGACCGTCTTGGACTAATTGCGTCGGAGCATGGAAAAACAGACGATAGCGGATGAGCTCCATAAGCCAGCACGGAAAAATTATCTGCGTCGTCACGTTGATATACGAGGGTTGGACGAGACGTGGCAAGCTGATCTCGTTGATGTATCAGCATACGCGCGGTACAATAATGGCTACAAATACCTACTAACAATTATCGATATTTTTTCAAAGTATGCTTGGATCGTACCGACGAAAACGAAAAGTGGCATGGATGTATCGAGTGCCATGGCATCGGTTCTTAAACTTGGACGCATCCCAAAAAAATTGCACGTCGATCGCGGTAAAGAATTTTATAATAGCGAATTCAAGATTCTGCTCCAACGTTATGGAATCACCCTGTACTCAACATTCAGTAACATGAAAGCATCGATATGCGAACGTTTTAATCGCACGATCAAAGATAAAATGTGGAAACAATTTTCCCTACGTGGATCATACAAGTGGATCGATATACTCAATGATTTGATCACCAATTACAATAATTCCAAGCATCGTACGATAAAGATGAGGCCTCACGATGTTACTGCTCAAAATGAAAAAAATATCTTGCTACACGTTTATCGAAAATCAAAAGTTAATAGAACGCGAAAGATAAAATTCAAAATTGGTGATAAAGTACGAATAAGCAAGTATAAGCACGTTTTCGAAAAAGGTTATACGCCAAACTGGACAACGGAAATATTCGTCATAAGCAAAGTCGTAAATACTGATCCTGTGACGTACAAGTTGCGAGATTATCAGGACCAGCCGATAGAGGGAGGCGTCTATCAAGAAGAACTCACCTCCGTCAAATATCCAAATACATACTGTTAGATAATAACCTGTTGAATAGCAGCAGAATATTATTAAAGCAGATTGAGAATTTGGATTGAGAGATGGAAGGAATAAATGATGTTTTTCAGATTGCAGAAGTTAACAAGTTTTATTCGAACGCTCTCCCGTATTCACGAGGCATTCATCAAGATAAGGATATATAATATATATAGGTATACAACGAGTATAGACTATCGATCGTCCTATCGCTATGAGATCTGGCTCGGGACTAGCGTCGTCTCTTAGCGCTCGACTAGCTGCGCCTTCGGCGCTCTTCGTGCGTGCTCGGTTTTCTCCGCCTCGCCAGGCTATCAAACTTATGGACAAAATAATCGAACTCACCTGGGTTAACACTACTGCCGTTCGATTAGTTTGTCTCTACTGTTTTCAGACTTAACATTTCTCTTAACCCTTTGAAGCGATCTCTGGCTATTGCTTTAGTCAGAATATCCGCACGTTGTTCCTCTGATGGAACATACTTGACTTCAACAATTTTCTCGTCAAGTTTCTCTCTTATAAAATGATAATGGATGTCGATGTGTTTTGTCCTTTTATGAAAAATCGGATTTTTAGCCAACTTAATCGCGCTTTGATTATCTACTAGCAAAACCGTTGCATCTTCACAAGGACATCCAATATCTGCCAGGAGTTTTCGTAGCCAGACCAACTCTCTCGTCGCTGTTGATGCTGCTACGTACTCCGCCTCAGTCGTACTTAGAGTAACGAGTTTTGCCTCTTTGAACTCCATGTAACCGCTCCATTAGCTAAGCAAAACACGTACCCTGTCGTAGATCTCCTTGTCTCGAGATCTCCCGCAAAATCTGCATCGGAGAAGCCTAGCAGTCTTGAATCGCTACCGCCGCTTCTGTACTCTATACCGAGATCAATGGTACCACACAAGTATGCAAAAATTCTTTTTACCGCTTTCCAATGATCTACTGTATGCTCATTTATGAATTTGCTAACTGCATTTACCGCAAAGGCAATGTCGGGTCGTGTAACTGCGGCAAGAAAAACTAGTGACCCTATAGCCTCTCTATACGGAACGTTACTCAATTTTTCATCTCCCTCTTCGTAAGTTACTAGCTTGACATGAGGATCCGCAGGTACAGATAGCGGTTTTGCATCGTTCATTCGAAATTTCTCAATTATCTTTTTCGTATAAACCGATTGGTGAATCAACATCGATTTCTCAATTCTATCTCTTTTTATCTGAATTCCTACAAACGTATTTGTTTCACCAATCGTTATTTCGAATGTTTCGCTTAATTTACGCAAAATTAACTCTAGTGTCTCTATATTTTTCGATGCAATAAGTCCATCATCGACAAAAAGTCCAAGATACACTGTATCATTCTTAAATCTACTAACAAAAATGCACTTGTCAGCTTCGCACTCAACAAACTCGAATTCTCTCAAGAAACACGTGAACCTCTGGTTCCAGCACCTTGGTGCTTGCTTTAAACCGTAGAGGGACTTTTCGAGTTTGCACACTGCACCAATCGCACTTTCTTCTGTCTTGAGGCCCTCTGGTATCTCCATGTAGATTTCTTCTTTTAGTTGCCCGTACAGGAATGCCGTCTTGACGTCGAACTGCCTTGTTTCCAGATCCTTCTCTGTTATCATCGCCAACAGAACTCTTAGCGACTCATAACGGATTACTGGAGCAAATGTTTCGTTGAAGTCAATGCCTTCGCGTTGAAGGAAACCCCTCGCACATAAGCGAGCTTTGAAACGAGGCATTTGACCATCATCCATTGGCTTGACACGAAATACCCATTTCGAATCTATCGGTCTCATGTTCGATGTCCGTGGAACAATTGACCATGTGCAATTATTCTCGTGCGCTACAAGTTCTTCTTCTATAGCACCTGCCCACTGCGTGGCTTCTGTGCTTTCTTTCGCTTCTTTGAAATTGTTGGGAATTACGTACTCAGCGTAATCAAGTTCGTACCTGCTTGGTCGCCGTATGGCTGCACGATCTCGAAGTTCTCGCTGTTGGCCTTGCACGTTTTCCACTTGCGGGGCTTCGACTTCTTCCTCTACGTCCTCGAAGACTTCGTCGTCCCCTTCTTCGCCTGAAGCTTCTGCTTCCTGTTCATTTTCGTTTTCGATCGACCATGGAAGAATTAACTCGTCGTTATCCACATCTGAGGATGTCTCTGGTACCGTGGTGCCAATTTTTTCGTTGAAGATTACGTCCCTCGATTCTCTTATCTTTTTTGTCTCAGGGTCGTACACACGATAGTTCGGAGAATTTTCCTTGTATCCGACAAAGATTACTTTTCTTGCGCGCGCATCAAACTTTTTCGTAAATTAGTAGTTAAGCAATGCGGGTTCTGGATACACGCGTGTTAGTGCACACGTACACGGCACACGTACACACCCACACATACACACCAGGTTCCATGGCGAGGGGGGGGGGGGTTCTCGAATATTCCATATCATCAGGGGGGGGGGGGACATCTCGAATATTCCACAACACCATGGCGGCGAGGGGGGGGGGCATCTCGAATATTCCACGACACCATGGAGGCGAGGGGGGGGGGGGGGGATCAGGCGTGAGGTATGAGTTACCCCATATTTCTTAGTCGGATTGTTTATTTAAAGTGTCTGATAAATATTCTTTGACACCGCCGACTAATATCCGATTTCAACACCAGCAATCGTATTGTTTATTCGATGGCAGAGTTTCGGATAAATAACTTATTCCGCGAAGGATGTAATAAATTAGATAGGGGTGTCACACGATTGACCAACGGATAAATAATTTTTTGATGCGAGGTGTTATCCGATATATTTTGTCGGATAAATATTCTTTGATACCGCCGACCTGCGGATTTTTTTTTCAGAGAACGTAGGGGGTGGGGTTATGGTTATATACCGATGACAGGCATATCGAGACAATTCTCACGATGAGTTCCATAAGCGATGTTTTTTTTTTTTTTTTTTTTTTTTTTTCATCGATAGCTCCGGTGTAGCTGCTCGAACGCTTGGGGGGGTGAGGCGCGCGAGCGTCCGATATCTTTTTAATGTTCGACGTGTTACAACGTGTCGCTGTGACAGCCAGAGCAGTATGGTATCGAAACCATTCTCACGATACGATTAATAAAAATGAAATTTTTTCGGCTATAGTTTCTTTCATGCCTTTGATGCAGCTCCTCGAACGCTTTGGTGATCTACATGTGTGTGTGTGTGTGTGTGTGTGTGTGTGTGTGTGTGTGTGTGTGTGTGTATTGGTGAGGGTCGCGAGTGCTTCATGTACACATTTTTCGGTGGCTGTTGTGATCAGCATAGTACAATGCATCGCTCTTACGCCACACAGTTAGCGCAGTAAGAAATCCTCTAGATGTAAATGAGAATATAGCCCGGGTCAACGTGTGTTAGTATACGCGTATATTTTTCAAAGTGTACCGCGACATATTCTTTGTTGACAAGAGCGAACCGCGAGCGAGCAGTGATAGCTAAGGGTATCGAGTAACACTTCTCGAGGACGTCGTATCATAAACAATGACTACGGCAGTGGTTGAAAACTCACCGTCACCCTTTTCACGAATCTTAGGACGATCGAGAGCGGCGGTATTACTCGCCGATCAGTCGCATCGAAAAGTTCAACGCGCCCGAGACTTGTGAAAAAAAGTGAAGATTTTGTGAAAAAGTGTCTAACAGTGAGAAGGTATAAAAACGAAAAAAGTATTCAAGTTATCAGTGTAGTGATGAAAATTTTATTAATCTACGTTTTATCTTTAAAAAAATTATAGCAACGTTTACGCGTACGAGAGCCGAGAGAGGGTTAATATAAATTGACAACAACAACAATACAGCATCATGTCTGGACACAAGCAGCGCCAACGTGAAATGTGGCGTAAGTTTTTTTCATTATTTCTATTTCTTCTAAAGTAGCCCGTTTCTTGCATCCCGTTTTTTCCCCCCCGCACGAATCATACTTTTCAAAGTGAAACTTCTTATGGGGTAAAAAATTGGCAGATGCGATACACAAGTTACCGCGATGAAAAATCTATATCGAGACTTATGTTCTTTGGCCTCCTCTTTGTGCGGTGCTTCGTATGTCTCCCCACTCCGTAGTCAACCGCTTGCCACTCATAGCTGTGGGAATGGTTCCATACTTAGTATACAGCACAGAGACTGTATAAAAAAATAATCAATCGAATGTACATTAAAGATTATTTTTTAGACGAAAAAATATTTAAAAAAAAAAAAAAAAATCTCATCTTTTTAAGGAATACCAACTTTTTTATTTTATTTTTTACGCGCTAAGAATGCAGTATGTTGTATAAGTTTTTTCCAAATAACTCGTTTGGTACTTAACGTTTTTTAATAGAATTTTCTCCATCGAATTTTAAAAAAATTAGAAATTATTTTTTGGGACAAAATTTTTTAAAGCATGTTAAATTTTATTTTTGCGATTCACGGATTTTGCATGTGTGTGAGAATATACATGTTTTTTCAATCTACTTAATTTCGATTTTTGATTCATGATTATAATTTTAGTTGTTTAATCTCTGTTACAGGGCATTATGAGATCAAGCCAAGAGTATTCGTTCCTAGGGAATGGATCATCAGCCATGAACCGGATCAAATTATCAACGCCATCAATACAACGTTGGCGGTCGTGAATCTAAACCCCATCGGGACACTGGCGGTTATTGATCTAGGAGGGGTATCGGGGGTTCTGCACATGGAAGATGATGGGGTTATTTTTATAGAAAAAATATAAGATTGGCGGAGACAAATTTTTTTTATATCTCATATTTTTGGTAGCATATAATTTTTATAATTTCTTTTTTCTTTTTTACAAAATATGTAATAATTCTTTTTCTTATATAAGATTGGCTGAGACAAATTTTTTTACATTTCATATTTTTGGTAGCATATAATTTTTATAATTCATTTTTTCGTTTTTACAAAATATGTAATAATTCTTTTTCTTATATAAGATTGGCGGAAACAAAATTTTTTTTTTATATTTCATATTTTTGGTAGCATATAATTTTTATAATTCATTTTTTCTTTGTTACAGAATATGTAATCATTCTTTTTCTCATATATATGTTTTATTATGAAAAAAAATAAAAAAAATAAAATAAAAAAATGTCATAAATATCTGTTTTACACAATTTATTATTTAAAAAAAATCGTGGATAAAATACAATTTTTTTCAGAAAAATCATTAAATTTGAACGAATTCAATATGATTATATGCAGTTCCATGCGCGCGCAACGCCAATCCATTTTCATGAGACGCACGAATCATATCCTTGAACAGATCTTCATTCTCCAGAATCGGTTTGGTCATGCGGGCTGGTAGAAAAACCGTACAAGTTTTTTGCAAATCCATGACGATTCTGTCGCCATACTTGGTTTTTGCAACTCGTATATCGGTTATTGGATACGCCTCCTGAGGTGACAATTCTGACAGCTTTTTGATTGGGAGAAAAGCAGTCAACAGACCCACTTTGTTGATTTCGCGTAAATTCATGCTGATCTAAAAAATACATTTTTCCATAAAATTTTATCGTTAATATTCGAAATTATGAGAGCATATAACTCAAGAGACAAACATGTTTAATACGAACCTGCAGTTTTTTCACGATGATGCTTCAAAAGTTATTTCTCCAAATTTGGCTACCAACAATTGAGTTCGTGATCGTGCGATAATTATTTTTTCACTCGTCGAATATTTTGTGATAATTGTTTAATGTGGATTAACAATTCGCGTCTCTTCAACGATAATAACTTTGGATGCGATGAGTTTGACTGTGCCGCACGAAGACTGATGCAACGACTGATTGGAACAGTCGTGAGCGCGTCTCATTTATACCGAATTAGATCTTCCATCTCATTTTAGTGACTGATTCTTAATTATTATTATTTCACGATGCTATGATTGAATAAAGCTGAGACGAGTCGAGGCAAGTCGAGACAAGTCGAGACGTTTCCATTGTGGCGAATCATCGAACATTATTTCAATCGTTTTTTCATCGGTGTATAGGATATTCAAAATATAGCAAACACACATGATATGTATTACATCTTTTATTTTCAAGGAAAAAAATACACTTAATTCTCGGGGAATTTTGGGAGAATCCAATTTTTTAGAGCCAGAACATTTTTGGTTGCGCAGTTGAACTTTGGCACATACTTATGATACGAACATTCAGCGCGTGCGCTTTTCTGTAATTTCCGTAACGATGGACACTCGAGATTGTCAAGATTGATTATGAGCTCGGATCGACCATTCAAAAAGTTCACCAACCATTCTCTCTTCTCCGAGCCCTTGACGTAAATTTCTCGAGCATCGCGCAAAACGTTTTGGAGAATTCCGTTCACAGAATTATAGGATACAGTACCAAAGTTCCATGGTATGCCGTGATAATGATTTGTCAACCAAGCATTCATACATCTGTATTTAACGGGTAAATCGATCCATACGCACGGCGGCTCGAAGAAAATCGTTGACGGTCTTACATTGCAGTCAGTTAAGGAAATAACAGAAAATTCTTTCAATACAAATTCGTTCGAGGGTCTTTTGAAACCCTGCAAATCAACCACATACTCCATCTCCGATACAACTGATTCTAATAACCCTCGCGTCTGATTTATAACAATCGTTTAATACCCCCTCTACCCCTATGCAAAAAAACTTATATATATTTATATATATATTAATAATAAAAGTAAAAAAAAAAAAAAAAAAAATCTCTATGGATAAAAGTGTTCTTACACTATTTTTTTAACATTACCACTGATGGGGTTGTACTCGACAATACGATCGTGTAAAATTAAACAGTAAGCCGAGGTTTCAGCAAGAAAGGGATTTACAGATTCGAATTCGAGACGAATATCGACGGGACCTGATTTCAATGATTCATTCTGCTTCGAACAATCGATAACAATTAGCGGCGCGTATTTCAAAAAGTCACTTTTGTTTATGAGCGGTTCGGGCTCTTTCTCGTAATAAGAAGACTGGAAATTTGCATACATTTCGTAGAGCAACGCGTACTGATTACGACTAATGTCGAGATTCAAGTTCCCATAAGGATAACTCTGTGAATTTAAAAAAAGTTTAACATCTCGGACGTGACAATGATCAAAATGACTCGCATTCTTAAGAGCATTATTTTTTCGTGCTGTTTGAAATCCCACGATTACGTATCGGGGTTTTTCCAGTTGAAAAGAAGTTTTTACAACCCAAACGTGTTTCGATGAAGTCGGTAATAGAGGGTACTCGTACAGTTCCCACGTGCGAAAACTTATTGGGATAGGTGTATCTTTGGCTATGTAATTTAGAAGCTGAATTTTACGCTCATCGGAGACCCTGATATACGGTATCATCCATTCAATTTTCGAAAGAGTAATTTTGAATTCTTCCGGTGCAGCATCTCCTTCCGCTCGAGTCTGTATGATGGCGTTGGTGTCGGTGTTTGCTCTTGTCAATATTAGCTCGTGCTTGGCATTGATGATAATTTTGCGATAGTCCTCGGCAAAGCCCAATAACATACTCAGCGGTATCGAGATATCAAAGTAGCCAGAAGCGTCGGTTATTTGCAGCTCCTCCGCACTGGGGGCCCAACCAGCGTTTTCCATTATCGACGTCTGACTAGGATTCTGAGACACGTAATTTTTCATCACGCTCGTGTGACCAACATTTTTACATCGGTCAATCTCAACAGCGTTCAGCTCGTAACGTATCTCCTCGAATAAGTGACAGATGGCATTGGTGACCAACTTTGTGCTCGTGGTGGGAGTTTGTCCATCGGCTCTCGTCAATCTACCGCTAACGTGCAGCGAGCTCTTGCTGGGCAACAGACACAAATCCTGATGCTGCACGGCGATACGAATTTCATCGTTATTATTGAAGGTTGCCGAGGCGAATGGCTGATGTCCGTGTATCTCGTAATGCGCAATGGCATCATCAAACATCACGGGTTTTTGTATTTTTAAGATTTCCGCCATGGTATGAAGCAAGTAATTGTAATACAACAAGAATTTATTTTTATTTTTTTCGAAGTTTCAGACCCAGACTCTTGAGATATCGAATGTTCTGAGGTGTTAGCTCCTTGCGAGGTGCTCGGCGAATGTTTCGTTCGAGGCATGGTCGTTGAAATTTATACCCTTGACCACTCTTTGACTCAAAAACAATTCCCATTTTTTTAGGATTTTATGTGTAGTCGAATCGTTATTAGCTCGCCACGAAAATTCACCAACTCACCGTCTTGATCGACAATTTTCAACTGTAGATTGTGTATTGATTTAACGGTAACTGGGAGATAAGCGATGTGCGGGGGTATTTCAATAATCTTATACCCCGGTGGCACAGAGGGAAAAAATTCGTGAATCGTATGAACTCGTTGTCCGTTGATGTATGCTCCCGAGGTTATGTTACACTCGACTCGCAAAGAATTTATCTTCAGAATAGTAACAGGTAAATCGGATTTATGGGTAATATCAGCTGGAAGAATGCGTGGTGTGAAACCCAGCAGTCGACCGATAGAATCACTCGGTTCGAAATTTATCTCACGATTGCTTTTAATTTCACTGCACAGAGTATTATTGTTGGGCTTGAGAACGATGGTGATATTACTATCAGAGAGTACTTTTTGCAGATAGCTCTCAATATCCTCAATTTCATAGGACCCAGTCGGTATGGTGACAATCTCCGTACCCACGTAAAATTTGTTATTTGTCTCGTCTATATTGGGGATTGAATTAAAGGTCAGCAGTTCAAGAAGACCCAGAGTATAATGTTTGTGCGGTGTCAATTCGATGGGGGGAAAATAATGAGCTTCGAGTATGGACGATTTACCAGACAATGTCAATGTAAAAGATTCATCCATCGCGTCTAGCACTCGACTGATACCACGATTCGTATACCAGGCCATTTTATAACTCTCTGTTGAGGAACTTGAGACACAGATGTCCGCATACTACTGTATCATAGTCTTGATATTTTTGATAATTGTAATTTACAATGCTACCAACACCGAGGTATTTTATTAAATCGGGTGGTGGTTGAAGATCACCGAAACTATCGAAGTACATTACTTTGTTGTTCTTTTTCGCGTATGCGACCCAATGCGTGCCTGGACCATCTTTATCATCAAGATTGACAATAGCTGATTTGTATTTTCGAGGTCCATCCTCGGGTAGCGCATTTCTCATGTAAACGCCACGAAAATGTGGAATTTTCATGACTCTGGCGAACTTTGATAAATCAGCATCGGTGAGCGCTCGGTGTGGTAGCCTTAGTCGTTTTTTACATGAAGACCCATACCGCTTTTGTACGGTTTAAGATAAAGTCCCTTTCCCAACGCGATACTCTCCATTGCCTTGTTGTGACGCTTACTCTCCTCGAGAGCATATTTCGCGGCCTCGGCATCATTCACAGCTTTAGCAATGCCCGCTGCGCCACCAGCGATAGCTCCGGTGGCACTCAATCCCGCGAAAATGGGTATGAGAAAGGGCAAAAAAACTCCAATTTTTGGAGGTACCGGCAAAATACGTGGTGATTGGATGTTTCTCTTGCCACCAGCATTTTTTACAGCTGCACGTGCGCCTGTGAGAGCTGATTTCACTGCGTTCGCGCCGGGAATCATCGACGTTTTCGCTGCTCGGATAATAGTCTTTAACGAGACTTTTTTAACTCGAGGCTCCCTCTTCCTTTTTCTCCTCTCCCCCGCACCCATACCGAGCTTAGTTTTAGCTTTCATCAGATTCGCAATACCCCAAGCTGTAGCTTGTTCACTAAAATTTACGTCTTTTGCAAAAACACGTTTCCAAGCTTTGTCCTCGAGTACTCTGTCAGCCGCGTGTCGGGCGTCGATATCTTCGCGATTTTCAGAATACGCAATATCGTGCTCTTTACAAGCAGCGTCGAGCGCGTTTATCCCCGAATCGCCTCGTTCGAGTCTCTTTTTCAATTTAGTGTCAGGACCACAATAATGATAACCAGGTACATGCAGTTCAATCGGAAGCTTATTGATGAGATTGTTGACGAGCCCTTCTCCGTGCACGATCATTACACGATGAAGAATAGTCGTAGACTGAGAAATTTCGTTTCGAACAGCTTATTTATCGGTATCGTGCTTCCGCGAATTTTCAGAATCGAATTTTATTCAGCAATGTAATCATTCCCATAAAACATACAAACTGATACTAAGATAATCGTTCTCGACGTCCCTCATATTTATAAAAGGGTTCACTCGCGTCTCGAGACGTCAGTTATTCTCGAGATGAGGTTCCACAACCAATCGATCAAATTGCCAACAAAAAAATTTGATGATCTCGTGCAAGATGGGGCTAGGAGGGGAGGGAGGAGACGTCACGGGGAATTGCTGCCGAGTAGTGTACGGGCGGTATTTTGCGGCCCATCCAATTGCGGAAAGACTAACGCGCTCCTTACCCTCATTACCCATCCGAACGGTTTGAGATTTGAGAATGTCTACGTGTATTCAAAATCTTTGAACCAACCAAAGTACACATTTCTCAAGCGTCTGCTCGAATCTGTCAAAGGGGTGAAATATTTTCCTTTCGCCGATCACGAGCAAGTTATCAAACCCGAGGAGGCTGGATCGAATTCGATCATGATTTTCGATGATATTGCCTGTGAAAAACAAGACAACGTGAGAGCATTTTTCTGCATGGGCCGACATAGAGATGTGGACTGCTTTTACTTGTGTCAAACGTATGCACGTATTCCGAAACATCTCGTGCGCGATAATACTAATCTACTGGTACTCTTTAAGCAGGATGAAATGAATTTGAAACACGTATATGACGACCACGTAAATACCGATATGTCGTATACACAATTCAAAACTTTATGTTCAAAGTGTTGGAACGATGGTAAATATGGGTTCGTGGTAATAGACAAGGATAGAGAATTGAACAAGGGTCGTTACAGAAAGGGATTCGATTGCTTTATAAATTTGTAGTTTTCAACTTTATCGCGCAGTTGTAATTTAGCCTTAAAAGCGTCAATATGCATAGAGCAGAGCTAAATAAGGAGAGACATATTTTGCGTAAAATCGCGAGCGCGAGCGATGCGATTCGTCGAAAGCATAGAATGTTAAAATTGGGAAAAATGACGGCTGAGAGAAAAATGGACGAAGTTTTTAGACCGGTGGTAGTTCCGTTGCAAAAACTAGTCGATCAGTCGTCGTCAGCGATCAAACAAGAATCAACTATCAAGGAAGAGCTGAATGTCGAATCATCTGTGAAAAAAGAGGATGATTATATCGAAGACGAGGATGATAAATTTGAACAAACGTTTGAAACGGCTCCCGGAGATATCTCAGACGAGAATATTAGTATTGAAGATAATATTAATGTCGATTTGTCGCAAAATTATTTGAAAATGTTCGACACGCAGGAGAAGAAAGAATTGGATACGTCGTGTGGAGTGCGAAAATTACAGGGAGATCGTTTAATGATCGGGAATTCACCAATTACGTTTGAGCAAAATATTATTCGTGTCAGTGATAAGACTTATGATCAAAGTGAGGGTTTACTGGAATTGATATTTAAAAAATTACCCGATTAATCACTCGTAACGGCAAATGATATGGAAAATTATCGTGAAATCCTCAACTCGACAAACGCTTATAGAAAACATTACATCAGCGAGAACGCAATTCGCGAGGATAAAAGCGCGAAATTCAAAAATATAATTGCACAATTTATCTCCTCGCCGTTGAAAAAATCTGCACCAAAGAGAGCCTCGGAACGATTGGGTAAAGGCTTACCGCGAACCAAAATTGTTAAAAGGAACAGTAGCCTGGACTATGTTTATTGGGACGACCCCAACGAATTAGTCGAAAGGTTAAGACTTCTATTCGCATCCCAATCAGCTGGAAATTTTAATCATTCGAATGAGATCTTCTCCATTATCGAGGAACTATGTGAAGCTGGAATCATTTATTAATGCTGGTTAACGAGTATTCGAGCGCAGTCTTATCGCAACAGTCAAAATGAGCGTTGATGTATTTGGTCATCATTTGCGAAGGAATGGGAATACTGATACCGGTGGCAGTCGAGGTCCTCCCGGAGAAGGCTTTAAAATCACCGCTGATGGTCAATACGATATGGGCAATCGAAGATTGTGTAATTTAGGCGCCCCCACTGGAGAACACGATGCTGTTTCTGTTCGAGTGATGCATGCTGCTATTGAGGAAGAATTTAGACTGATTTACAGCATTACATCGGCCTTGCGAAATAGTATCGATGAATCTGAAACGATGCTTCAAGTCCTCGAATCGAAATTTCAAGAACACGTGAAACACGAGCGAGCGAATGACGAATCAGTACAAGAACTCGTTACACGCGATTCCGAGCTTATTACTCGTTTGGACGAGCAACTGAGATCACACGAATTCAGTGTGACGTACGCTCTACAAAATCTGATAGCGCGGATCGAGACTCTCGAAAAATCAACTTTACGTAATTCATCAATTTTGTCTGATCGTCTTGGACTAATTGCATCGGAGCATGGAAAAACAGACGATAGCGGATGAACTCCATAAGCCAGCACGGAAAAATTATCCACGGCGTCATGTTGATATACGCGGACTAGACGAGACGTGGCAAGCAGATCTCGTTGATATGTCGGCGTACGGGCAGTACAATAATGGCTACAAATACCTACTAACGATTATCGATATTTTTTCAAAGTATGCTTGGGTTGTACCAACGAAAACGAAAAGTGGCAAGGATGTGTCGAGTGCCATGGCGTCGATTCTTAAACTTGGTCGCACCCCCCAAAAATTGCACGTCGATCGCGGTAAAGAATTTTATAACAGTGAATTCAAGACTCTGCTCCAACGCTACGGAATCACCCTGTACTCTACCTTCAGTAATATGAAAGCATCGATATGCGAACGTTTTAATCGCACGCTGAAGGATAATATGTGGAAAGAATTTACCCTACGCGGCTCGTACAAGTGGATTGATATACTCAAAAATTTAGTCACCAATTACAATAATTCCAAACATCGTACGATAAAGATGAGGCCTCGCGACGTTACCGCTCGAAATGAAAAAACTATCTTGCTACATGTTTATCGAAAATCAAAAGTTAATAGAACGCGAAAGATAAAATTCAAAATTGGCGATAAAGTACGAATAAATAAGTACAAGCATGTTTTCGAAAAAGGTTATACACCAAACTGGACAACCGAAATATTCGTCATAAGCAAAATCATAAATACCGATCCTGTAACGTACAAGTTGCGCGATTATCAGGACCAACCGATCGAAGGCGGCTTCTACCAAGAAGAACTCGCACCAGTCAAATATCCAAATACTTACCTTGTGGAGAAAGTCCTTCGGAAACGTGGAAATAAATTGTTTGTAAAATGGTTAGGTTTCGATAATTCTCACAATAGTTGGATAAACAAATCTGATTTGTAAATTTTTTTATTTATATCATAAGTTTTGTAACCAATAAAAAAATAATAAAACGAATTTAAAAAATAGTTCTATAATTTATTCTCCTACATGATTAGTAACGAAAGCATATAACATTTATTTACATTATGCGGTAGATCTATTTTTACACTTCTACAATACGTTTTTTTTTATAGTTGAATACCCCATGGAAGAGTATCGATCATATTTGAACATATTATCCTTTTGTCGTCATTCCAACTTAGAGCTACTTTTTTCTGTCTCACAGTCTCGACCTTGTGGTTTTTGCTTCGAATTAAATTTTGATTTTTTATTAGAATTTGATGGTGAAAGAGACAATGTTTGTAATCGTCAAACGTTATCGTATTCAACGTAGCTCTCTTTACACCTTTCGCTCGCATTTTAACCGAGTTTTGCACTCTGAAGCTATACATTTTGGCTCTTAATCCAACGAATTCTTGCATAATTTGGCCATTATTTTCATCCTTCATTAGGCCTAAAACTTTTTTATTAGCTAGTGGTATACCATACACATTGTTCGGCGAATAATCAGATGTATCGAACTTGTGAATGTCACGTTTCATAATTTCGTATATATCGGGGGTTTCTATGCAATAGAGTAAGCTATCTGTATCGGTGTACATTAGTTTAGCTCGATTGTCAAAATTTTGTTTTATATAATTATAATGAAAGTCGTAGATGTACGTTTTTGCCAAATCAAGAATACAAAAACCTGTGTATATAGGTTTGTTAAATTTAACTTGAGCACGAGTCAATTCGATGATTACAGTGTTCTCGTCGAGTATGGTACAACTATGAAACGTCGGTTTTGCGATAAGAGCTCGAGCTCCGTACCTTCCATCCCATTTTGTGACGAGTCGTACATCACGATGTTTTCTAACATTTTCCATAGTTTTACCGAAAACGGCGTTATTCATGAGTTTATAAAAAATTTTTTGAAAGTCGTTGGTGGATTTTTTTCTCAAGTCGTTATTCAAATCAATATATTTTTGCAGCCAGGGATATTGTCGAAATTTCAGAGTTCTATGAACTTTAACGAGTTTTAGACCCAAATTCATGTATTGCTTCAAATTTTGATAATGCAAGATATATCGATTTTTTGAGTGTAGCGTTGTCATTAATTTTTGTTGTTTACTGCCTGGCGGTACATAAGGTTCCGGTGCCAGAGGTAAGTCTTTATGTAATTCATGTAATTCTTGCGGATATTCTAGGTCGACTTCGAATATGTATCCTATATCGTTGTCATCAGGAATAGCACACGGATCTATCGAGTCTTCCTCTTCTCCCACCCACTCGAAAGAGCCAGTAGGCAAATATTGACTCATTGCAGCACCATACAAATTATTTACATCAAAATATATGAGATATGTTTCGGGCTTGTTTGGATCGAATTCCGCGCCCATGTAACGATTATTGGCTTTTGCGTATCGATTCGAACACTGCGACAATCCCCCGCGAATGCCTCTCTCTATAAACATTAGTATATCTACGTCCGTCAAGAGCTCGAGCTCGACACCCGTAGATTTTATCGCCGCATCGAACGCTAGCCCGGGTGCGGTGTAATAATGCAATGGATCCAGATCATACGTCATTTTACATTTTTGTCGGAAATTTTCGAAAATGTCCACCAAAAGAAGAACATCAGTTTTTAGATAGAGATCCGAGTATTCACCCAAGGTTTTCACATTGAAAACTTGCCAAATTGTGCGTGCATGGGAATACTCAGCATCCGATATGTCTTCACCCTTTAATTGCGAATAAAATTTTTGTTTGGTTGGTAATTCAGTCTCGTCGAGTCTGTCCCAACTGTCCACGTAATCGTATGGAAAAACACCTTTTCTCGTCAATAACTGAAACTCTTGAGCATTATTACAGTGCATCCTCGTGATTAGCTTTTCATCATTATTAAGATACGCTGCTAAGCTCTCGATACTCGACGGCATGAATCTGAATGAATCTATGAATCTATAATCTATGAATGTGCCTTTGACACTCTTCGTGAATGAGATGTAATTTTCCTTATTTACAGGCAAGAGTTTGACTGAACCTTCAAATTGGTTAGCGAGAGCTTTTATTAAAAAGTGTGAGTCATAACCTGATAGATTGTGAAACACGATTGGAATGGTATGTGAGTTTTTAAAATTCAAATTACACCCTTCGTGTGCGGCGCCGCGATATTTACCCGAAAAATGACAATGATCGCGATGCTTGGTATCTTCGGGTGCAAACGGTTTTTCACAAATGTGACAATTTTTCGCAAAAAGAAAGTCCATTTTTTCAGCATGACTCATCGGATTCATCTGCTTAACTGATTTCAAGCTTGCACTCAACGGCTCGGCTATTTCTTTTAATTCGTTGACAAACCATTCTATACAATCCTTATTACGGCAAATTTTGAAGTTTGATAAAGAATCGTCAAAACTACATTTGAAATAATATGCGATACTGTGTGGGATATGTTTCTGATACGCGCTTGTATTTGCATCATCTTTTGGCGCGATCGGATTCAAGATACATTCGAGATCGGCGTAAATTACGAATGGAACATCTATTTTATGCTTATAATTTTTAAATTTCAGAATTGAATCCTTGCCGTTTGGCATAATAATTCTTGTCTTATTTAAAACTGCACAATCAACGCCGTGTTTTTCAAGTCCAGTTTCCGTAGCAAAGTGTGACAAACAACGATCGCAAAGCCATGTGCTACCTTTGTGTCTTGAAATTTGCGCGCTTACCAGACGAGAAAGATTTTTTATCAAAGCAAAATGATGAACCGTATTAATGTTTTTTTCTACTTCTTCATCACAATCTTCGATATTTGTTTCTTGCACGAGGAGGTGAATCGTCGATTTATCGGATTTGTTACGGCTTACGTAAACGGGTATTACTTCGTTACGACGTTTTTTGCCCTCATCGCGCTCAAGTCCATACACATTAATTGTCAAATTGTTAATTTTTTCAAATTTGTCAATATCTTTCAATTGCATGGGAAAGACTATATCCTCGTACTTTAATACTGTGCTAAAATGAGGATATGAAGATGTGTGTGTCGTATTACATGAGCTTGGATGAAGAGCAGCGGTAACGGCCCACAGGAAACAGTAGGGGTCGTTGTTTTGGATGTTGACGGCTGCTTTCTTATTTTGAATATCACGTGGAAGCTCGACGAATGTAGACAGTCCTCCACGTAATGGCGTATGCTTGTTGATGTTCACCGTTAAATTGATGATCTCCACCATGGTCCAGCCTGAGTCTTTTTCGTGAAAGTCTTCGACTTTCACCAGTAGTTTTTGCACTAACCCTATGTACCACTGCTTGAAATTCGTTGACATGTACATTTCCTCGTTTCGCGTGTTGAAAAATTTCATCTCCTCGATGACGTCATCATTTTTGGTGATTGAAAATTTACACGCAAGAATACAGTTCACTTTAACACTGCTGTCCTTTAACAGAATGTTTTTCAACCGTCTGATGATCAAATTTTGCGAATCATCGAGAAAACGTTTCACATCTTTATGTCCAAGATTTATCACTATTCCGGTACGAATGCTTGATCTGAAAGCCGTCACGGAATCTTCCCACTTAACTCTGTCACTTCTTCGCGAAACACCTGTACCGACCTTTTGCAAAGATTTAATTTTCGCGTTTATGGACTTGACAATTCCAATTGTCGCGGAAATACGATTTTTCTCGCCTAGAGTTGTGGCGGTTTTCAACACTTTGCTCAAAAGCTTAATGTTGATAAATCCATTTTTCAACCATTTTTCAGTGTCGCGCATGGAGAACTTGTCTTTGAGCGATTCATAGGCTCTCTCCATAATTCGAATCAATTTCTTACACTCTCGTGAGTCCATTGTGATATCCGCAAAAATAATTCAAAGTGAGATATTTATCAAAATGATGCGGATATTACTCGGGCGCTGAGATAGCAAACAATGATCTAAACCCTTTGCCTGCATGAATATTTATAAGAGAGATGATCAAGTAATGGGATAATACCACTGCTCTTTCTCTCTCGTTCTAAGGCTTGTGGAAAGAAGGGTAGCAAATTCTCGATCGTCGCCGTCATTGTTTATGATACGACGTCGTCGAGAAGTGTCACTCGATACCTTAGCTACCGCGGCTCCCAGCATTGTATATGTCGCGGTAGCCTTTTGAAAAATATATGCGTGTACTAGCACGCGCCCGTTCAGATATATATGTGGGACCGGGCCCGCAGGCTTCCGACGACGCCCCTGAGGCGTGAGCAGCGAGAGATGGGAAAAGAAAGAGGCAGTCTGAAAAGAGCGTCCGAGCGACGAACTAACCCTAAATACCTTGTTAATTATTCAGTAAATTCTATACTTTTTATCTTTATCGACTCGCGTATAATTTTTCGCCTCTCCCAACTCTGAATCCTACATATGGGGGCTCGTCCGGGATACTGAGTTTCGAGTCGAAAGTTAACGCGAACAAAAGGTGCGAAAGTGTAAATCAGTCGAAAAACCGTCGAGGCGAAAAAGTCGGAAAAGGCGTTAGATCGAAAAGTTGTCAAGTCGTGAAGTGGTCAAATCGAAACGTTGATAAACCGAAAAGTTGTCAAGTTGCGAAGTTGTCAAGTCGAAACGGTCAAGCCGGAATTTTCGAAACAATCAGCCGTCGAAGTCGAAGGTGATACGTGTAAAATAATTAACCAAGTCGTGCGTTCGGGTGGCTAAAAGGCGAAAGACGAAAAGAAAAGACGAAAGACGAAAACAGACGAAAGACGAACAAAGTAGAAAGACGAAAGACGAAAAGAAAAGACGAAAGACGAAAAGAAAAGACGAAAGACGAAAACAGACGAAAGACGAACAAAGTAGAAAGACGGAAGACGAAGAAAGAAGAACGACGAACAAAGGAAACGAAGAAAGACGAAGGAAGTAACACGATGGTTCTCGAAAGATCGGGAAAACAGATAGAGGACAAAGAGAACGAAGCCGGCGCGGAGTCAGCGCAAGAAGAAGGGGCGCGAGCAAGCGCTGTAAGAGAGAGAGAGGAAAGGCCGAACACGCGGAACAAGGACGCCGCGAAAACAAACACGGTGGACGAAGAGGCACGCGGTGCGAGGCGAAAAACGCTCGCACATTCAACGCCGAAACAAAAATTGATGACAATGGCACAACTGAAAGACGAGCTGGAGAAGCTAGGGTTACCGACGTCGGGTAAGAAGGCCGAGCTGATTGATCGATTAACGAAATACAAACAAATCGATCAAGAAGAGGCTGTCGATAAAGAAGGCAGCGAAGACGACGAGGGTGATGCGTTATCGATCGAATCGCAAAACGAAGGCGAGTCCGAAGACGAAGAAGCCAATGACGTCATACGGAACGATGGACAAAACAGACAACGGAGGATGGCGGCAATCGACAGAACGGCGTATCACACGCTGAATTTATTCACAATTAAAGACGTCGAGGGAAGTATCTCCCATTTCTCAGGTGACGATAAACTATCGGTTGAAAAGTGGATCGACGAGTTCGAAGACATTGCAACGTTGCTACAATGGTCGGATTTGCAAAAGGTGATTTACGCAAAAAAACAATTGAAGGGATCCGCGAAACAATTTGTTTCGCTTCAGAAAGGTGTAAAGTCGTGGAAGCTATTAAAAAAGCGGCTTTTAAGTGAGTTCGAAACAAAGTTGAACAGTGCGTTAGTACATTCGCAATTGTCGAAACGAAAGAGACAGTCGAATGAAACGGCGAGACAATACGTGTACGCGATGAGCACGATCGCGAGTCAAGGAGACGTCGAGGAGGAAGCGGTGATGCAATATATCATCGACGGGATCCAGGACGACGAAGCGTCGAAGACGATATTGTACACGGCGAACACGATTACAGAGCTTCGAAAAAACATCGAACGGTATGACAGGATGAAGGAGAAAACCAGTGGTAAGACGCAACGAGACCAAGCGAAAAACAAGTCGAGAGTGCCAGCCAAAGACAGTAAAGGTGACCAACGAAAAAACGAGAGAGAACAGAAATGTTTCGGGTGCGGCTCGAGCGAGCATCTCGCGCGCGATTGTCCAAACAAAAATGACGGACCGAAGTGCTTTAATTGCAACAAATTCGGACACATCGCGGCGAAGTGCGACAAACGCGAAAAAACGCCAAACAGTGCGAAAACGGTGAACGTAGTGACGCGAGCGGCAACAGACGACGAAATAGTGATCGAGATCAACGACGTGCAAATACGAGCAATGATAGATACCGGTACCAGGCACACGTTGTTGCGACATAGCGAATACGGGAAAATCGGCAGTCCAGCGTTACGAGGGACGACGGATACATTCGAAGGATTCGGAAGTGCGCATGTCAAGGCTATTGGGACTTCTCGCGCAACAATCAAGGTGCACGGTGACGATTATAACGGAGAGGTCTACGTCATCCCCGACTACGCTATGAGTCACAGCATGCTGGTGGGAAAACAACTAACGAGACAAATGGAGGTGATTATGCGAGGAGGCTCGATCACGATCAAAAAGTTGGCGACGAAAGAAAGACGAAACGACGAGGAGGAACAAGGCGAAAAGAAGAAAGAAGATGAGACGATGACCGAAGAGGAGAGTGACGCCGACGACGCGGTTCGCGAAATGAGATTCGTGAATCTGGTCGGAAAAAGTGAAATCGACGTTGACGAGCGATATCGACAACAGATCGAAGAAATGATCGAAAAGCACATGCCAAAGAAGGAGGTGGTGACAGATGTCGAGACGAAGATTTTGCTGCAAGACGAAACGCCGGTTTGCCAGAGACCTCGACGATTGGCAGCTAAGGAGAAGACGATCCTTGATAAACAGGTCGACGAGTGGTTGGCGGAGGGAATAATACAGCCGAGTAAAAGCAAATACTCGAGCCCAGTGGTCATAGTCCCAAAGAAAAACGGAGAATACAGAGTGTGTATTGATTATCGGCAATTGAATAAGAAAATTGCACGTGATCGATTCCCTATGCCACTTATCGACGATCGTATAGACGCACTGGCGAACGCAAGGGTATTCTCAGTACTGGACTTGAAGAATGGGTTCTTTCACGTCCCGGTTGCTGTCGAAAGCCGAAAGTACACGTCGTTTGTGACACCGGACAGACAGTACGAGTTCGTCAAAACACCGTTTGGTCTGTGCAACAGTCCAATGTCATTCTTGAGATTCATCGACGAAGTGTTTCGAGACTTGATTCGACGAAATGTGGTGTTCACGTACGTGGACGACTTAATTATCCCTGGAAAGAACGAAGAAGAAGCTTTAGCAAATTTAAAGGAAACGTTGTCAGTCGCGGAGGAGAAAGGATTGTCCATTAATTGGAAAAAATGCACATTCCTGAAACGACGGGTCGAGTATCTCGGTCACATAATCGAAGGGGGAACGGTGGGTCCATCGCCAACGAAGGTCAAGGCAGTGAAGAACTTTCCCGAACCAACGACGAAAAAAGCAGTCCAGAGTTTCCTCGGACTGACTGGGTACTTCAGGAAGTTCGTCCGCGATTATTCCAAAATCGCAAAGCCGCTGTCGGAGATGTTGAAAACAACACAGAGATTCCGATTCGAAGATGCTGAAAGACGAGCGTTCGAACGGTTGAAACAGCTTTTGACGAGTGAACCAGTGTTGCGGATCTACCGCCCGGATGCAACAACAGAGCTTCACACCGACGCGAGCAAAGATGGCTACGGAGCTGCACTTTTGCAGAAGGGAGAAGAAGATGATCGATTCCACGCGGTATACTTTACAAGCCGAAAGACAACGGAGGCCGAGAAGAAGCTGCACTCTTACGAGCTTGAGGCTCTTGCAGTACTACAGGCCGTGAAGAAGTTCCGAGTATATTTACTGGGAATAAAGTTTACACTCGTGACTGATTGTTCGGCACTCCAAAGGACGCTGAGCAAGATCGATATTTCACCGAAAGTTGCACGGTGGGCATTGATGCTGGAAGAGTTCGAGTACGAGGTGGAGCATCGTGCCGGAACTCGCCTGAGACACGTCGATGCATTGAGTCGATATCCGGTGATGGTGGTCGAAGATCGTATTACGCCCGTAATTAAAAGAGAACAAGATGCCGAAGAGAGATTACGAGTCATCAAGAAGGTTTTGGAGACGGAGTCGTACGAGGATTATTCGTGCGAAAATGGAATCTTGATGAAGAGAGTCAACGAGAAGAACGTCGTTGTGTTGCCGACGAGAATGCACCACGAGGTGATACGCAAGGCACACGACAATGGACACTTCGGTGTCAAAAAGATGCTCGAACAAATCAAAGCCGAGTATTATATTCCGAATTTAAAGGAGAAACTCGAGAAGTATGTCAGTTGCTGCATACGATGCGTATTGGCCGAGTCAAAACGAGGAAAGAAGGAGGGAGAGTTGCAGACAATCCCGAAGGGTGATATTCCCCTTGCAACCTACCACATCGACCATCTCGGGCCAATGACAGCAACGGCGAAGATGTACAAGTATCTACTTGTAGTTGTTGACGGATTTTCCAAATTCGTTTGGATTTACCCAACGAAAACGACGAAGACGTGCGAGGTGCTGGATCGATTGAAAAGCCAACAGAAAGTTTTCGGCAATCCGTCGCGAATTGTGAGTGATCGAGGAACAGCATTCACTTCCGCGGATTTCAGGGAGTATTGCACCGACGAGAACATCGAACACGTGCTCATCACGACTGGCGTGCCACGAGGCAATGGACAAGTCGAGCGGATCAATCGGATCATCATTCCGATATTGACGAAATTATCCGACGAGAATCCAGATCGATGGTACCGATACGTCGGTAAGGTACAGTGCGCCATCAACAGCACGTATCAACGAAGTGTGGGCCTGAGCCCATTCGAGGTGCTCTTCGGAGTGAAGATGAGACAAAAAGACGACGTCGAAATACTCGCCCTAATCGAAAAAGAGGCGGTCCAACACTTTGACGAAGAGCGAGAAACACTGCGAGCCATCGCGAAGAGGAACATCGCCAAAATTCAAATGGAGAACAAGCGGACACATGATCGAAGCTGTAAACCAGCGACGAAGTACGACGTCGGCGATTTAGTCGCAATAAAACGGACACAATTCGGTCCTGGGTCAAAATTAAGGGACAAATTCCTGGGTCCGTATAAGGTGACTCGAGCGAAAGGCAACGATCGTTACGAGGTGATTCGACAAAGCGACGGAGAAGGTCCGCGAATTACAACGTCATCTGCTGACCAAATGAAGGTGTTCAAGGGGTATTCTCCGGGGACCGGAGAAACGCAGGAGAGGCCGGATGTGGGACCGGGCCCGCAGGCTTCCGACGACGCCCCTGAGGCGTGAGCAGCGAGAGATGGGAAAAGAAAGAGGCAGTCTGAAAAGAGCGTCCGAGCGACGAACTAACCCTAAATACCTTGTTAATTATTCAGTAAATTCTATACTTTTTATCTTTATCGACTCGCGTATAATTTTTCGCCTCTCCCAACTCTGAATCCTACATATATATATTCTCATTTTACATGTAGAGGATTTCCTACTGCTCTGGCTGTCACAGCGACACGTTGTAACACGTCGAACATTAAAAAGATATCGGACGCTCGCGAGCCTCACCCCCCAAGCGTTCGAGCAGCTACACCGGAGCTATCGATGAAAAAAAAAAAAAAAAAAAAAAAAAAACATCGCTTATGGAACTCATCGTGAGAATTGTCTCGATATGTCTGTCATCGGTATATAACCATAACCCCACCCCCTACGTTCTCTGAAAAAAAAATCCGCAGGTCGGCGGTATCAAAGAATATTTATCCGACAAAATATATCGGATAACACCTCGCATCAAAAAATTATTTATCCGTTGGTCAATCGTGTGACACCCCTATCTAATTTATTACATCCTTCGCGGAATAAGTTATTTATCCGAAACTCTGCCATCGAATAAACAATACGATTGCTGGTGTTGAAATCGGATATTAGTCGGCGGTGTCAAAGAATATTTATCAGACACTTTAAATAAACAATCCGACTAAGAAATATGGGGTAACTCATACCTCACGCCTGATCCCCCCCCCCCTCGCCTCCATGGTGTCGTGGAATATTCGAGATGCCCCCCCCTCGCCGCCATGGTGTTGTGGAATATTCGAGATGTCCCCCCCCCCCCTGATGATATGGAATATTCGAGAACCCCCCCCCCCCCTCGCCATGGAACCTGGTGTGTATGTGTGGGTGTGTACGTGTGCCGTGTACGTGTGCACTAACACGCGTGTATCCAGAACCCGCATTGCTTAACTACTTAAATTGTTTCGGAATATTCTCGTACGCGATTGAACCAAATATTCGAAGGTGTCTCAAATTCGGGGGTTTGCCGATCCATTTTTCGTACGGCGTAACCGCGTTTGTTGACCACACCGTTCGATTTAATACATAGACCGCACAATTTACCGCTTCAGCCCATAAATACAAAGGCAAGTTTTTTGCTTTTATCATTGTTCGCGCGCTCTCAACTATCGTTCGGTTATCACGTTCCGATTTCCCGTTCTGCTGCGGGGTGTACGGCGCTGTTGTTTCGTGAATAATGCCGCGTGATTCTAAATATTCACTCATTTCTCTATTGCAAAATTCACGACCGTTATCCGAGCGTAATCTCTTCATCGTTCTACCGAATTTATTTTTCACTTCTTTTTCGAATTTTCTAAATTTCACAAGCACGTCCGATTTATTTTTCAGAAAATAAACGGTTCTGTAGCCACTCGCGTCATCTTTGAAAGTTAGAAAATATTTCGAACCCGCTAGTGAATCTTCTGACATCGGCCCGCACACGTCGGTGTGAAAAACTTCTCCAGGCTCGGTTGACACTTTTCCCGATTTTCTATCAAATGGTAATTTGTGCGATTTGCCAATTCTACATGGCTCACAGAAAATCGTGTCATTTCCGGTCAAATTCACACCTGTCACCAAGCCCTTTTTTACTAACTCTCGGATTGCACGTTCACCCACGTGACCGAGCCTTTCGTGCCACACACTTAAATTCGTCGCGGCAACATTTGCCTCTTCTGCACTTCCGGTCTTGACGGTTTTGAAAATCATTCGACAGACTCCGTTCGACTGTTTTATTCCACTCGCGAGTACATAATCATCTCGCATGATTTGTACAACTTTGCCACGAAAAACTATCTAAAGACCTTTCTTAGTGCAACTACCTACAGAGAAAAGATTTTTCCTCAACGTCGGGACTAGAAGCACGTTCTCAATGCGCGAATCTATCCACACGCCATCAACGAGTTTCTTTATCAAGACTGTCCCTTCACCGGCAATATCGCACACGTCGTTGTCACCAAGAACTATCGTTTCGCCACGCGGTCTCTTGCGGTAATTAACCAACCACTCCCGTCGATAAGTCAAATGACGCGACGCGCCACTGTCGATAAGCCAGATTTCACTTTGATCTGCACTCATGATTTCCCGTATTTGACTTCCAGTCGACTCCACTTGAGCTACCGCGGCGCTGCTTGTTCCGGTTTCAACGACGAAGGCACAATCGCGCGCTTTTTCCTCTGACGAGTTGCCGCCATCTTTCTTTTGTACCGGCTTCGATTTGCACTCACGTGCGAAATGATCAAAATCACCGCACTTATAACACTTTATGTCCTTTTTAGATTTTTTTATTTTAGATTTTCCTTTTTTCTTTTGCACTGCAGTAAGAGCACTCGTCACTTCATCGTCCGCATTTAACCGCGTGTCTTCTCTGATGAGTCGCTCCTGCAGGTGCTCCAACGTTTGTCTTGCGTGCTCTACACTATCCCATGCTATTTTTAGCATTTCGTACTTTGGCGTTAAACTCGCGAGAATTTTAGCTGTGATCGTCGTGCCACTTTGTCTCTCACCGACATCACTCAATTGACTCGCCATGTTCACTACACGTGCCACATGTTGTATCGCCGTATCACTTTCACTCATTCTATACGCGTGAAATTTTTGCAGCAGCCCCAATTTGTTCGTTGTCGTTTTTTGCTCGTGGATTAAACCCAGTTTATCCCACATATCTTTAGCACTCGTGCACGACAACACACATACCTGTTGAGTCTCGTCCATCGAGGATAACATAATATACCTCGCTGTCGCATTATCTTTCACAAACTTTTTCCGCGCAGTCGCATTGTCCTCACGTTCTTCCGGCATCTCTGTCGTACCGTCCACCACGTCGAGAACATCATTCATCAAAAATAATGCATTTATCTGCGCCTTCCAACCTTGAAAATTCGTTCCGTCGAAGCTCTTCACTCCTTTCACCGAGATGCCGACAGACATCGTGGATACGAATCTCTCGTACACGTGTTACACACAAGGCACTCGCGAAAGAATTCAATATGGCCGACTCGCTCGACCACGCGCTCACGAAACCGGAAATTCCTTCCAACTCAAAATTCTCAATCTGCCACGCTAACTGGGCCCATAACCTGTTAGATAATAACCTGTTGAATAGCAGCAGAATATTATTAAAGCAGATTGAGAATTTGGATTGAGAGATGGAAGGAATAAATGATGTTTTTCAGATTGCAGAAGTTAACAAGTTTTATTCGAACGCTCTCCCGTATTCACGAGGCATTCATCAAGATAAGGATATATAATATATATAGGTATACAACGAGTATAGACTATCGATCGTCCTATCGCTATGAGATCTGGCTCGGGACTAGCGTCGTCTCTTAGCGCTCGACTAGCTGCGCCTTCGGCGCTCTTCGTGCGTGCTCGGTTTTCTCCGCCTCGCCAGGCTATCAATCTTATGGACAAAATAATCGAACTCACCTGGGTTAACACATACCTTGTGGAGAAAGTCCTCCGGAAACGTGGAAATAAATTGTTTGTAAAATGGTTAGGATTCGATAATTCTCACAATAGTTGGATAAACAAATCTGATTTGTAATTTTTTATTTATATCATAAGTATATATCATAAGTTTATATCATAATCAACTGAAATAATAAAAGATTTTTGAAAAATGGTTTTATAATTTATTCTCCTACATGATTAGTAATGTAAAAATATAACTTTTATTTACATTATGCGGTAGACCTTTTTTTCTGTATTTACATTGTTCCTCCAACCACTTTTTTTTCACAATACACCTCTTCGACAATTATTACTATTACATGATTAAATTTACAAACTTTTTTACACTGTTATATATACACTTCTATAATACGTTTTATAATTGTATGCCCCATGGAAGGGTATCGGTCATATTTGGATATATTATCCGTTTATCATCGTTCCAACTTAGAGCTATTTTTTTCTGACTCACAGTTTCGACATTGTGATTTTTGCTGCGAATTAAATTTTGATTTTTCATTATAATTTGATTATCGAAGAGACATCGTTTATAATCGTCAAATGTTATCGTTTTCAGTGTAGCTCTCTTCACACCTTTCGCACGCATTTTCGTCGAGTCTCGCACTCTAAAACTATACATTTTGGCTCTTAATCCGACAAATTCTTGCATAATTTGACCATTATTCTCATCCTTCATAAGACCCAAAACTTTCTTATTAACTAACGGCATACCATACGCATTATCTGCTGAATAATCGGATGTGTCAAACCTATGAATGTCGCGTTTCATAATTTCATATATATCGGGAGTCTCTATGTGATAGATTAAACTGTCGGTATCGGTGTACATTAGTTTAACTCGATCGTCAAAAGTTTGTTTTATATAATTGTAATGAAAGTCATAGATGTATGTTTTTGCTACATCGAGAATACAAAAACCAGTATATATAGGTTTGTTAAATTTTATTTGAGCACGTGTCAATTCAATAATAACAGTCTCCTCGTCGAGTATGGTGCAGCTATGAAACGCTGGTTTTGCTATGAGAGCTCGAGCTCCATACCTGTCATCCCATTTAGTAATGAGTCGTACATCGCGATGGTTTCTTACATTTTCCATAGTTTTACCAAAAACAGCGTTATTCATGAGTTTGTAGAAATTTTTTTGAAAATCATTTGTGGATTTTTTTCTCAAGTTGTTATTCAAATCAATGTATTTTGTAGCCAGGGGTGTTGTTGAAATTTAAGAGTTCTGTAAACTTTAACGAGTTTTAAGCCCAAATTCATATATTGCTTCAAGTTTTGATAGTGCAACATGTATCGATTTTTCGGATATAGCGTTGTCATTAATTTTGCTTGCTTACTGCCAGGCGGTACATAGGGTTCAGGCGCCAGGGGTAAATCTTTGTGTAGTGCGTGTAATTCTTGCGGATACTCTAAATCGACTTCGAAAATATATCCTATGGCATTGTCATCCGGAATATCGCGTGGATCTATCGACTCTTCCTCTTCCCCCACCCACTCGAAAGACCCAGTAGGAAGATATTGGCTCATTGCTGCACCATACAAATTATTTACATCGTAATACATAAGATATGTTTCAGGCTTGTTTGGATCGAATTCTGCCCCCATATAACGATTATTAGCTTTTGCATATCGATTCGAACACTGTGACAATCCGCCTCGAGTACCTCTTTCTATAAACATGAGCATATCCACATCCGTCAAGAGCTCGAGCTTCACACCCGTACATTTTAGCGCGGCATCGAAAGCCAACCCAGGAGCAGTGTAATAGTGCAGTGGATCAAGATCATATGTCATTTTACATTTCATTCGGAAATTTTCGAAAATGTCGGCTAAAAGAAGGACATCAGTTTTTAGATAGCGATCTGAGTATTCTCCCAAGGTTTTCACATTGCAAACTTCCCACACTGTGCATGCGTGAGAATACTCGGCGTCTGATATGCCTTCGCTCTTTAATTGTGAATAAAAATTTTGTTTCGTCGGTAATTCAGTCTCGTTGAGTCTTTCCCAACTGTCCACGCAATCATAAGGAAAAACACCTTTTCTCGTTAATAAATCGAATTCTTGCACATAATTATGTTAAGAATTCAGTAGGTTAATCGCTTTTCTTCTGTACCGACGGTGTATGCGAGCACGGAGAGTCGAGAAGACTCGAGTCACGAGTTCGGGTGATCTCGCAGAGCGCATGCGTGGTAGCGCCAAGTGTGTTGCCGCTTGGTATCTCTCTGCCGCGCAATCGAGGCGACAGTCGAGCCACCACGAAGGCCATAACGAGACACGAGTCTGTTACGCTCCGAAAATATCTATCGTGTACTTATCGAAATAAAACATTTCTTACGTGTGTTATCAAAACCCGACTTGTATATTTCTTTTCCTTCTCAAACAACGATAAGATTCAACAGGTTATGGGCCCAGCACATTCCTGTGAATCAGTTTGAGAGCGAAAGAAAGATTCGAGCCGAGATCGCGCGAGACACGCGGTCGGTCGGCCATTAGAGTCACGCGAGAGCGTCGAAACGAGTTCGTGCGAGCAAGAGATTTGCATCCGCGATGTCGACGGGCATCTCAGTCAAGAGTGTCAAAAATTTCGATGGAACGAATTTTCAAGGGTGGAAAGCACAGCTATCCGCATTATTTGTGTTGAACGGTGTCGCGGACGTTATAAGTGGCGCGAGGCAAGCACCGGTTCTCGCGGCGGGAGCTGACGGGGCGGCCATTACGTTGCACGCGACGCGTCGCGATAGATTCGAAAAAGACGATGCGTTGGCGCGAGTGCTCATTTTAACAAATCTCGAACCTGATCAGCAAAATCTTGTGCTATCCTACGGAACTGCGAGAGCGATGTGGGACAAGCTGATTCTCCTTCACGAGCAGAGGACGGTAATGAACAAGAGCGGGCTGCAGCAACAGTTCTACAAGTACGAGATGAGTGAGAGTGACACTGCGATGCAACATGTGGCAAAAATAGTGAATCTGGCGAGTCGGCTCAAGGACGTTGGTGTCGTGATACCGGACGAGATGATCGTCGCGAAGATGTTATCGAGTCTGACCTCGAAATACGAGACTCTGCAAATTGCGTGGGATTCGGTAGAACCGACGAGTCAAACGCTGGATAATTTGCAAGAGCGGCTCGTGCGGTTCGATTCGCGACATTCAAATAGTGGCGACACAGTGAGTGCGTTGGCTGCAACGAAAAAAGATCGCGGTAAAAAGAAACCATCTGGAAAAAAATCAAAAAAAGACATCGAGTGCTACAAGTGCCACGAGATGGGTCACTTCGCGCGGGAGTGCAAAAATTCGCGAAAGAAGAAAGATGGCGGCGAGAAACCGCGGGAAGACAATTTTGCTCTGGCGAGCGAGATAGTCGCGACTCCAGCGCCGAGACGAAATTCGGAAAGTGTCGAGAAACAAGTGCGCGAAATAATGGCGGCCAATCAAAGAGAAATCTGGCTTGCCGACAGTGGCGCGTCTAGACATTTGACTTTCCGACAAGACTGGCTGACTGAATATCGACAGGTCAGTGATGGCGGGACCGTCTCGCTCGGCGATGGAAAAGAGCACGACGTCGTAGGTACCGGTACAGTTCTGATCAAAAAGTTAATTCGTGGCGAGTGGTGTGATGGAAGCATCGAAAATGTGCTGTACGCTCCGGCTTTGAAGAAGAATCTGTTCTCGGTTGGTGTCTGCACAAGCAACGGAATGCAAGCACATTTCGACGGTGAAGAGGTCGAAATATTTTTCAAAAATCACGTGGTCGCGTCGGGGCGAAAACAAGACAATCAAGTGTGTCGAATGCTGTTCAAAACTGTGAAACCGGACAGAACGGAAGAGGTCAATGCCGCGACGACGAATTTGAGTGTGTGGCACGAGCGTCTCGGTCACGTGGGTAAACGAGCGATCTGCGAGCTAGTGAAGCAGGGTCTTGTCAGCGGAGTAAAGTTGACTGACAAGTCTGACATTTTCTGCGAACCCTGTCAACTCGGAAAAGCTCACAGAAAGCCGTTTAATCGAAAATCGGAAAAAGTGAAAACTGTGCCTGGTGAAATGTTTCACACTGACGTGTGCGGTCCGATGTCGGTAACGTCGCCGGGTGGTTCGCGATATTTTTTAACTTTCAAAGACGATGCGAGTGATTATCGGCATGCTTACTTTCTCAAGCAAAAATCGGAAGTGTTCGGGAAGTTCAAGGTATTCGAGAGACTCGTCGCAAATAAATTCGGTCGTTCGATGAAAGTTCTTCGGTCTGATAACGGTCGGGAATTTTGCAACAGACAAATGGACGAATATCTCGAGTTGCACGGAATTAGAAGAGAGACTACCGCGCCGTACACTCCCGAGCAGAATGGGAAAGCCGAGCGAGACAATCGGACAATCGTAGAGAGTGCGCGTACAATGATACACGCGAAGAATCTGCCGTTAGCTCTGTGGGCCGAAGCAATAAACTGTGCGATTTACGTTCTAAATCGAACAGTGTGGAAGAGCGGCCAAGTCACACCTTACGAGATGTGGGTGGGGAAGACGCCTGATCTCAGGCATTTGCGAATTTTCGGGTCGGAAGCGTACATGCACGTCCCGAAACAATTCACCCAAAAATTTGACGCGCGGGCGAAGAAATTGATCTTTGTGGGATACAAGGAAAATTCGGCGAATTGCCGATTGTACGATCTCGAGACGAGGAAGGTGAGCGAGGCAAGAGATGTCACATTCAACGAGAAGATCGGCAGAGTGACAGCGAGTACAGACTCGCAACCGGACGACGAAGGAAGCGTGCTGGAGTTTTTCAACATCGGAGAAGAACCTGAAAAACATGAAAGTGAAGTGGAGAGCGGAAGCGACGAGGAAGAGGACGAGGAATTCAAAGACGCCGAGCCAAGACCAACAGCCGCCGTGAGGGTGGAAAGAACATCGGCAGACTCACCAGAGACTCCTCGGACGCTTAGAAATCGAGCGAACCTCAAGAAACCCGTGAGATACGAGTCAGATGTCGCTGAGTATCTAGTTCCGAGCTCATATCAGGAGGCGATCAAGAGCACTGAAGCCACGCAGTGGGCAAGTGCGATCGAGGACGAGTTCAGGTCACACGAGGAAAATGGCACGTGGTCGCTTGTCTCTAGAAAACCGGAGATGAAGATCATCGACTCGAAATGGGTGTTTCGAGTGAAGACGGATGCGAACGAGAAAAATCATCGTTTCAAGGCTCGTTTGTGTGCGAGAGGATTCTTGCAGCGAGAAGGAATCGATTTCAACGAGACATTCGCTCCGGTTATCAGGTACGATTCACTTCGAGTAATTCTGGCAGAAGTCGCAGCTCAAGATCTCGAGTTGATGCAATTCGATGTGCAAACTGCATTTTTGTACGGGAAGCTGGACGAGACAGTCTACATGGAGGTGCCGGAAGGACTCGACGTGGGACATGCGGGACAAGATCTAGTGTGCAAGCTCGACAAATCATTGTACGGCCTGAAGCAGGCTCCAAGGTGTTGGAACCAGAGGTTCACTCGGTTCTTGCACGAGTTCGAGTTTAAAGAGTGCGAAGCTGACAAGTGTGTGTTTGTCGGACGAGTGAAAAGTGAGAAAATATATCTAGCGTTATTTGTTGATGATGGTCTGATCGCAGCGAACAGTATAGAGACTCTAGAGTTAGTTATAGAGCGATTGAGTGCAACATTCAATATTACCGTGGGCGATTCGAGTATGTTTGTCGGAGTACAAATTTCGCGTGATCGAGAGTCGAAAAGTCTGATTATTCACCAAAGTTCCTATACGAGAAAAATCATAGAGAAGTTCGGAATGGCAAACGCGAAAACGCTGAGTGTACCGGCTGATCCGCACGTAATACTAGCTCCGTATAAGGATGGCGAGGAAAGGTCGAGTAATGTGCCTTATCGAGAGGCTGTAGGCTCACTAGTTTTTCTTTCAGCGGTGTCACGTCCGGATATATCGTACGCGGTAAATTCAGTTAGTAAATTCGTAAACAATCATACGTTCGAACACTGGCGAGCAGTGAGAAGAATTTTCGCGTATCTCAGCGGAACCGTCGATTACGGTATAAAGTACGAAAGCGGCGGTAGCGAGCTTGAGCTAATCGGTTTCTCGGACGCGGACTATGCGGGCGATGTAGAGACCAGAAAATCTAGAACGGGTTATGTTTTCTGTCTAACGAATGGTGCAATCACGTGGTCTTCGCAAAGACAGAAATTAGTAACATTAAGTACAACGGAAGCCGAATATGTAGCAGCATCGACAGCTGCGCGAGAATTGATTTGGCTAAGAAAATTGTTGTCGGATATTGGATGTCCATGTGTGAAGGAAACTACTCTGTTTGTCGACAATCAGAGCGCAATCCAACTAGTCAAAAATCCCGTTTATCACAAAAGAACCAAACACATAGACATCCACTATCACTATGTCCGAGAGAAAGTCGAGGATCACAAAATTGCTGTGAAGTATGTACCGTCGGAAAATCAGCGTGCTGATATTTTTACCAAGGCTCTGCCGAGAGATCGTTTCAGAAAATTACGTGACGATATGAATCTAGTATCGGTACTTGAGAAACGCTCAAACGGCGGTAGTGTTAAGAATTCAGTAGGTTAATCGCTTTTCTTCTGTACCGACGGTGTATGCGAGCACGGAGAGTCGAGAAGACTCGAGTCACGAGTTCGGGTGATCTCGCAGAGCGCATGCGTGGTAGCGCCAAGTGTGTTGCCGCTTGGTATCTCTCTGCCGCGCAATCGAGGCGACAGTCGAGCCACCACGAAGGCCATAACGAGACACGAGTCTGTTACGCTCCGAAAATATCTATCGTGTACTTATCGAGATAAAACATTTCTTACGTGTGTTATCAAAACCCGACTTGTATATTTCCTTTCCTTCTCAAACAACGATAAGATTCAACAAATTACAATGCTTCCTCGTGATTAGTTTTTCATCGTTACTAAGATACGATGCTAAGCTCTCGATACTCGATGGCATGAATCTGAATGAATCTATGAATCGATAATCTATGGCGGTACCCTTGACGCTCTTCGTGAATGATATGTAATTTTCCTTATTTACAGGCAAAAGTTTGATCGACCCTTCAAATTGGTTGGCAAGAGCTTTGATTAAAAAGTGTGAGTCATAGCCCGATAAATTGTGAAACACTACTGGAATGGTCTGTGAGTTTTTAAAATTCAAATTATACCCTTCATGCGCTGCACCTCGATATTTACCAGAAAAATGGCAATGATCACGATGTTTGATATCTTCGGGGGCAAATGGTTTTCCACAAATATGACAATTATTTGCAAAAAGGAAGTTCATTTTTTCATCGTGACTCATCGGATTCATTCGCTTGATCGATTTCAAGCTTGCGCTTAACGGTTCAGCAATTTCTTTTAATTCGTTGACAAACCATTCAATACAATCCTTGTTACGATAAATTTTGAATTTTGATTGAGAATCATCAAAACTACATTTGAAATAATATGCAATACTGTGTGGGATGTGTTGCTGATAGGCGTTCGTATTTGCACAGTCTTTTGGCGTGATTGGATTCAAGATGCATTCAAGATCTGTGTAAATTGTGAATGGAACGTCTATTTTATGTTTATAATTTTTGAATTTCAGAATTGAATCCTCACCGCTTGGCATAATAATTCTCGTCTTATTTAAAACTGTGCAATCAACGTCGTGTTTTTCAAGTCCACTCTTCGTATTAAAATGAGACAAACAGCGATCGCAGAGCCATGTACTACATTTGTGTCTTGAAATTTGTGATTTTACCAGACGAGAAAGATTTTTGATCAAAGCAAAATGATAAACAGTATTAATGTTTTTTCCTAATTCCTCATTACAATCTTCGGTATTTGCCTCGTGCACGAGCAAGTGAATCGTAGGCGTATCGGATTTGTTACGGCTAACGTGAATGGGTATTACTTCATTACGACGCTTTTTACCCTCATCGCGCTCAAGTCCATAGACATTTATTGTCAAATTGTTCATTTTTTCAAATTTCGCAATATTTTTCAATCGCATAGGAAAGTCTATACCTTCATACTTTAATACTGTGCTGAAGTGAGGATATGAAGTCGGACGAATCGCATTAGATGAGCACGGATGAAGAGCAGCGGTGACGGCCCACAGGAAACAGTAGGGGTCGTCGTTTTGGATGTTGATGACTGCTTTCTTGTTTTGGATGTCACGTGGAAGCTCGACGAATGTAGACAGTCCTCCGCGTAGCGGCATATGCTTATTGATGTTCACCGTTAAATTGATGATCTCCACCATGGACCAACCTGAATCTTTTTCCTGAAAATCTTCGATTTTCACCAGTAGTTTTTGCACTAACTCGGTGTACCACTGCTTAAAGTTCGTTGCCATGTTACGTCCTCGATGATGATTCGGAACAGCACGGTCACGCCGTTCTGTTGCCTCCGCCGATATAGTTTTATCAGCGCGAACTACGAAGAGTACGCTCAGTTTGATCAGAAGGAATGAGATATTCTGATCGAGCGGAAATTCGGAAATTCGGAGATTCGAAGATTCTTTATGAAATTCGACCCCTGCTATGCGCAGTTGAAGAGAACAACACGATGAATAACAGTTAACAATTGAGTTTATTCAAGTTGATTCAAGATTATTGTGTAACTCTTAGTTTGTGTCGGTTTAACTTAACTGAACGTAGTGCAAGACGTTTTACAGAAACTGTTCTAACTGAGGACTGAGAGAACTCGAGTTGTGTAATAATTGTCTATGAGTCTAAAAAGACGTAGTCAATATGTGTCGATAGACGGAGTCTAAGAGAGTCTCTGTTTTTGGGTCAGAGCGTGTCTTTTTATATGTGCTCTGACTTTTTTGGTGGAAGGGATTTTTGTTTAGGGTGGAGTTTGGTTCAGGGTGGAGTTTGGGTTTTCCTTTAGGAGAGGGTCGGAAAGTTCTTGTGATAGGCTGGGTTTTCCCTACCGTCTCTAGTATTGAGATAAGTCATACTATTTACTTATCAGACAGAACTATCGGATATGTCGGTACTAGGGGTAACTACGCAGAGCGCCCTTTTGTTACGTCCCAACATGGGTGATGCACACCTTCGGTCGATAAATTAAATCACTACCTTGACTACCTCTGAAACAATGCAGCCTGCCGGCAAAATTCAAATATTATACATATTCTTAACTATTATTATCACTTTATATTTTCATTTACAAACTACACCTAAGAAACAATTAATGTTTCCGTTCCAGATGCAAACCACGGTTTCTCAGAATAATCCCATATCATTTTTCAAACATTCGAAATACCAAACTCGACGAACAGCTGCGCAACGCGATAAAGAATGTTTTTCACTCTGACAAACATTTCTCCAAAGACTAAACATTTTTTCCTATACACCCTCTAGGATTAACAAATTCCAGCCAGAAAATGCTATAATTCACCCTCAATATCAAGCGGACCGCACACTAAATTCTAAATACCAAACCCGAGAAACTTTCCTTCACCACCCTTACTCGCATCACATTACGACGAACGCCCTACTCAATATCACCACTCAAAAAGACCTAATTTCAAAAACACGAACTTTGCATCTTTTTCCTAGAACCATAAACTCGAAAACACATTGCCTTTTCCACGAAAAAGTCGTCCATAAAATGACGATCTCACGCCACCCCTGCGAGCTCAAGATAATCCCCTCCATAGAAAAACTAAGCGTCTCGTTAGAAATATAACCAATCAAAATACCCGAAATTTTATAACTCCCACCAAGCAGAAACGAAATAGTTAATTTACTCTAAGAACAGACTCTGAACAAATTCGACTTCGAGTCAGAACTCACTCGACTTCCAAAACGAGAACATCTACAGCAAACAAAAATCTTAAACTATTTTTTTGTCGATATTCTCTAAGTATAATCTTAGTCTTGTGTTAAAACTTCAAATTCAAATAAAATATCAGTTTTGTTAAAGTTTATGAGAGTCGTGAGTGTTGTAATCAATATTTTTCCCAACAAACTCATTTCTACGGGTCAATACCGAGAAGTTTGGGAAAACATCATCAACATAGAACGTCTTCGAAGAGGAATCAACCTCGACGATTTATCCTAAATCGTTGAATTGGTATATTGAGCACAAGTAAGTCTCAGGTGGCGAGCTCACGTCCAGCCGAATAGCGCAAGCCAATTCAAATATCGCGCGCACATCGAATTATCGACGGAGCTCCACTGTCTTACCCACTTGGGACGTAACACTTTTACCGACTAGAGGACATATACAACCGACGTTTGGTCATGACTGAATTTTAAAAATTGACTGGGCCTCTAATGTCGGCCAGTACGTAACACTTCCCTCCCTGGAAAAAGAGGGAGCGTCCTCGCTCCGGCATGAAATCAAGCATATTGAAATTTGTATTTTGGTAGCATGTGTCCCCTTATGATCTTAGGTTCTACTTGGATTATAATATTATTACATGAAATTTCTTAAAATGTACTTATCGTTGTGTACGAATTATCTCAAGTTGTTAGTTCGAAGGTGGAGTGATAATTATGATTATTGCATGTTTTACTGATTGCTAATGTTCCCTAAGTTTGTTTGTAAACGATGATTATTTATGTTTTAACCTATGTTCTTAATTTATATTCTTATATAGCGTTTCCTTTCTTAATATTTTTCTTTCTTGCATAATGGCTTGCTAAAGATTGTCTTTGTTTCTTATACAGAATCATAAGTATGATTATTGTGTGTTTTACTTAATTCTGCTTATAGTCGTTTGTGGATGTCGATTATTTATGTGCTTAATCTATCAAAAAAAAATTTTGCGTGTTGGATTATATTAAGTTACACACTGCATTAACTAAAGGTAAACTAAACGTTTGAGTTTCCGTACAACTCTAAAGGTGGAAAGGGTTCAAGGCGTTCGTGGTCTTAATCCTTGTCGCTACGGACGATGAGTTTTACCGTTATATATATTTTTTATTTTTTTTATTTGTGAGCTATTTTTAATCTGTCCCAGTGAACTATTTTTCTTTTATTATTACCCAAGTCAATTTCTACGTTGTTCTTGTCTGCAATGATGTCTGTGATTAAATACGGTCCTAAATAGTTGTCGTCCAATTTGTTTGTTTTGTGATTCTTGGTCAGATATACTTCTTGTCCTATTGTCAGTTTTATTGGGTTTATTTTTTTATCATAATGTTCTTTGGATTTTTGTTTTGCTTTCTCTAAATTTTCTTTCGCCTTAATTCTGTCTTTCGTGGTTTGTTCTAGTTTTTCTTTGATATAATCATTGAATGTCATTGCGTTATCTAATGGCGATATGGCTGATGGTATTCTTGCTTCTCTACCGAAAACGAGTTTGTATGGTGTAAACTTCGTGCCTTCGTGTACGCTAGTATTGTATGACATCGCTGCGTGTGAGAGCCATTCATCCCAGCCCCTTTTTTGTGTATAGTGCTTCAGGTAGTCTACCAGTACCTGGTGGCTTCTCTCGAGAGAGCCGTTTGACTGAGGGTGAAATGCTGTTGTTTTGATTTGTTGGATTTGATATGCTTTAGCTAATCTCTTCATAACTTGTCCTATAAACGCTGCGCCTTGATCTGTTAAGATTACCTTGGGGCAACCAAATTTATTTATAAACTCTCGGACTAGCGCTTTCGATATTTCCTCTGCTGTTGCGTTTATTAGGGGTATAGCCAAGCTGTATTTTGATAGATCGTCCTGCATTGTGAGAATGTATTTGTAACCGTTCTTCGAGACTTCGAATGGTCCGACTATGTCCATTGCCACTTTATGAAATACATCCGCTGATGTATGTGTAATAATCATTGGTTGTTTTGTCTTTACTCTGACCAGTTTCTTTTTCTGACAGCTCGTGCATTTCTTAATGAATTCTTGAATATCTGTTTTCATGTTGGGCCAGTAATATTTTTGCCTGATTCTGTTATAGGTCTTGGTCACTCCTTTATGGCCTCCTAAGGGGGTCTCGTGACACTCTCGTATTATGCCTTCTTTGAGATCTTCGGATGGAATTACAATTTTGTCTTTGCAAATTGTTATCGTGACATCATTAGGTAGTGTCTCTTCTATAATCTTACTTATTTTGTTCCAGACTGTTGTTCCTAAGTCACTTTCGGCTTGTGAAATGCTGGCTGATTTGACGTTTATTTCTGCCATAATAAGTTTTAAATTTTGGAAGGCCTTTCTGATGGTTGTTTCTGTTAATTGATCTTCGTTAGTCTGTCGAACAATTAACGCGAAAATTTTTCTATTGTTTTTTGTTGAGATTACTACTTCTCCAATTGAGTATTTTTTCAATGGTGTGAGTTTATTTAGCAATCCTTTCTTAATGAGTCTTTTTCCCATTTCGTCTGATACTGTGCCGTCTGCATTGGCAAAGCAAATTATATTATCATTCCCTATTTCCAGATTATCTCTCGTTTCGATTAATCTTCTGTCTTCTTCTTGGTTGTCGTCATCTAAACTGCTATGAATTTTCTTTGCAATATTTTCTGAAGGAACTTGTTTTTGTTCGCTATTGGTTTTATCGTTGTCTGAGTTGCTATTTATTGCGTTTATAAAATTTCCTGGAAAAGATTGGTCTATCGCTTCATTATCCATGTTTGAATCAATAACATCGGTTTCCTCTGTCGGTGTTAGTAGAGGGTGTATTTTTATGGCTTCGTTATTGTTCGGGGGGGTTGCTGCTCGTTCCGTGGCCCTTGGTTCTTCTAATCTCTCGGTCTCTCTTTCATCTTGAGGGTTTTTTGGTGTGTATTCTTTCCGTTTTTCTACCGGTGGAATTTGTATTCCTTCGTTTATTGTGGGGATATTAGGGTTTTGTGTTTCTTTCTTATCTTTTTCCTTCGCGGCTTGTCGATGTTTAGTTATTGGTTTATGTGATGTCCCGTGTGTTCCTAAACAGCATGAGCAAGAGGGTTTCTTTGCGACCCTCTTCGATCGTCGGAGCGGTTGGGAAGGCTCTTGATCGTTTATTTTTCGTCGAGGCTTATCCTCCTCTAAATTTATGGGCTCCGAATTTTTTTCGAGTACTTGTATATTTTCAGCCTCTTTGTCGCTCGATTCCTGCTCGACGTCCATGTCGATATCTCTGAGTTTGTTATTTCCGCTGGTGATGGGTTTGACGACCTCGGTTATCTCGGGTGTCTCCGAGGGTGTTTCAGGGCAATCTAGCTTCGTTATCGTTTCGTGTGCGATAGTATGGTCCGTGCCCGATGTGAGGTTTCCTATTTTCCTCCTTGTTCTTATCGCTGGGGACGGAGTGAATCCTGCTGCACACGTGGGCCTCTTTGTTAGTTCTCTAGCTAGCTCGCGTTGAAAATTATTTGGGTTTGAGTGTTTTATTTTTGGTTCTGTGGGAATTCTTGAAGTTTCTTGAGATGACGAATTTATTGCTGCATTTTCTCTCTGACAGAATGCTAACGGATTTTTCAGTGGTGGAGTTTTATCTCCCTGCGAAGAGTTTGTTTTTATCGCCGCTACGGCGTTTTTCGCATCTGATGTAATTTCTTCATCTCGGTCCACGAATTTTAGATGTACAGGCTTCATATGGTTTTCTTTTCGAATTTTTTGTGGTGACTTGACTGTGTCACTTTTGTTGCCTGACGATACTGACTTTTCTGATTTGCCGCTATTGGATATATATTTTTTACTCTTTGCCCTTTCTCTAACTCTCGATCTTAATACTTCTGTATTCCTATTCAGCTTTATCATGTTTATTTCTTCATCGGATGATTCTGGTGGAACTTGAATCTTAGAATCTGATTCGTTTGCCACCGATGACCTACTTTCTTTATTCGCTTCCTGTTCTGGTATGTTTGTTTCCTTATGTACGTGTTCGAGAACATCATGGCGTTCGGCGGGTTGATCAGACCCCCCGTGGTCGCTAGTTGGACACTGTATCATTGGGTAACACTTTTCTATACATACCTTGTCCGTGCTTTCTTTTCCTTTCAGTGTTCCCTGTTCATCCGATGGTTTCTCTAACTGCCCTATCTGCTGAATATTTTCATCCGAATTTAGAATGCCAATAATTTCTTCTGATTTTGGCTTTGAAATTTTATCACTTTCCTTTTGTGATTTTCCTAATTTTTCAGTATCTCGTGATACTTTTGTTACTGAATTTCTGAAAAAATTTCCCGAGTCTGCAATCTCTTTGGATATATTTGATTCACTCCTTGGAGATTTCAGTGATGCTATAGTTTCTGGGAATTTTATTGATTTATCACTTTCTTTTAGTGATGAATCTAACTTTTCAATGCTTTGAGATATCTCTACTACGGAATTTCTGAAAAAATTTCCCGAATCTACAATCTCTTTGGATATATTTGATTCACTCCTTGAGGATTTTATTGATTCTGGGGATTTTGTTGATTTATCTTCTTCATCGCTCTCGCAAATTTCTTCTAATAATTCGCTTAATTTCGAAAATTCGAGCTCGTTATGCACCCTATCATTAACTGTCGGAGATTCTTTCTCCGCGCAAATTTCTAACTTGTGATCTTTATTCTTATCGCTTTCGTCTTTATTGGGGAATCCTAAAAAATCTGACCCAGAGGATTCTATCTCCATTTGACTGTTTTTTATGTCAGTTTTATTGTTTCTCGGAAAGCCTAAGAAATCTTCGTCCTCGTCATCTGGTACTGCTACCGTTTTACTTTTCTTTTCCGCTCGAATGGTCAGTTTCGACCTTTTTTCTTCTGTGCCGTCGCTACCCGGGGGTGAGCGTGGTTCGGCTATTGCCTGGCGTGCTTCTTCTCCTTCTCGGCGCGCTCTCTTCCGCCACCTAACTTCGACTACGTATACCGTTCCTTTTTTTATTATAGGGTTTCTGGACAGCGCGTCTGCGTTGGTGTTAACACGCCCTGCTTGATATTGAACTGTATACTCAAATTCTCTCAATCGTTCTCTCCATCTCATTACTCGTGATGTTGGGTCTCTTACTGTATTCACCCATACTAGCGGTCTATGATCTGTAACTAGTGTGAATGGTCTACCGTAAAGGTAAGGCCTGAAAGTTTGTAACGCAAATACTACTGCTACCATCTCGCGCTCCGTGGTATGGTATCGGGTTTCTGCGCCATTGAGTACTCTCGATGCGTATGCAACCGGGAGATCCTCACCGATTTTGCCCTGAGACAAAACTGCGCCTATCGCGAAACCTGATGCGTCCGTTGTGACAATAAATGGTTTCGTGAAATCTGGGTATTGCAATATCGGTGCTTCACATAGCATATCGCGTAGAGTTTCGAAGGATATTTGTTCTCTCGATGTCCATTCGAATTTTCTATTTTTGCTAGTGAGGTCCGATAATGGTCTTGCGATTTTCGCGAAATCTTTAATGAAACGTCGGTAATACCCCGCGAGACCTAAAAATTCCTTTATATTCTTTTGCGTTTTTGGTGTCGGAAAAAATTTTACCGCTTCAATTTTCTTCGGGTCCGGTTTTACGCCGTCTGCCGATATCACGTGACCTAGGTATTTTACTTCTGTCCTGAGAAATTCGCATTTATTGGTCTGTAGCGTCAAGTTGGCTTTTCTCAGTCTGTCAGCAAGCTGTCTAAATTTTACGTCGTGTTCTTCTAATGATTTCGAGTAAATGACGATATCGTCGAGATATCCGAACAGTTCGTTCCCCTGTAATCCACGTAGGACCATATCCATTAGCCGTTGGAACGTTGCCGGTGCGTTCTTTAAGCCGAAGGGCATTCTGTTGAATTCGTAGTGACCATGAGGGGTCGTGAAAGCCGTTTTTTGTCTATCTTCCGGGTCCATTTCGATTTGATGGAATCCCGAAGCTAGGTCGAATATCGAAAAATACTTGGCTCCCCCTAGTTGGTCTAGAATATCCGTTATCAATGGCAATGGATATGCGTCGCCTATAGTCTTCTCGTTTACTTTTCTAAAGTCGATTACGAGGCGCCAACGCGGTTTCTCCGATGCGTCTGGCTTTTTGGGTACAATCCACAGAGGTGAATTGTACGGCGAACTTGAAGGTCGTATTATGTTTGATTGTAACAGGTCGTCTATCTGTTTCTGTACTTCTATTTTTTGCGATGGTGTGTGTCTGTACTGTCGGGTATTAACGGGTATATTGTCTGTGGTCAGTATGCGATGGGTGAGCGTGCTCGTTGCTCGCAATTGTTCTCCGGGGATATGAAAGAGGTCAACGTATTCATCCACTACGGTGTTTACCGCTTTACGCTCTTCTTCATTAAGATGATCGAGTTTCAACAGTTTGATAACTTCTTCGGTACGAGATCCCTGAGCTCTAGGGATGTACTTAGAGTTGTTATCTTTGTCGAAAGTTTCGTCCTCGTCCATACTTGTATCGAAAGGATACAGAGGTATTACGGGAATGTCGATCTTAATGTCATTCTCCCGGGTATTTATTGCGTATATGTAGGCTACTCCTTTATTATTCTTGACGATACCCTCTCCTGCGTATATACCTTCGGGTAGGTCAAGACGTGGCAGGTAGCCTTCTTCGAGCGCGTTTATGACTCTCACAAATATACCGGTTTTTGTTCTTGCTGGCAGGACTATGCTCTCTCGTTCTATGAAAGGGATTTGTGTACCGTTTAGTATTATCTGTCCCTGTTCATAGTTTATTATGCTTCCTCCCGCAGATAATAATTCGGATCCTATGATGCCCGAATAATTTAATGGAAAATCATCTGTGATTACGTGAAAGATCGTCTGAGTCTTGTTCACATTAATTTCAATTTGCCCTATTGTGCAAGGTTTGTCTGTCTTTGAAATCCCCGATAATTCATACTGAATATAGTTATTTATGAGATTTGGGTTTTTCAATGAACTGTATTTGATAAGGTTCAATTGAGAACCTGTGTCTATCAAAAATATTGCACGATCTGACAAAATGTCTTTTGATTCTATTATTATTGCTGGAGAATTGACGCATGGGGAGACGCATGCTGATTTGTAGTCTGCCTGCAGGACTTTTACCCTGTCTAATTTTGTTGCGTGCTCTCTTGACGCTGAGCCGGCACGTGCCCCGTTGCTGCGCCGTGGCCGGGGGCTGCCTGCCCGTTTCCCGAATGATTATTTTGACTACCTGCTCGGGCCGTGTTCTCGTTATACATCCTTTTCCTACAGACTCCGATCGAATGGCCCTGTTTTTTGCAGAAATGGCATGTCATACTCGCGTGGGGGTTCGCTGACTTGCTTGCCTGATTTTTACTTTTTAAAGCCCAGCAATTTTCGATGGTGTGATTCGATTTTTTGCAATATGTGCAGAATTTGCCTGATTGCTGTGAATGATTATTGTTCCTACTTTGGTGTTGACTCGATTGGGTCATTCTATTGTTGTTTCTCTGAGCATTTGTGTGGACTGTGAAACACTCCGTTTCTTTGTCTTTGTCTGATCTAAATCTTTCTTCGATCTTTTCTGCCATTGTTGTGGCATCGGCAAGGGTTGCGAACTCTGATTCTAAGAATGCGGCTATTCTTTGTGAAACTCCCCTTTTGAAAACCCAGATTGCTAACTGTTCTGTTATCAATACCCTTTCCCTTACCGATTTCTTTTTCAAGTCTATCTCCTCCAATGTGTTTTTTAAATGTAGTGAAACTCGGTAGCCGAAATCTAAGACCTTTTCGTTCGGTTGTTGTTTGAGCTTTGCAAATTCCATAAACCATTCTTCGACATCTTTCTTTGGCCTATAGTGTTTTGAAAAAAATTCTATGAGCTCGTCTACTGTGGCTACATCCGCTTGACTTGCCCGCCTCAAAGGTTCGCCTTTGCATTTGCTTATCAAAGTTCTTACGACGAGAGATTCGTTAACTCCCTGTGCCAGTTCTTTCGCTAATTTACAATCACGTAAAAATGAATCTATTGGGTACCCGTCGGTCCCGTTATCGAAATTTGGAATAGTTTTCAAAAATTCTCTAAAATTTTGTTCTGCTCTATATACAGGTGGAGGGTCTATTGACATATCCATTGTTGACGTATTTGTGTTTGCGGTAGCCATGATTTATGCAAGAAAGAAAAAAAAATGAAACGCTTACTACTTAAGAAGATCTGTGTTGTCCCGATGTAGCTGTTTGGTCGTTGAACTCCAGTGTCGATGACGAGATTTATGGCGTTGCTGGTCGTTGGCGGGTGTCTTGTTGTGTTGCGCCGGTGACGATGGGTCCTTTACGGTGCGGTTGTACCTGCTGCGGTGATGAATGGTGATGTCCCTCGAGTTGTTGTCGTCCACAGTAGTTGGTTGATTGCCGTTTTATGCGATTCGGTTATCGCGTTGTCGTTCTGACTTTTGATAGGTCAGGACGAAGTAGGAAAAAAATTTTTTTTCCAGATTTTCGTGTTGTATATGATGTCTTCCGGTCGAATCCCGTTTGCTGCCACCAAATTTATTTATAAACTGAGCTGTTACGTCCTCGATGATGATTCGGAACAGCACGGTCACGCCGTTCTGTTGCCTCCGCCGATATAGTTTTATCAGCGCGAACTACGAAGAGTACGCTCAGTTTGATCAGAAGGAATGAGATATTCTGATCGAGCGGAAATTCGGAAATTCGGAGATTCGAAGATTCTTTATGAAATTCGACCCCTGCTATGCGCAGTTGAAGAGAACAACACGATGAATAACAGTTAACAATTGAGTTTATTCAAGTTGATTCAAGATTATTGTGTAACTCTTAGTTTGTGTCGGTTTAACTTAACTGAACGTAGTGCAAGACGTTTTACAGAAACTGTTCTAACTGAGGACTGAGAGAACTCGAGTTGTGTAATAATTGGCTATGAGTCTAAAAAGACGTAGTCAATATGTGTCGATAGACGGAGTCTAAGAGAGTCTCTGTTTTTGGGTCAGAGCGTGTCTTTTTATATGTGCTCTGACTTTTTTGGTGGAAGGGATTTTTGTTTAGGGTGGAGTTTGGTTCAGGGTGGAGTTTGGGTTTTCCTTTAGGAGAGGGTCGGAAAGTTCTTGTGATAGGCTGGGTTTTCCCTACCGTCTCTAGTATTGAGATAAGTCATACTATTTACTTATCAGACAGAACTATCTGATATGTCGGTACTAGGGGTAACTACGCAGAGCGCCCTTTTACCGACTAGAGGACATATGCAACCGACGTTTGGTCATGACTGAATTTTAAAAATTGACTGGGCCTCTAATGTCGGCCAGTACGTAACACCATGTACATTTCTTCGTTTCGCGTGTTGAAAAACTTAATCTCCTCGATGACGTCATCATTTTTGGTGATTGAAGATTTACACGCAAGAACACAGTTCACTTTAACACTGTTGTTGTTTAACAGAATATTTTTCAACCGCTGGATGACCAAATTTTGCGAATCATCGAGAAAACTTTTCACATCTTTATGTGCAAGATTTATCACTATTCCGGTACGAATGCTTGATCTGAAAGCCGTCACGGAATCTTTCCACTGAACTCTATCACTTCGTCGCGAAACACCTGCACCAACTTTTCGCAAAGATTTAATTTTCGCGTTTATGGATTTGAGAATTCCAATTGTCGCGGAAATACGATTTTTCTCGCCCAGAGTTGTGGCTGTTTTCAATAGGTTGCTCAAAAGTTTAATATTTGTGTGTCCATTTTTTAGCCATTGTTCACTGTCGCGCACCGAGAACTTATCTTTGAGCGATTCATACGCTCTCTCCATAATTCGAATCAACTTCTGACATTCTTTTGACTCCATTATGGTATACGCAAGAATAATTAAATGAGGGATATTATTCAGGCTCGGTGATAGAACACAGAATGATCTAAGCCCTTTGCTTGCATAGTTCTTTATAAGAGAGAGACTCAAAAAATGGGGTAATGCTGCAGCTCTCTCTCTCATTCTAAGGTTTGAGAAAGAGAAGGATAGCTATTTCTTTGGACCGTCGTCATTGTTTATCATAAAACGTCTTGAAGAAGTGTCGCCCGATATCCTAGATATCGTGGCTAGCTCGTTGCTCTCTCTCTCTCTCTTTTTAAGGTTTGTGAAAGAGAGGGATAGCTAATTTTTAGGCCGTCGTCATCGAACGCCACCCCAAAACGTTCGAGTGCATTTTGAATAAACACTTGGCGAAGTGTCAACCGATATCCTAGATATCGCAGCTCGCTCGTTGTGGCAAACGCTTTGCTCTGGCTGTGACGTCACCGCGACACGTTCTAACACGTCGAACATTAAAAGATATAGAATACTCATATGCAGCTGCACCGGAGCTATCGATGAGAACAAAAATTCTCTTTATGAAAACTCGTCGTGAGAATTGTCTCGATATACCCCCCCATCATCGGTATGTAGCCATAACCCCCCCCCCCCCCCTTCTTTGATAAAAATCTGCTGTTCGGCGGTATCTAAGAATATTTATGCGACGAAATATATCGCGTAACACATAGGGTCAAAACATTATTTATCTGACACTTGGCTGTTGAATAAACAATATGGCCGCTGTAGTTGATATCCGATATTGGTCAGCGATGTGAAAGAATATTTATCCCACACTTTTTAATAAACAGTATGGCTAAGCAAGACCTGATAACTCACACCTCATATCTCATATCAAGAATATTTATTAGACACAATTAAATAAACAATTAAAATAAATCATTTGGCTAAGAAATATGGGGTAACTCGCGGCTGATGCCCCCCCCCCCTATCGCCATGGTGCCGTGGCATATTCGAGATGCCCCCCCTCGCCCCCATGGTGTTGTGGGATATTCAAGATGCCCCCCTCCCCCACCGTCTTGGAAGTCGGTGCGCCCCCCCCCCCCCCGCCATGGTGTCGTGGAGTATTCGACATGCCCCCCCCCCTCGCCATGGAAGTCGGTGTGTATGTGTGGGTGTGTACGTGTGACGTGTACGTGTGCACTAACACGCGTTGATCCAGAAACCCCCTTGTTTACCTAGTCTAGTACTTCAGCAGATTTTTATTACGAAGTGTATAACGATTTGGACGCAGCTGGATGTAAACGTTTCGAAAATGTCGCAAAATTCGGATTAGCTTTTGTTACGATTCCCATCTCAAACGCAAGTGTTGAACGTGCTTTCTCTATCTATAATATAGTCAAAAATAAGCTACGGAATAGACTATCGATTGAAATGTTGCAAAGCATAATGATGATTCGATTCACATTGATTCGTAATGGTGGAAGTAGTAGGGTGCGCACTATGGCGACCCCCACTCCTATCCCCACTCCTATCCCCACTCCTTTTCCCCCACTCCGCGGCCGGCGAGTCCGTGGCTCGGTCGGTCGTGGGTGCGGCGGTGAAGAGGCGCGGGGGGAGAAGGGGGGATGGGTCGAGTCGCTATAGTGCGCACGCCTTTATATATATATATATAATTTTTCTGAGCGTGTCGGTATAGCGGAGCGCTGTTTTTATTTTTGACATTTTTATTTTTCCGGAGCGTGTCGGTATAGTGACACGCTGCTTTTGTTTCCGCCATTTTTCTTTTATATATATATATATGTGTGTGTGTGTGTGTGTGTTTATAAATGTGAATTTTATCATTAAAAAAATTCGATGCCGGCGGTGAGACTCGAACCGTCGACCCTCGGACTACCAGTCTGAGTCGTTGCCTCTGCACCAAAGATCGCTATGCATTTAAATGTACGTGGAAGACTCTTGTAGCGATCGCGAGCACGCGTATCCCCACCCCGTGGTCGCCGAGTACGGCCCGCAGGGTAGTATATATATATGCCTGTTTCTGCCCGATATATATATATATTTTACCGTGTGTGAGCACTATGGCGACACCCACTCCTGGACCCGCTGCTACCCCTACTCTGCGGGTCGACCGCGGCCCGCAGAGTATTATATCTATATACCTATCTGTACTCGATATATATATATTTTACCGTGTGTGAGCACTATGGCGACACCCACTCCTGGACCCATTGCTATCCCTACTCTGCGGGTCGACCGCGGCCTGCAGAGTATTATATATATATACCTGTTTGTACTCGATATATATATATTTTACCGTGTGTGAGCACTATGGCGACACCCACTCCTTGGCCCATTCCAGCCCCCCACTCTGCGGGACATGCTACGCGAAGAATGACTGAATTCTAACGACCGTTGAGAGCCGTGAACACCCTGCTACCAGAATCATCCCGAAGCTTACCTCAGCGTTTTTGCACGTGCATATGACGCATTGGTATGAGAAAAATAGCGACACAGAGACAGATAGATCATGCGACGGCGAAACGTGCCTATATTATAGCTGCTAACAAAACACTGTCTAGACATTATAAACGAGAAAAATCGTTTACGCGAAACGTGATATTGTTATACTATTGTACACTAGGACGCGTGTATTATTAAAGTTAAATGTTTCAATGAAGGGTCGACCTTTCGGAAACCCCAAAATTTTGAACCCAAACTCTCAAGTACATCGATTATACAATGTACAAAACAGTGAGCAATAGTGGCTGCATATAGTATGGTGATTTATTTGAATTAACGTGAAAAAACGAGAGAGAAAGAGTTATAGAAATTACTGTAGGTGCAAGAGAGAGCATACAGGTATCTGTACGAACAGCCGCACAAAGAGGAGACGCCGTTAATAGGGTATATGATCAGCTGTAGAGTCGTAGAGCACGTGCGAGAGAGAGAGAGAAAGCGAGCGAGCTAACGAACAGCCGCACAAAGAGGAGATGCCGTGAATAGCACGCGCGGCCTGTAGTGCGCCCCTCTCCCTTTCGCCTCCACCACGCCTACGCTTTAAAGCAATGGTCGTGCGTTCTCTGTTTTTTAATCAGCTGTGTGTACGAGCGAGAAAGAGCTATAGTAGCCTCTCTAGAAAGATAGAACGCCTGCTACAGGCTGCTTTTTATTCTCTTTTTATTTTCGTAATTTTTTTTCGGAGCATGTCGGTATGGTGGAGCGCTGCTTACATTGCCACAATTTTTTATTTTTCAGAGCGTGCCAACCCCGAGAGCCTGCCGATAACTTACTATGTTAAAAGAGCGATAAGTATTAAGCGCGAGCTCCTTTTCCACGGATAGGCAATTTTCAATGTGGATTTTTTCAAAAATTCTTAAGAGTTGCGCGCTACTACAATGGCAAATGAATATGTGGGTGGTCACCCTCACCTGGTATAAATATAAAAAACTAAAACCCGCCCGTCTGATCTTCCCCTTGTAAGAAAGAGCGCTCTATACGAACAGCCGCACAAAGAGGGGACACCGTTAATAGCATATAGAACACAGCAGCTGTAGGTCCATAGGTCGCGCGTAAGAGAGAGAGAGAGAGAGAGAGAGAGAGAGATCGAGTGTGTTCACGAAGATCCGCACAAAGAGGAGAGCCCGCTAATGGCATATATGGTCTGTAGCATACCCCTCTTACCGTTCACCAACACCTCGTCTATACTTTGAATCAGAGGCCATGTGCTCTCTGCCTTTTTAAATCGCTGTATGCGCAAGAGAGAGAAAGAGCTATAGCTGTCTATCGAGAAAGATAGATAGATAGATAGATAGATAGATAGAGAGAGAGAGAGAGAGAGAGAGAGAGAGAGAGAGCTTCCTTTACCATAAGACAGTTTTTATATTTTTTCATAATTTTACTTTTAACGATAATAAAAAAATTCTTTCTTTATTGTTTTCTATTTTTTTCCAAACTCGATTCGATTTTCAGTGCTACAGGCCGCTTCTTCCATTTTCGAATGATATAAAATTTTCCTTCAACGCTATAATTTGAAAAGTCTAAAATTGTTCAGTCAACATCGTTAAAATTTTAATCGCCAGTAGTTAACAAATGTTCTCCTTGGCCCGTTAAACAGCTCGGCGTTTAAAATTAAATTGTCAGAAAAACTTTCCAGCAGCGAAATAATTTCAACAATCTGTGCGAGATGATTACACAAACGGAAATTTTCTGTAAGGGTGAGGGTGTGGCTACAGTCGATTTCTTTTATTTTATTTTTCTTACGTTATCACTCTTTATTTAAAAACGATTCGCCCTTATCAAGGCAAAAATATTTATAGGAACTTTTCTTAAGCCGAAATAATTTCAACGCTCTGACCTTTTATTCAACTAATATTTACTACCTGTAAAATTTTAAATACATCGATGGTCTTATGTCTAAAAGAGCGCGCGGCGTTTTTCGAATTTAAATTTTAGCTGGTACATCTCTGAATCATATAAAAGTTTATCTCAGCGTTTTACATGCACATAATACGAGAGAGAGTATACAGCTCGCTCTGCTCAAGAGAGCGAACTATAGGCGATGCATAAGAGCGAAAGAGACAGAGGGGCGAGCTTGCGAAGACGGCGCGACATATACGTCCCGCAGCGTACCCTTCCCCGTACCGTTCACCGCCATCTCGTCTATACTCTAGATCAGAATGAGCGCGCTCGCTCTATCTCTTAAAGGCGTTGCATGTATTAGAGAGAAAGAGCTCTAGAGGTCTCCTTAGGAAGACAGAGACCATTCTATCGCCTGCTTGTTTTATTTTAAAAAACATAGCACGCACACTTTTTTTTACCGTCTTTTACTTCAGAATATTATTAATGTTATTATACCCGAGGAACCGTGTATGAGAGAGAGAGAGAAGCATGCCCCTCTTTCTCTTTAGGAAGGCATGCTATAGCCTGTATACATTGCACGTTCAGCCCTTGAAACCTCTGCATGTGTGTGAGAGAAAGCGCTACAGTGAGCTCTGAAAAATTATTTTCACCCAGCACAATTTTTAATATCCAACACCAAAAAAGTGTCTTACGTTATAGCACTCTATTAAAAAAAAAATGATTCATCCTTATCTAGACAAAAATTATTTTTATTTATAGAAAACTTTTCTTAAGCGAAATAATTTCAACGTTCTGACTTTTTATTCAACTAATATTTTAGTACAATTTTTCACTCCGGCCCGTTAAACAATCTGATGTTAAAAAATAAATTGTAAAAACTTTTGTCAAACGAAATAATTTCAAAACCTACCATTTCTCTTCCGAGGCTATCATAATCGCGATGACTTACTACGAATTGAGCTTCGGTGAGGAATTTATATAAGAAAGTCAAGGTAAATTGAATACATCACTGATCTTTTACTCTTATTTAATGATCATTATTGAATAAATATTCAAATTCTTTAAATAAATATCAATTTTCGTTCATATATATATTTCGTTATTTGCTCATAATTTCTTTAATAGTAGCCCGAAATGAATCGAAATTTTTTCGTTCTTCAATGCGCTTTTCAAAAAACAGCGAAAAATTATTTGAGGTGTATAGAGGCCTCTCTAGGAACACAGAGACAGTGCTACAGCATGCTTCTTTTTATTTTTTTTACACCCGAATAAATATCGTCAAGATTTTTCATCTAACAGTGATGTATGAAAAAGCGCACGATAGCGCTTTGTAAAAAGATACGAGAGAGAGAGAGAGAGAGAGAGTATACAGATCGCCCTGCTCAAGAGAGAGAGAGAGAGAACTATAGGTAGTGCATAAGAGCGAAAGAGATAGAGTTAGTTAGTTATTAGTAAGAGCGAAAGAGATAAGTTTCGAAATTATTTCGTTTAAGAAAAGTTTTTCACAATTTACTTTTTAACATTAGACACCTTAAGACAGAGACCATGCTATCGCCTGCTTCTTTTTATTTCAAACAAGATTAGCGCATATTTTTCTTTCTCACCGTCTTTAACTTCAGAATATTATTAATGTTATTATTTTTAGCATAGTACGTGCGTTTTTTTAAATATTATACCCGAGAAACCGCGGGAGAGACAGAGAGAAAGAGAGAGAGAGAGTACCAAGCGTCTCTTTCTCTCGAGGAAGCCATGCTATAGACTGTATACCATGCACACTCTGCTTCCTCCGAAGAAAAAATGTAGAAAAAAAATGGTAAGTTTCGAAATTATTTCGTTTAAGAAAAGTTTTTCATAATTTACTTTTTAACATTAGACACCTTAACGACTCGCGGAGAAAAAATTGTACCAAAGCAATAGTTGAATAAAAAAGTTTCAACGTTCTGACTTTCTAATCAACTAATATTTTGACACAATATTTCTCCCCAGCCTGTTAAACAATCCAATGTTAAAAATGAAATTATCAAAAACTTTTACTTAAACGCAATAATTCCAAGCCTCTTCTTCTTCTTCATCGGCTACATAATTGCATCGGCTTATCGTAAGCTCTCTGATGAGCGAGGACAAACATGCACAGAGTGAGAGTTTTTTCGTATCGCCGAATGAGAGAGAGCGAGAGAGAAAAGGTTTTGCTTTTTTAGCTTTAATAATTTCAAAACTTACCATTTTCCATAATTTGTGTTTACGGTTAAAAATAATTTGTCTTTCTTCATCGTTTTCTATTTTTCCAGCCTCGATTCTAGAGTCAACATTTGTTTATTCGTATCATCGAATGAGAGAGAAGAGAGAAGGTTTTACTTTTCATCTTCCTCCGAAGAAAAAATAGTAGAACAAACTGGTAAATTTCGAACTTATTTCGTTTAAGAAAAGTTTTTGACAATTTATTTTTTCACATTAGATTCCTAACTTAAAATTGTACCAAAGTATTCGTTGAATAAAAAAGTCAGAATTTCAACGTTCTGACTTTCCAATCAGCTAATATTATGGCATAATTTTTCTTCCCAACCCGTTGAACAATCTGATGTTAAAAATGGAATTATCAAAAACTTTTCTTAAACGCAATAATTTCAAACCATTTTTTTCTTCATGGACCACATAATTGCGTCGGCTTATCGTTAGTTCTCTGCTGAGCGACAAACCCGTGAGGGCATACACGGAAATAAAGTCGTTATCTATCTATCTATTTTATCTATTTTTTTCTTCAGGGGCTACAAAATCGCGATGATTTATCGTTAGCTCTCTGATGAACGAGGACAAACATGCACAGAGTGAGAGAGAGTTTTTCTTTTTCATCTCTCGTCAAAGAATCATTTCACCTAAGACAATTATTAATAAGCGACATCAGGTTTTCTTTATTTCCAAAACTAATAACAATTTTATACACAAAGTGCTATTTTTTTAATTATATAATCACGATGTCTTATAATTAGTTCTCTGATGAGCAAACCGTGAGCGAAGTCTGTTAACACCCAGGGGGTACACTCTGCCTAGTTGTTGTTGTACATCCGCGCATATTTTACGACGTTTCGTTGGAACGACACGACGTACACTGTTTATGGATAATTTCGGTACTGCTGATGATATTGATGTTAAGAGAAACTCTCTACATATCTCTACCTCCCCGCAGACGCGGCAAAGACGCGCCAGCAAGGATAATTTAATGAACTCTTCTACGCTTACAAATCCAAATCCATTTCTACTTCTTGATCTCCCTGAAGATATTCTGCGATGGTTGTGATGTTTTACCGTAAACTCTTCATGACCGATTCGATTGTAGTGTGGAATCTTTTGAAATTCAGATGGTGAATTTATTGACGATTCATTAATTGCGACTGGTAGCAATTGTATCAATAATATTAAATGATTTGATATCATCTATGAATCTTGCATATTCAAGAAGATCAGCTTCATCATTGTGACCTGTTTGACGTAATGCCTGTATAAATTTTTCGTATGCGTACGGTCCTCGTGTCTTTATCGTTAGTACGATATCTTGCGCTATATCTTTACAATGTATCCTCCTCTGAAAAACAAATATAATATATAACAAAGAAAATCTTGAAATAAAGGAGAATATTATTTATACTTACTCTCCAACTCGGTAAGTTGACATCATCGTCATTGAAAACCTTCAGTTTAATTAAAACTGGTAACACTGCACACATTCGTATTTTAAAAATAATATTTTGGCAAAAAACATCAATTATATTACGAACGCGCATATCCATTATTAATGCTCTCCTTCAATCTTCTTGCGATGCTTCCCCACACACTGCTTCCAATACAATAAAATTATTTCTAAGTAGGGCGCTGCTCCTGCATTTAGTACTCCTAAAGCAAAAAATGATGACAGAGGGGAGAGAGTATAAATACATTTGACGGAGGTTTTTTTCTTTAGAAATACTAAATGTAGGAGCAACTTCTCGCTTACTAAAGAAAAAATGGTGATGGAGGGGAGAGAGTATAAATACATTTGACGAATGTTTTTTCTTTAGAAATACTAAATATAGGAGCAACTTCCACTTAGAAATAATTGTATTGTATTGGAAGCAGTGTGTGGGGAAGCATCGCAAGAAGATTGGAGGAGAGCGTTAATAACGGACGGAGAGCAGAAGATATAATTTTTAAAGAAAATCTTGAATTAAGGAGAATTTTATTTATACTTACTCTCCAACTCGGTTTGGGTTTGAGACCCACCGCTCGCGATATCGATCGATCAACTTTTTATGTATATTATATTTTTTTATTTTTTTGTTATAAGCATCCCGAGTTTTCCAAATCTGACACGGTGTTGAAAGTTCTTAATCACCCTCATCGTTGCTAAAGTAATCAAAAACTGCGCTATGCGCGAGCGAGTCTTCTCGCATCTTTTGTAGATGTCTAGACAATGTTTTGACATAATATATACACGCGCTGTAGCCCTCGTGTTTATTTCTCATAACGAGGGATCAAATGCTTCTGCAAAAATGCTGAGACATAAGGCCGTGACAATCACCGTTGCTTTTTCTCTTGTATCGCTGCGTTATATGCGTGTAAAATGCAGGGGTGATGATGATCTCTCGCTGCCTTTAGAAACCAGTTATCATTCTACAGAGCAGCCGCGAACATGAAGGACATTTATACCCCATCGGTTTTACCAGACACATTCCTGTGTGAGGTGGTCGGTTCTTTCGGGTTTGATGAGGTGTACATTCGTACACCTCTAATTACAGAGGCGTATACGCAGCTGCGCGCTGCGTTAGAAAAATATTATATCGACGAGCAGCACGGTGTGATAGTGGCATCCTTCGTTATTAAGGTGGGGTTAGAGTGTGTTGTTCGGCTGAGCTCCCGCGTGTGTCGTGCCGTTGTTCAACAAACATCGTGTAATGGGTTAACGGGGGTGTGTGTTATCGACGAGGGTTTTGATGCAGTTGTGAAGGCGACACAAATTTATGAAATTACGCCGTCGTTTAAAACACCACCAGCCTTAGTAGTGGCTTGTATGGTACACGGTGTGGAGGAGGGGTGCATCGATGATTCACCCCTGAGCATGGATGCGTGATATTTCCTTGAGAACCGCTACTTTACAGCGACAGTTGTTAGTCGCGAGGGACAAGGCGCGATCCATTTGACAGTTAGTGAAGATGTCGATGTGGCCCGCCATTTCGAAACCACCGATCACGCATCAACCAAGTAGGCCGCCTGGAGACACTTCTCCCTGTCAAAAGACTAGCCGAGTTGGAGCTCCAAAAAGACTTCTATATAACCGGTATCAAAATCGTACAAACGAAATGGGGCGCGCGTATTGTCGTGGACGTGGATAATGAATTTACGTGCTACCTATCAACGAGGTTCGTCAAGGCTTTCGAAGAAGCGGCCGAGCAATTTCAACAAATGTGCAAGGCCTCAAACAACAAAAATCTAATTATGCAGTATTACGGCACGAAGTTCAATAAGCTAGAATTTAAAGCTGTTAAGGAGTAATGATAAACAGGTATGTACTAAAAATCATGTATAAAGTACCTATGTTACGATACGTATATACGATATTCTCTCACGCCATATTTCTCTGTCTTCCATAGTTGAAACGTCGAAGAAGAAGAAGAAGAAGAAGAAGAAGAAGAAGAAGGTGCTAACGATTAAAATTCTAATATACATTACCACTTGATTGAATATTTATCAGGGAGATCAAGAAGTAGAAATGGATTTGGATTTGTAAGCGTAGAAGAGTTCATTAGCCGAGTTGGAGCTCCAAAAAGACTTCTATATAACCGGTATCAAAATCGTACAAACGAAATGGGGCGCGCGTATTGTCGTGGACGTGGATAATGAATTTACGTGCTACCTATCAACGAGGTTCGTCAAGGCTTTCGAAGAAGCGGCCGAGCAATTTCAACAAATGTGCAAGGCCTCAAACAACGAAAATCTAATTATGCAGTATTACGGCACGAAGTTCAATAAGCTAGAATTTAAAGCTGTTAAGGAGTAATGATAAACAGGTATGTACTAAAAATCATGTATAAAGTACCTATGTTACGATACGTATATACGATATTCTCTCACGCCATATTTCTCTGTCTTCCATAGTTGAAACGACGAAGAAGAAGAAGAAGAAGAAGAAGGTGCTAACGATTAAAATTCTAATATACATTACCACTTGATTGAATATTTATCAGGGAGATCAAGAAGTAGAAATGGATTTGGATTTGTAAGCGTAGAAGAGTTCATTAAATTATCCTTGCTGGCGCGTCTTTGCCGCGTCTGCGGGGAGGTAGAGATATGTAGAGAGTTTCTCTTAACATCAATATCATCAGCAGTACCGAAATTATCCATAAACAGTGTACGTCGTGTCGTTCCAACGAAACGTCGTAAAATATGCGCGGATGTACAACAACAACTAGGCAGAGTGTACCCCCTGGGTGTTAACAGACTTCGCTCACGGTTTGCTCATCAGAGAACTAATTATAAGACATCGTGATTATATAATTAAAAAAATAGCACTTTGTGTATAAAATTGTTATTAGTTTTGGAAATAAAGAAAACCTGATGTCGCTTATTAATAATTGTCTTAGGTGAAATGATTCTTTGACGAGAGATGAAAAAGAAAAACTCTCTCTCACTCTGTGCATGTTTGTCCTCGTTCATCAGAGAGCTAACGATAAATCATCGCGATTTTGTAGCCCCTGAAGAAAAAAATAGATAAAATAGATAGATAGATAACGACTTTATTTCCGTGTATGCCCTCACGGGTTTGTCGCTCAGGAGAGAACTAACGATAAGCCGACGCAATTATGTGGTCCATGAAGAAAAAATGGTTTGAAATTATGCCGTTTAAGAAAAGTTTTTGATAATTCCATTTTTAACATCAGATTGTTCAACGGGTTGGGAAGAAAAATTATGCCATAATATTAGCTGATTGGAAAGTCAGAACGTTGAAATTCTGACTTTTTTATTCAACGAATACTTTGGTACAATTTTAAGTTAGGAATCTAATGTGAAAAAATAAATTGTCAAAAACTTTTCTTAAACGAAATAAGTTCGAAATTTACCAGTTTGTTCTACTATTTTTTCTTCGGAGGAAGATGAAAAGTAAAACCTTCTCTCTTCTCTCTCATTCGATGATACGAATAAACAAATGTTGACTCTAGAATCGAGGCTGGAAAAATAGAAAACGATGAAGAAAGACAAATTATTTTTAACCGTAAACACAAATTATGGAAAATGGTAGGTTTTGAAATTATTAAAGCTAAAAAAGCAAAACCTTTTCTCTCTCGCTCTCTCTCATTCGGCGATACGAAAAAACTCTCACTCTGTGCATGTTTGTCCTCGCTCATCAGAGAGCTTACGATAAGCCGATGCAATTATGTGGCCGATGAAGAAGAAGAAGAGGCTTGGAATTATTGCGTTTAAGTAAAAGTTTTTGATAATTTCATTTTTAACATTGGATTGTTTAACAGGCTGGGGAGAAATATTGTGTTAAAATATTAGTTGATTAGAAAGTCAGAACGTTGAAACTTTTTTATTCAACTATTGCTTTGGTACAATTTTTTCTCCGCGAGTCGTTAAGGTGTCTAATGTTAAAAAGTAAATTATGAAAAACTTTTCTTAAACGAAATAATTTCGAAACTTACCATTTTTTTTCTACATTTTTTCTTCGGAGGAAGCAGAGTGTGCATGGTATACAGTCTATAGCATGGCTTCCTCGAGAGAAAGAGACGCTTGGTACTCTCTCTCTCTTTCTCTCTGTCTCTCCCGCGGTTTCTCGGGTATAATATTTAAAAAAAACGCACGTACTATGCTAAAAATAATAACATTAATAATATTCTGAAGTTAAAGACGGTGAGAAAGAAAAGTATGCGCCAATCTTGTTTGAAATAAAAAGAAGCAGGCGATAGCATGGTCTCTGTCTTAAGGTGTCTAATGTTAAAAAGTAAATTGTGAAAAACTTTTCTTAAACGAAATAATTTCGAAACTTATCTCTTTCGCTCTTACTAATAACTAACTAACTCTATCTCTTTCGCTCTTATGCACTACCTATAGTTCTCTCTCTCTCTCTTTTGAGCAGGGCGATCTGTATACTCTCTCTCTCTCTCTCTCTCTCTCTCTCTCTCTCTCTCGTATCTTTTTACAAAGCGCTATCGTGCGCTTTTTCATACATCACTGTTAGATGAAAAATCTTGACGATATTTATTCGGGTGTAAAAAAAATAAAAAGAAGCATGCTGTAGCACTGTCTCTGTGTTCCTAGAGAGGCCTCTATACACCTCAAATAATTTTTCGCTGTTTTTTGAAAAGCGCATTGAAGAACGAAAAAATTTCGATTCATTTCGGGCTACTATTAAAGAAATTATGAGCAAATAACGAAATATATATATGAACGAAAATTGATATTTATTTAAAGAATTTGAATATTTATTCAATAATGATCATTAAATAAGAGTAAAAGATCAGTGATGTATTCAATTTACCTTGACTTTCTTATATAAATTCCTCACCGAAGCTCAATTCGTAGTAAGTCATCGCGATTATGATAGCCTCGGAAGAGAAATGGTAGGTTTTGAAATTATTTCGTTTGACAAAAGTTTTTACAATTTATTTTTTAACATCAGATTGTTTAACGGGCCGGAGTGAAAAATTGTACTAAAATATTAGTTGAATAAAAAGTCAGAACGTTGAAATTATTTCGCTTAAGAAAAGTTTTCTATAAATAAAAATAATTTTTGTCTCGATAAGGATGAATCATTTTTTTTTTAATAGAGTGCTATAACGTAAGACACTTTTTTGGTGTTGGATATTAAAAATTGTGCTGGGTGAAAATAATTTTTCAGAGCTCACTGTAGCGCTTTCTCTCACACACATGCAGAGGTTTCAAGGGCTGAACGTGCAATGTATACAGGCTATAGCATGCCTTCCTAAAGAGAAAGAGGGGCATGCTACTCTCTCTCTCTCATACACGGTTCCTCGGGTATAATAACATTAATAATATTCTGAAGTAAAAGACGGTAAAAAAAAGTGTGCGTGCTATGTTTTTTAAAATAAAACAAGCAGGCGATAGAATGGTCTCTGTCTTCGTAAGGAGACCTCTAGAGCTCTTTCTCTCTAATACATGCAACGCCTTTAAGAGATAGAGCGAGCGCGCTCATTCTGATCTAGAATATAGACGAGATGGCGGTGAACGGTACGGGGAAGGGTACGCTGCGGGACGTATATGTCGCGCCGTCTTCGCAAGCTCGCCCCTCTGTCTCTTTCGCTCTTATGCATCGCCTATAGTTCGCTCTCTTGAGCAGAGCGAGCTGTATACTCTCTCTCGTATTATGTGCATGTAAAACGCTGAGATAAACTTTTATATGATTCAGAGATGTACCAGCTAAAATTTAAATTCGAAAAACGCCGCGCGCTCTTTTAGACATAAGACCATCGATGTATTTAAAATTTTACAGGTAGTAAATATTAGTTGAATAAAAGGTCAGAGCGTTGAAATTATTTCGGCTTAAGAAAAGTTCCTATAAATATTTTTGCCTTGATAAGGGCGAATCGTTTTTAAATAAAGAGTGATAACGTAAGAAAAATAAAATAAAAGAAATCGACTGTAGCCACACCCTCACCCTTACAGAAAATTTCCGTTTGTGTAATCATCTCGCACAGATTGTTGAAATTATTTCGCTGCTGGAAAGTTTTTCTGACAATTTAATTTTAAACGCCGAGCTGTTTAACGGGCCAAGGAGAACATTTGTTAACTACTGGCGATTAAAATTTTAACGATGTTGACTGAACAATTTTAGACTTTTCAAATTATAGCGTTGAAGGAAAATTTTATATCATTCGAAAATGGAAGAAGCGGCCTGTAGCACTGAAAATCGAATCGAGTTTGGAAAAAAATAGAAAACAATAAAGAAAGAAATTTTTTATTATCGTTAAAAGTAAAATTATGAAAAAATATAAAAACTGTCTTATGGTAAAGGAAGCTCTCTCTCTCTCTCTCTCTCTCTCTCTCTGTCTATCTATCTATCTATCTATCTATCTATCTTTCTCGATAGACAGCTATAGCTCTTTCTCTCTCTTGCGCATACAGCGATTTAAAAAGGCAGAGAGCACATGGCCTCTGATTCAAAGTATAGACGAGGTGTTGGTGAACGGCAAGAGGGGTATGCTACAGACCATATATGCCATTAGCGGGCTCTCCTCTTTGTGCGGATCTTCGTGAACACACTCGATCTCTCTCTCTCTCTCTCTCTCTCTCTCTCTTACGCGGGACCTATGGACCTACAGCTGCTGTGTTCTATATGCTATTAACGGTGTCCCCTCTTTGTGCGGCTGTTCGTATAGAGCGCTCTTTCTTACAAGGGGAAGATCAGACGGGCGGGTTTTAGTTTTTTATATTTATACCAGGTGAGAGTGACCACCCACATATTCATTTGCCATTGTAGTAGCGCGCAACTCTTAAGAATTTTTGAAAAAATCCACATTGAAAATTGCCTATCCGTGGAAAAGGAGCTCGCGCTTAATACTTATCGCTCTTTTAACATAGTAAGTTATCGGCAGGCTCTCGGGGTTGGCACGCTCTGAAAAATAAAAAATTGTGGCAATGTAAGCAGCGCTCCACCATACCGACATGCTCCGAAAAAAAATTACGGAAATAAAAAGAGAATAAAAAGCAGCCTGTAGCAGGCGTTCTATCTTTCTAGAGAGGCTACTATAGCTCTTTCTCGCTCGTACACACAGCTGATTAAAAAACAGAGAACGCACGACCATTGCTTTAAAGCGTAGGCGTGGTGGTGGCGAAAGGGAGAGGGGCGCACTACAGGCCGCGCGTGCTATTCACGGCATCTCCTCTTTGTGCGGCTGTTCGTTAGCTCGCTCGCTTTCTCTCTCTCTCTCGCACGTGCTCTACGACTCTACAGCTGATCATATACCCTATTAACGGCGTCTCCTCTTTGTGCGGCTGTTCGTACAGATGCCTGTATGCTCTCTCTTGCACCTACAGTAATTTCTATAACTCTTTCTCTCTCGTTTTTTCACGTTAATTCAAATAAATCACCATACTATATGCAGCCACTATTGCTCACTGTTTTGTACATTGTATAATCGATGTACTTGAGAGTTTGGGTTCAAAATTTTGGGGTTTCCGAAAGGTCGACCCTTCATTGAAACATTTAACTTTAATAATACACGCGTCCTAGTGTACAATAGTATAACAATATCACGTTTCGCGTAAACGATTTTTCTCGTTTATAATGTCTAGACAGTGTTTTGTTAGCAGCTATAATATAGGCACGTTTCGCCGTCGCATGATCTATCTGTCTCTGTGTCGCTATTTTTCTCATACCAATGCGTCATATGCACGTGCAAAAACGCTGAGGTAAGCTTCGGGATGATTCTGGTAGCAGGGTGTTCACGGCTCTCAACGGTCGTTAGAATTCAGTCATTCTTCGCGTAGCATGTCCCGCAGAGTGGGGGGCTGGAATGGGCCAAGGAGTGGGTGTCGCCATAGTGCTCACACACGGTAAAATATATATATATCGAGTACAAACAGGTATATATATATAATACTCTGCAGGCCGCGGTCGACCCGCAGAGTAGGGATAGCAATGGGTCCAGGAGTGGGTGTCGCCATAGTGCTCACACACGGTAAAATATATATATATCGAGTACAGATAGGTATATAGATATAATACTCTGCGGGCCGCGGTCGACCCGCAGAGTAGGGGTAGCAGCGGGTCCAGGAGTGGGTGTCGCCATAGTGCTCAGACATGGTAAAATATATATATATCGAGTACAGATAGGTATATAGATATAATACTCTGCGGGCCGCGGTCGACCCGCAGAGTAGGGGTAGCAGCGGGTCCAGGAGTGGGTGTCGCCATAGTGCTCACACACGGTAAAATATATATATATATCGGGCAGAAACAGGCATATATATATACTACCCTGCGGGCCGTACTCGGCGACCACGGGGTGGGGATACGCGTGCTCGCGATCGCTACAAGAGTCTTCCACGTACATTTAAATGCATAGCGATCTTTGGTGCAGAGGCAACGACTCAGACTGGTAGTCCGAGGGTCGACGGTTCGAGTCTCACCGCCGGCATCGAATTTTTTTAATTATAAAATTCACATTTATAAACACACACACACACACACACATATATATATATAAAAGAAAAATGGCGGAAACAAAAGCAGCGTGTCACTATACCGACACGCTCCGGAAAAATAAAAATGTCAAAAATAAAAACAGCGCTCCGCTATACCGACACGCTCAGAAAAATTATATATATATATAAAGGCGTGCGCACTATAGCGACTCGACCCATCCCCCTTCTCCCCCCGCGCCTCTTCACCCCCGCACCCACGACCGACCGAGCCACGGACTCGGCGGCCGCGGAGTGGGGGAAAAGGAGTGGGGATAGGAGTGGGGATAGGAGTGGGGGTCGCCATAGTGTGCACCCTACTACTGGTGGATCTTGCACAACATTTAATCCATCTTCTAAAATGTTAAGTTTATTTAATGCTAACATGTATGATTTTAAAAATTCTGACCCTTCAGGGGAAAATGAAATAATTTTTAATGTATTGGAGAATTTGTAAATAAAGAGCATTAACAAATATTACTGCATTATTATATATTAATTATTAACTTATTATATATTAATTTGATGAAATAGTATTTTCTAGGGGGATTTTCAAATAATTGAGGCAATTTTAGGGGGTTTTGACTTAGGGTTAGGGTTAAATATTTTAGAGATTTGGTAACACTGGGGCCAGCCGTGACCCGTCTCGTTCGAAAATCTTACACTAACGCTCGGCCATATATACTATCACGCCGATGGGAGGGGGATATCACGGGATGGAGGTAACTAAGTGATAAACGGATCAATGACTTACAAGAAGAAGAATAACAAATACTTTATTATACAGAAAAATTAACAAGTCTCAAAAAAAGAAAGGATGTAATCCGTTACAAGAAGAAAAAAAAAGAAAATAAATTTTACTATCGGCGGACGATCACCGGGGTATAACTCGTCTCAAAAATAAATAAACTCAAACTAAATTATAATAATCTGGGCGCCAGTTAACTTTCTACAAAATTAACAAAAAAAATATATTATCTATAGGGAATATTGGGGGGACTAGCTCGGAAAAGGGGAATTCTGAACTGCAAGGGGAAAGGGGGGGGGGGATCTCAGGAGCGGTTCTCCGACTCTATGTGGCCTCTTGGTTATTACCACTGGCTGGGAGCGGGGAGAAGGGGGGGGGGGGTACTCTATTCGAACTTAACGGCTACGCGCACAACCGTTCCACGTTTGAAATACAATAAAATCTATTTCTCGAAATATTTCTGATAAATGATTGGGGAATCTCTCAAAAACATACAGTGGGAAATTCGGGGGGAGAGGGGAACGCTAATTACAAATTTGGCTAATAAAAAGGGGGAAAACTCAAAAAGGGAATGCCAATATTTTTGGGAAAGGAAATGTGCAAACACTTACAATGGTGCGATGGTCCTTGGCTTCCTTCTCTTGCTCTACTGCTCGCCGCTCTAAAACTCTATTCTCACTCACTCTAACTCGATAATTTCTTTTCACTCTACTCTTTCGCACTTACTCACTCAATTCCTTAACTTTTCTCTAACTCTAAATTTCTGTTCACTCTACTCTTTCGCACTTACTCACTCAATTCCTTAACTTTTCTCTAACTCTAAATTTCTTTTCACTTTACTCTTTCGCACTTACTCACTCAATTCTTTAACTTTTCTCTAACTCTAAATTTCTCGCTCAAATTACGTCCTGTATGACTGGTGGCTATCCGCAAAGTGACGAGCGAGCACATTTCTTGCCGGAAACGCCAAATGTTCACGGCCTCTTGATAGGCCGGGACGTCCTTAATTTTGATTGGGCAGCAGCGGCACGGGTCAAGCGATAGCGGGCCGATGGGAAATCAATATATTCGGGACGGACTAGGGAGATCTGTCGGGAGATTGGTGTAATTAGGTCAGGCGGTCGGTATGGTAGAGTCGCTCTCATAGGTATCGGGATTTAGGGTAATTAGGATCGATAATTCGCGTTGCGCGCTGCTGCCATCTCGTTCGTTCCTGTGTCACCACTTCGATCGATGACCGGTGGACGATGAACGGGACGATCTATTTGATTTTTGGCGGGTTTTCCTTCGGTGCGGAGAGAGTGACGGTGGATCTTGCGTGCTTCTTCCTGGATTTCCTGGTACCTCCGGTGGTGATACGTTGGGCCAGTCGGGGTGTCCTCAGGGTGTCCTTGATGGTGGCGATGGAGTAGCACGTATTGTAGGTCTTCTTTCTTCAGCTGGTGGGTTTCTTCGGGGCGTCGATAAGTGTTGCACATTTACAAAAATTGGGAGGAACAGGAATTTGGGTATTCAAAATAATAATTCCTTACTTACGCTTTTGAATTTTACGCGGAACGGTTGCCTTTGGGAGCCACCGGCGTGAGGGAAATTATGCAACGTCACAATATATATTAAAGTGTTATAAACATTGTATCGAGTCATTTTTCTGATATTTTGTTTCAAAATTTGTTGACGTCTTTTTAAATTTTTTTAAAAATCTTGATCACGTTTTTTTACCTTCAACTATGTTTTCTCGGGTCTGAATCGTTTTTTCCCCAAAACGGCTCGACACATCCTTCATTTAGATGTACAGGTTGCGTCAAAAAAAATATGCCGATACGATGAGTAGATTCCGAGAAAAGGTGCATTGCAGGTGAAAAAACATAACTTTTTAGGAAGCACAATTTTCTGAAAAGTTTGAATTTCCAATGAATTTCGGGTTGTTTTTTGTATCGATCGAAGTAACTATCGATCCTTAGATCATGCGAATAGTTTGGATTTTTTTACCTTCATTAAGGGGGTTCGGCATATTTTAGAGTAAAAAATGCATTTAAAATATTTTTTTCTAAAAGTACGAGTCTTTCTTGATCATTTGGCGAATATCACTTGAAATTCTGAGCAGTGGAACTGTGTTAATCAGCGTACGTCGTCTGTAAGGGTTGTTACATATTATCCGGCACGGTCCCGCACCGACAGGCATCCGTCACGTACTGGATGCAATGTGAATATACGCGAAAAAATATTCGTGTCGGTGCCGATACGTGCCGGATAGTGTATAACAATCCTAACACTGCATCTTAAGTATGGATAGTATATATATAGTATATATAGTATGGATATATATACATATATTCTTTTTAATATTTGTATTCTTCTTTCGCTCTAGTGCTCCACGTAGGGTTTTAAGGAGGGGGTTCGGTCTGTACGGCTAAAAAAGACACTTTTTCTCGAATTTTTTTACGAGATACGGACAATGTTTATTAAATAAAAATATTACAATATCGTTGAATGATGTTTTAAGAATATTTCATGAAAATTTCAGATAAAAAGATTAACAAATGAGCCATTGGCAGCAAATCTCCCGAGACGAAAAAAAAATATTGAAATGCGGTGGACATCGTAACTCGTGAACAGATCATCTGAAACAAAAAAACCAAAAATATTCTGTTAGCGGACATATTTCCCCAGGTAACGCTGTTGAGTTTTTTTTCTTTCGAATTTTAGTGACCGTCTGAAGTCAAAAATGCGATTTTCGCCTCAAAAATCTCACATATTTGTTGTTGTAAAAAAAATAACAACAAATTCGAAAAAAACTCGACAGCGTTACCTCATGAATTATGTTGAGAAAGTGTGTGCACAATTTCAAGAGGATCGGTCCAGTAGTTTTTGCGGGACAGAGTCCACCGACTTTCAAAACATGAAGTGTGGGAAAATCGCTTTAAAGTTTTGGACGCGAAAAAATCGATCTTTTTTCTGTTTTTCGCCATATACTTACATAGAATCGTCGATAGCGGGTCCGTACAGTAGAGAGCTATCCTTCAGGATGTCCAAAGCGTCTTGTTGTAGTTGTCTTCGAAGAATTCGACTTTCTTTGCTCTCATTTTGAGTTTTTTCGTTCGCTCGACATATCCGCATTTGATCGACGGCGCGCGCCCATTCGTGAGCACTCGGTCCACTTTTTATGCCCATCTCTTGCATAAACGTAAGCAGAGCAAAACATCCTTCATTAAATGCGCATGCTGCTACATTAGCTGCAATTTCTACCACGATTGTGGTGCCACTAACACATTTCGGAGAAATTTTCCAGATGAGTTGATTGAGACTTTCGTTATTATTTTGGGTAAAACCGCCGAGACATCGCTCCAGGAGGGCTTCTTTGCTCAAATCCTCGTAAATGGGTTTCAATGCAGTGAGAACTTCGTTAGGGAGCGCATCATAATTGTGTTTAAATAACTTTAAACTATTTGCCGCTGCAGCTTTTTGATATTCACACCAGGAGTCGTCGCCGCTCGGGCAATTATTGTGCTCGGGTTTATCGTCGGTTGATGAGTAGTGCTCGTACGTTGCTCAAATGGCTTTTTTCATTTTCTCCACTGAATTATGATTGCGACGAATAGCTAAACCATAATATACAGTTAGCTTATCAATCATTTTAGCCGTAAGTTTTCCTTTACCGGAAAGACTTTTTCTTCGAACTTTTTGTCCTGTTTTTGTCTCCGTCTCGACTCCACTCGACTTCACTAGGGCTCGCAAACGCGTTCCCATGCGTTTCTGCACATGCCCTATGCATTCTTTTTTGTTGATCCAAAAATTTTCACCGTAAGGTTTAGAATTTACGATGCCACTGTACGTCTTCGAGTCTCCGTCTCCAATATAGTTTTGATACCGTACTCCAAAATTGCTATCTGAACGTTTGAACATTTCGACAATAGCTGCGACTTCCATGTTGCCAGCTGGTCCGACGTGATTAACCTTGCATTCTCCGCTATTTGTATATTCCTCAAACCACTGTTCGTATTCTGCGGTGCCTAATTTTCTCATCCAAACTTCGCAACAGTGACAATAACTACTTTTCACAAGAATATCAATAACTTTTCCGGTGTAGTGTCCAATCAACGAAGAAACACCATACAGCGAAGAGAACCCTCGTTTTTCCATGAACCGTCTCCTGATACAGTTAGTTCTTCAGTATTATTTTCTTCACTCGTTGCTTCTTTTTCTTCTTTTACGGCGGAGGCAAAAAAGGCACGTGTAACGTTTTTTATAATTTCACTCATTTTGTTTATGTACGAGGTGTAGCTTGATTTTGCCATAAACGAACTGGCTAAATCCATCAGGCCGCAAAATTTGTCGCATCCAGCTAAGCCTAAACTTAGCACACGCATTGCGAAAGCAAATATATAATTGATTTCATAAATACGAGATTCGATTCTTTCACTTGACGGAACGTAACGAGGTTGACATTTTTCGCAAGTAACTTTTATATTGAAGCCGAGACCTTCCTTCTTGTAAGATTGGAATGATATTTTTTCTCCACATTCTGCACATTTCACTAACGTAGCAAGAGTTGAAAACACAAGGAGAAAATCTACAATTCTATAATGTTTTTGAAGATCTTCTTCCACACACGTATTTTCACTTATTTTTCTCGACGAACTACTTACAGCCTTAACAGCATCTTTCTGGCGCTTGTGCGGAGGTACAATTCTCTTTGATCTGTCCAATCGGGAACCGCTCCTTTTTCTGTCACTTCTATCAACTTTCCTCGGCATTTTTTATGAACAAACGACCCAAAAATTAGCACTCCAAAATCGAACGAAAACTGATACGAAACTTGCTAGCGTATACACACAACTGCTCGGAGTAACGACTCGTTTTAGACTGATCAAGGAATCTTAAATAATTCGAAGGGCTATAATGTAGGATTAAACATTGGTAGATGGATAGGTAATCCTGGTAATTTTTCTTTGGGATCTTGGGCGAGATAGGAAGCAATGGTGTTGAAAACGTTTATTCACTTCATTAATAAAACAATAGAAAATATGAAAAACAGAAACTGTTGAACGGATATTAATTCTTCTCGCTCACTACATATTTGCGGATTTCTTGCGTACTCTTCGCCAGACCGCATGCTACTGCCTACTCGTACGATCTCGTCGCTCCACCCGACGCCCGGCTCGATGCCCCGCCGGACCGTGTCCGCCATTATCGACGTCCGATCACACGCACCCCACGCTATACATATCTTATACTCTACAATAATAGGTACACTGTTAAAAAAATCTGTATAAAAATTAATACACAAGTGTAGGAAGTTTTTATGCAGATACCGTTTATGAAATTTCAGTTATGCTTTTGAAAACCCAAAACAGGGTATTTTAAAAATCAAAGAGTAGTTCCGTAATATTAATATGCTTGTGCGTTTGAAAAATAATACACGTGCACAGAAATGTTCACATTCGAGTATATTGAAATCAAGAACCATTTGCTGATATCAATATACGAGCGTATATGAAATTCAAGAACCATTTGCTAATATCAACATACGGGTATGTATTAATTTTACAGAATCTAAGTATAACCTTTAATATACACTGTAGCAAGGTTCTGTATGAAAATTAATACACAAGTGTATGGCGCTTTTATGCGGACGCCGTTCATGAAATTTCTGATATGATTTTGAAAACTCAAAACAGGTTATTGTAAAAATGATAGTGCAGTCCTGCAATATTAATATACTTGTTCGTTTGAAAAATAATGCACGTGTACAGAAATGTTCTCATTCAAGTATATTGAAATCAAGAACTATTTGCTAATATCAACATACGGGTGTGTATTAAAATCACTGAACCCGAGTATTAAATTTAATTCAGAAATTGAGAATTGTCCGTACTTGTGTACCTAATTTTTCCGCAGCTTTATCTTATAATTCATATGGAATACTTGAATAATGATATTTTAATGTAGTGAAATCACTGCACGTATGTATTTGAAATTTATGTGGGAGTTTACCGTGTATACCCTCCGCGGGTTTTTACACACCTATTACAACCATTCCATTCAACCTATCCTCCGACATTCTTATTTGCGACCACACGGCTGCAGCCGTTTCGCATTCCCCCTAATCCCCCTGTATCGCATTTGCCACGGACGGAGGGAAACTGCAGAAAACCTCCGTCGATACAGGTCCGACCAAGGCGTCACCATCCGCGCGATGAGAACCGCCTTGCGGGAACACCCCAGCCGAACATCGAATCCCCACTCCTCACAGCGAGGTTTTTGTTGGGCATTTGTTTTGGTGGGATCCGAACCACCAGGATTACAGAAAAACACTTAGAAAATTTTTTTTTTTTCCATTGGTGTCGGCTACGGGAATCGAACCCTGGTCCGCTGCGTGCGAAGCCAGTGTCCTACCCACCGAGCCACCGCGCTCCTTCTTCGATCATCATTCTTTATCCTGCCATACATATGCACTGCCATTCTACGACAAATCGATTACACGATTTTTTTTTAATTTGTAGATTAAAACCTTGTTTTCAAAGCTGTATGATTTTTTTAATAAATAAAAAGCAAACGAAAAGAATAAAAAGAAATAAGAAGAATTTACGTTTTCTAACGAATTCATCTATAGTTGTTGTCATGTACTTCACTTGTATAAATTTATTTAAACGAGGCGTATGCTGAACATATCACATACATTTCATGCATACTTTTCTTCAGCGTCCGTGGATTGTCCTTTCAATTCCTGTTTCGCATTTTTAAATAAATATGTTGTGATCACTAATTGTACGTATCGTAAAATTCAGGTTCACATGTATTGGATTTTTCAGGCAGCTGTCAATAAGTTTCAAACTTGTATTGTATTTTCAATACTCTGTTTTTTATAGTTAAATTAATATACAAATGTTCTAATTTTCAAATCAAGACACGGGTTACTGCAATACATTTGCCACAAATTTACAAACTCGTCTTGGAAATTCCTTGTTGCATCTATTAAATTCTATATGCACGTTAGAACTTTACGTTCTTGTTTTAAATTTACCGTACAAGTGTCCCAAATTCAATTTCATCTACTCAGTTTGTAAAATTCATTTCCTTTTGTATTTTAAATGTCTTGTAAATTTCATATAATTTTTCCATCGTTTGGTCTGATTTTCATCAGCGTTTATGAATTTCTTTTTCAATTCCTGTTTCGCAGTTTTAAATAAATATGTTGTGATCGCGAATTGTACGTATCGTAAAATTCAGGTTCACGTGTATTGTATTTTTCAGACAGCTATAAATAAGTTTCAAACTTGTATTGTATTTTCAATACTCTGTTTTTCATAGTTAAATTAATATACAAATGTTGTAATTTTCAAATCAAGACACCGGTTACTGCAATATATATGCCACAAATTTACAAACTCGTCTTGGAAAATCCTTTTTGCATCTATTAAATTCTATATGCACGTTAGAACTTTACGTTCTTGTTTTAAATTTACGTTACAAGTATCTCAAATTCAATTTCATCTACTGAGTTTGTAAAATTCAATTCCTTTTGTATCTGAAAAGTCTTGTAAATTTCATATAATTTTTTACAGTGTATGTACAGGAATGTACAGGAATGTCCGGGTATGTACAGATATATAGGTATGCATTTGACTAAAAAAATGGCGAAATATAGCAACCAAGTTGCGACCCTCCGCAGCGATCGCGCAGGTATACGGATTATTCTCGAATGGTTGAAAATTCATAACTCCGTGAGTTTTGCTCGGATCGCTCTAAAATTTGAACACAACATTCTTGAGATGTTATACTTTAATAAAAATAAATAAAAAATTCAAGACCCCCCCCCCCCCCCGTTAAGCGCTTCACGTATATTCGCACGTGGCGTCGACCCTATCGGATCACGTAGTTGGTTGGCGGGAGTGCCTGTTCGATGATGTACGAGTCCGTCCATTTCAGCGTCAATTTGGCTGATCTGCCTCGTCGCATCGTCTCATCATACAGGAGAACTGTGTCTCCCACCTTGAAATCTTGCAGCTTACTCCTCCGATCATAGTGCACCTTAGCTCGCTCCTTTGCGACTTTCAGATTTTCCCTTGCGGATGTCCACACTGCTCGAAGACGCTCGCAAAGTTCCTGTGCGTAGTCGTCGTACGAATAGGTGACCCTCGGTTCTCTTTGCAGGGGTGTTGGCAGCTCTGCTTCGTTCTCATATATTAGACTGTATGGGGTGCGACCGGTTGCAGTATGGGGGGTGGTATTATACGTAAACATGGTGTATGGCAACCCTTCATCCCAATTCGACTGATCGTCTTCAACGTAACTTTTTAAATATTAAGCTAAAGTCCTGTGCGACCTTTCTAGGGCACCATTGAACTCAGGATGATAAGCGGTCGTTTGTATTTTCTCTATCTGCAGTAGTTTGCAGATTCCTTTGAAAGTTGCGCTGAGAAAATTCGTGCCTTGATCAGTGAGTACGGTCTCAGGTGTACCGTATTGGCAGATGATTTTCTCCGCGAATGCTCTGGCGACTTCGTTCGCTTGCTGATTGGGCAAGGCGATGGCGACACAATATTTCGTCAGTAGGTCTTGGAAGGTGAGGATATACTTATTCCCCTTTTCTGTCTCAGGCAATGGTCCTACGATATCCATTGCGCACTTCTGGAACGCCTTCGTTGGCCTATCCGTAATAACCATCGGAGCCTTGATCAGGGGGAAATTTTGTTCCGCTGACATTTATCACATTTCCTTACGTAATTTTCAATGTCCTTGCGTATTCCCGGGCAGTCATAGTTCAGCCGTATTCTATTTATCATTCTGGCTACTCCCTGATGCCCTTCGAGGGAAGCGCTGTAATGTTCGTGAAGTATTTTTTCCTTTTCCTCTTCGCTTGGACTGGACGCATCAGCTTTGTTGTCGAGCGAGTTTCGTGAGTCCGAACTCCTCGATTTTCCGTTTGTATCTTCAAGCGTAGAACAGGTGTCGTTTTCACCGATATCTTCTGTTTTATCTGCCGCCTGATGTTTGCTTGCTTGTAAACGCATAGTCGCACATATGCGACTCAAACCATCAGCATTTGTATTTCGCTTACCAGCTTTATATTGTTACGTCCTGATAGTCCTTGTCGAGTCTTTTTAAAAAGGGGAATCTATATTCCGGGTATGCGAATGTCACTAATTATTTTAATACCACTTGCGGAATGTACTTGGTTGCAAGGGAAATACTCGGATAGGTTCTCGATTTCGCGGTATAACTGCAAGAATTTATTAACACTGTTGTGTCCCCGTGTTGTCTTTGGTTTCCGTTTAAGAGAGCGGCGGCTCTCTTTATTGCACGTGCGACTCCACCGCGACGTCTACCCATAAGAATGTTTATTTAACCAGTGAGATAAACATATCAATGATCGTTCTTGGAACTGGGAGCGACGCGGGAGTTTATTTAGAGGAGCGGATTGATAGGCGTATTCCAGTGTGCTAGATGATATGCAGCACGGCGAGAAATTTATGTATGCGTGTGTGTTTATGATTCCTGCCTGCGAGATATGCTGCGCAGTGAGGAGTTTATGTAACGATTTTAGCGTGCACGTAGAACTGCACCGCGAAAAATCGTATAGTCATTATGGATCCCGCGAGCAAGTATGCTGCGCCGCAAGGAATTAATGATTGTATGAACGAATCCTGCGTGCAAGTGAGCTGCACTGCAAGGAGACGTATGATATTTAGTTGTGAGTGTGTGAGTACGTTGGAAGGAAGAGATCCAGCGTGCAAGAGAGTTGCACTGCGAGGATCTAGGTAGGAAAGAATCAAGCGTGCAAGAATGTTGCACCACGTTGGTTCTTCGGGTGAAGGTTGAGAGAAGACAGGGAGGTTTCACTGGCTTCACAAGAATAAGTATACGTAACACGGTAAATGAATTTAAAGAAAATATATTGAAACACTTCTTAGGTATAACTTGGTTTTACAAAAGGTTTTACATGAAGATTATTCGCGGAGTACTCTGTCGTTTTACAGAGTGATTCTAGCGTACTTTGTACTAGACTATTCTAAGTCCGCCCGTTTACTTCACGCTGGGTCTTTACGAGATACACGTAACGTTCTGTATTGAAAGGTCGCGAGTGACTCCCGTTTCATGCGTCGTCCGAGAATATAAAAGGTCCCAGCGTCGAGCAGCGGTGGTGGGGGTAACGGCCCATTCGGGGATGGTGAGTCCCGAGTGGGGCGCGTCGTCGCCGCTGAGCGGCTTACGAAGCGGGTAGGCTGCGGACAGGTCCACACGTGGTCACGCGCAGTCCTGCGACGTCTGGTAATAAAGGGGTACCCGACAAACTTCACTTTGGGTGTGGAAACCCGAGCTGCCTAGGTGTGGTGTCCGTCAAGAGTGTACAAAGAGTTATGGTTGCTATGCATCACGCAGTCCGACCAAATTGTCATTATTAGTGACTGGGCCGACGCGATCATAGCGCAAGCAGCCCCCTTTTCGTTGGTCTCGCTATTAATACCGACCAAAGGGATGTATGCCCAAGAGAAAGGTTAACTAAGAGCTGCCGCTGCAAACGAAGTCACCGGGTACGCGCCACCGGCCCGGATATTGACACAGAGGGGCGCATAGCTGGTCAGCAATGACCAGCTATGCACGTGCGTGCGCCTCAAAAGTCAAACGCGCAAGAGTGCGACTATGTGCCTATGTTCCACGGTGAGTTGTGAGGCCAAGAAGGGACAAGGTTTTTCGGGATGCTCTGGTAGGTTATACCCTTTGTCCCCCAATACGCTGTTAAAAATGGAAAGGCCAAATATAGAAATGAATCCACGCCCGGGTTCTCGGATGGCTCGGGCACAGCGTGATCGGAGGGTGATCGGAAGCGCGGGTGGTGCGGTTGGTGGTGACAATGTCGCCGCCGATTCCCCTGTCGGTATTCAGACACATCCATGCAGCTACTGCAATAGGGTCTTCCAGACCAAGAGCGGGTGAGGCGTATATGTCGTGCGCGCTCACCAAGTTGAAGCCAATGAGGCTATAGATGTGGACCGTATAAAGTCCCGGTGGACTACGGAGGAGACGAGATTAGTAGCCCTTGCTGAGGCTGATGCCACTTTAGCCGGGGATATAAGGTTTATGAACCAACACTTACTTGGCCTTTTCCCTAATCGTACACTGGATGACATCAAAGGCGAGCGGCGCGAGCCGTGTTACCGAGAGATGGTCCGAGTGTACATCCAGCAGGGTCCCCCCGATGATCAAAGGGGGGATGCCAATGACGGACAGGCGGGGCTGCGACCCGAGGAAACGCCCCGCCCCACGAGTGAAAATCTTGTTGGAAACATTGCCCTGTCTGGGCACACCCTGGGCAAACCTCTAATCGAACGCGAGAGGCTCACCAACGCAATCCGACGGCTCTCGAGCACGTCGGAGCGCATTCGGTCGTACCAGGCGGATCGGCTGCGGGGCATTGCTGACGCAGCGATCAGCGGAGCCAGAGTCGCTGATAATGTCAGTTCATGGCTAGGCGCTGTATTTCCGCCGACCAGGCAACCTACACCACATCACAGAATGGCACGACCTCAATTAGAACGTAGAGTCCAGGAAGCAAAAGCGCAAGAGACAGTTTGGGATGATACAGGCGCTATATAATGAGACGGGAATTTTCTTTCCCTCACCTGCCGCGGCCTGGGTCAATGGCTGGCAGGGCTCTTTTGACTGGTTTTAATTAATTTTCAATAATTATGGTTAAATTATTTGGGCGCCAGTTAGCGTGACGAAGCTAACACTCATTTCGAAAATTAGAGACGAGACTCATAACAGGGAGGATACAATTGGATGACCCAGAAAATTGCGGAGTCATTAAACAGCTTCTCATAACTGAGAGGAGATTACAAATTTATTCACAACTTACTTTTCTCTCGAGTTACAAGTCATGATTCCGATTTCTAATTGGAGCAGACATCCTTTAACAATCCTCGACTGACCGTTCTTCGAAGTTGACAAATTTCATTTAGTCCCCGCTGAACACTTTCTCGAGGTTGTCGAGACAAATTTAACTGTACTATTCGACAAAAGACTTGTCAAATAATACAGTTTTCACAAAATTTTCGTAGTTGACGCGACAGTGAACTTTACAATTACTTAATGGACGAGGGGTAACCTAAGACAGATTATACAGAAGTACAACTTTATGTGACGACGAGTGGACAACTTTATGTGACAACGACTGGACAAGGAGTGACGAGAGATACTAATTACGCGGCACTCGCACTTTCGTCCATCTCCCCTCTTTTGGGATCTAGCCCAAGTTGATCGATAGGAACACGCAAGCGCGTTTCCTTCATGGAGGACCTCTAATTTAACGCGAGCGGCAAAATATGATTTCGTGATTTCATTTTCCTGTCACATCCTCCTCCCTCGAACCTTGACGTGGTGGCGATTTGAGTAGACAGCCGTCGAGGATTCATACTTTCCATGTGTTTCCGCGGAACCTATAGATCTCCGTCCAAGTCATTTTAGTCTCAAACCTTAAAGGGTGACCTGAAACAATTCAATGACCCCGCAACTCCGCATAGAGAGGACCGACAAAGCGATATGACAAGTAATATAGGGAATGATGTAACACAAAGGACTGCGTAAGTCTATAATGTTTTACAACAATGAACTAAACCATAGTTATAAAGTAGACCGCGTCGATGTCAACATGGCTCTCGGATTTCCATTGTCGGATTTGATTGACATGGCCGACGAATTTTCTCCATATGTGATATCTTGTCCTGATGGTTTGCGTAGCTGGTTCCTCTTCATGAACTTCTGGTCTCTCCGCCATCATTTCGTGGAGTGTTTTGTCGACAAGAGATTTCTTTAATGTTTGGAGAACGCGTGTTCATTTTCTGCTGTCTGCCTGGAGATAACAAAGGTTTTGGCTCGATTATCGGAGAGGAGAGCGGTTTTCTCACAAGAGATGCCCGATTTGGATTGAAGCGTGGATCGTCAAGTTTTGCATCCTCCGTTCGTTTGGGAGGTTCTTTTCCCTCACCGACATTGGTGACCTTTTGGGGTTAGAGTGATTGACTATGTGGCGTAATTTTGACGAGGTCAGTCAATAATATCCCCAGTGAGCGTTGATCTGTGCGTTCCGGGCAGTAAGGTGTAAGATTTTCGAGCAACCGGGCGCTTATCAAGGGCTTGCTCATATTCAATCCTATTAAAAAGAGGTGCAATCCTCTGAGTCGAACCCATTGGTGCTACAGACGGTGCAAAGCCAGGCTGATAAAGCAATTCACGTTGTTTAAGATGGTGGTGTTTCAAACGTCAATGGATGTATACGGTACGTTTCGTGATACGGGCACGAGAGTCTGGACAACCATATCGACCTTTCTTGCCTTCCTGAAGTTGATGAGGTTGTTTAACTCGTTGTCGACGGAGGTCTTCGGCTTGAGCTCCGGTCGCGATGACCAGTTCTGGCTTCGCCAAATGTTGATTGTTTGTCTTCTTCAGGAGTTGTTGATACATTGAAGTTCTATGAAGAATTACTACTACGTAGGCTTCGACGTGGTATCTTTAAGTCAGTGACATAATATTTGCCGATGATCTTATCATTTTTATCTGCTAATTCGACAATCATTGGTCCCAGTATACGATTTATTACTGCGGGCCCTACGTTTGTTTGGGAAATATACTTCGGAACCGACTGATAAGTTTATTGTTTGAGTTCTAGTCGAATTAGCTTTGGCATTGCGATTTTCGCGGTATTTGTTCATTTGGTCTTCGACTTTGTGTCGTAATTCATCAAATTTTGATATTCTTTTTATCCATTCATCGATTAACGCATTTGTTATTGACTGGGTTTTGTCAGTGAAACGCTCACGAGTATTAAGTTCAGCCTCCCGTGCGAAATTAAGAAAGAATAGCGAAACTCGACTACCGGCATGAGGTACGGTGTTGTAAGCGAGTTGCAGTTTTGACAAATTTAGATCCCATTCATTATGGTTGTCTTTTAGAAATGCGGCGATCATAGGTTTTATAGTCCTGTTTACCCTTTCTACAGGGTTCGCCTGGGGATGTGCTAAGGGAGTAGTGATGTGTCTAATCCGTTTAGCTGTTAAAAATGCCTCTACTTCTTTGTTAATGTATTCAGTGCCATTATCGGTGATTATTGATTCTGGGATTGTTCCCCATCTGTCGAATACTGTCTCGAGAGTTTTGACCACGGTTTTTCCTATCTGATTTCTAACAGGGAAAAGTTCAACGAATTTCGTATAGAGGTCTTGTACGACAATAAGATAGACATTGCCTTTTTTCGAACGGGTCAATGGTCCGACTGTATCGATTGAAAGCTGTGTCCATGGTTTAAGTAAAGGTCTTGTCATAAGAGGACCTTTTATGGGGTTCTGGTTAGATTTGACCTTTACGCAGATCTCGCAATCTTCGACAAAAGCCTGTACGTCACGAGACATACCGGGCCAATAAAAGCTTCGTCGAATGCGATCGTAGGTGTTATCTCTACCCAAATGGCCTGATTGTGGCGTCTCATGGTTTTCGCGCAAGATTGTCAAAACATCAGGTGGGCGTACGACCTTCTTCCATGGATTCTCGTCGTCAATGAACAATTTACTGAAATCAGGCCTATAATAGAAGAGTTGGTCGTTTTCAATTTTGCAGTCAGTAAATCTCTCAGGTTGTTTTTTGACGAGATCGAATTTTGCTTCATACCAATTCTGACCGAGAATTGACGACAACAAGACTTTATCTTGAGTGGTCTGTTCAATGATTTTTTCCCAACCTAACGGATCGACATCGATATTGTGCATACGTGAAAGTGCATCAGGGGCCTCATTTGTCGTGCCTCGTCGATATTCGACTGTCATCGAATGTTGTAACAGAAAGATTGCCCATCTGGCTAAGCGACCCACGGGGCTCCTCAAACTATACAACCATTGTAAGGCCTGATGGTCGGTGACGACTTTGAACAATGTGCCTTCGAGGTAACATCGGAGTTTTTCCACCGCCCATACTACTGCTAGGCATTCTTTTTCAGTAGTTGTGTAGTGAATCTCAGCTCCTCTTAACGGTCGACTCAAAACTTCAAGTAAGTTTTCTTTACCGTTGTCAGGATCTTCTTGGACTAAGATCGCGCCCAAACCAAAATCGCTAGCGTCTGTATACAGGATAAAGGGTTGTTTTGGTATTGGTGTATACAACCTTGGAGCGTCAGCTAGAGCCGATTTGACTTCGTCAAATGATTTTTGTTCCGTGTCCGTCCATTTCCATTGGACTTTGGGACTCGTTAGTTTGTTCAGCGGTCCTTGAACACGAGCAATGTTTTTCAGATGTCGATGATACCAGTTGACTAACCCGTTAAATTGCCTTAACTGAGTCCGGTCTTTTGGGACTGGGAAGTCGAGAATTGGTTGGATTTTCTCGGGGTTTGGTCTGATACCTAATTCGTCGACAATATATCCAAGAAATTTGACTTCCTTACATGTGAAACTACTTTTTTCTCGATTTATTTTGAGTTTCGCCTCGCGCAGGACTTCGAAAAGTAACGATAAAAGTGCAAGGTGTTCGTCGAGATCTTGACTGACAATAATCCAGTCGTCAAGGTAGGCAAAAATTTGGTCTGACCAATAGTTCGGCAATTTCCTTTCGAGAATTAATTCTTTAACCCTCCGCTTTAATTTATTCATAAGACTTTGGAACGTTGAGGGAGCACCAGTTAAGCCATAAGGCATGCGAATCCATTCCAACAGGCCTTTACCCTCCATAACAAATGCTTACGGCTATTACGGTATACTTGCGGCTTTCGATAGCCATCGGAATTTGGTGGAACGCTTCGCTCATATCGAGCGTCGAAATGATTTTTGCTTGGTGTAGTTGAGATAAAATAGACTTCATGTTCTGAAGGGGGTAAGCTGGTTTGGCCGTTTGTCGATTTACCGGTCGGTAATCGATACAAAATCTCAATTTGCCATTTGCTTTCGGTGCTACTACAGGTGAGCAAGCCCAATCGCTATTGCTCCACTGGATGTAGCCCTTTTCGAGTAAGCGGTCGACTTCGTTGTTAATAAATTCGCGAATTGACTCACTTCGCGGATAAGGTTTTTGTCGATGAGGAATGGGATCATTTATCTCGATCACATGTTGTATTAAATCTGTCAAGCCTGTGGATTCATTGTCTAATTTCGTAAATTCATTATCGAGGAAGCATTTGAGTTTATCTGTTTGTTCAACCGTTAATGTTTTTAAGTCGGTTCGCGCAACGTTACGTTGCGTCATCGGGTAGGTGTATTTGCTTCCTTCAAGTGTCCATGTTTTCGCGGTTGAGTTTATTTTAACTTTAAATGTTGTCCAAAAATCCATTCCCAAAATTACGGGGCTTGACGAATTTGGAAGAACGCTAAACCATTGTGGTCCGTATACGTCTCCTACATCGATTACAAAACAAGTACCACCTCTCGTTTTGACTACCGATTTGTCGCCTAAACGGACTCCGTTCCTTGACGTCAAATCCTCGGACAAATCTAAAACTTGTACGTCTTTAATTTGGTCATAAACAAGTTGACTGAGGTACGACCTCTCGCTTCCGCTGTCGAGTATTCCGGGGAAAATTTTACCAAAAATGGAGATTTCTATCGGGATACGTGCGACTTGGCTTGGTTCATTTAAGGGGTCACGTACAGTTAGAATTTTCAAAAAATCGATTTTTTTTACATTTTCTAAAAGTAGCACATTTGAAAAGTATTCTGTGAAAATTTTAGACGAATCCGACTGTTGGGTATGGAGATATGTAACTTTGAACGGAGCCGTCTCCGGCGCACCAAAGTAGGCAGGTAGCGGCAGCTGCGCGCTCGACCTTCTGAGGCCGGTCAGTGCCTCTATTGTGACCTATACACACATATATATATTATTATATATATAAGAAAATGTACCTTTGAAAATTATATATATATTCCAAGGTACATTTTCGAAAAATTGCTGCTTTGAAGCAGTTTGCTGTGAGACGTAGAGCTGTGCGCACGTTATATTTCTCTGGGCATACAACAGTATTAAATTCGATAAAAATGGATAAAAAAGTTTCAAGAGAAGTGAGGAAGTCTCGAACAGTTTATAAGTCGAGATCCCGGAAAAGAAAACAGGTTTTCAATCCGAAAACTGCAGAGATAGATGATGGCGGAGCGAGTACGTCTGCGAAAAAACTGAAAAATCAACGCGAATACCATGTCCCTAAAACTAATTCTATAGATTATAGAATTATTAATTTTTTTTCTGTATTTTCCGCGATCGCGAAACTGGTGAAATGTGCAAAGTGTAGCGGCGAAGTGTCGTTTGGCATCGTGAGCGAACGTGGACTTGGATTTAAAATTTCTTTTACTTGTGAAAACTGCGCTCCGGAATACATTGCATCCTGCGAGTTCATTAAACATTCATACGAAATAAATCGAAGATTTATATTAGCCATGCGTGTAATAGGAATCGGTTACAAAGGTGCAAAAAAATTCTGCGGTCTAATGGACTTTCCGCCCTTTTTATCCAGATCTTCGTACTCCATAATGTTGCAGCATATTTATGAAGCGAGTCGATGTATGGCAGAATTTGTCATGAAAAAGGCTTGCAAAGAAGAAATTCGACGTAATTCCATGGACAAGAAAAATGAGAATACCGATTTAATGGTTTCCGGTGATGGGACGTGGCACAAACGCGGATTTTCATCTCTGTATGGCGTCACATCGCTGATAGGACGTTTCACGGGCAAAATTATTGATGTGCTCGTAAAAAGTTCTTATTGTAAGGCTTGTGAAGTTTGGGAGGATAAAAAAGGCAGTGAGGCATATGAAGAATGGTATGAAACCCATGAAGATTCTTGTTCGGCAAATCATACGGGATCTGCGGGAAAGATGGAGGCCAGTGCTGTGATTGAAATGTTTCGTCGTTCGATAAAAAATCTTGGAGTGAGATATTTAAATTATATCGGGGACGGAGATTCAAAGACTTACTCCGAAATTTTAAAGGATTCTCCTTACGGGAATACTGTCGTGTCAAAAAAAGAGTGCGTTGGTCACGTTCAGAAACGGATGGGTACGCGTCTACGTGGTTTGAAAAAAAGACCAAAGGACTCGGCGGTAAAGGAAAATTGACCGGTCAATTGATAGACCAATTGTCTGAATATTATGGCAATGCTATTCGGAACAACTGCGATTCTGCTGAGAAAATGAAGACAGCCATCTGGGCTACATTTTATCATAAAAATTCTACGGATGAAAATCCGCAGCATGATAATTGCCCACCGGGTGCTGACTCATGGTGTAAATATCAACAGGCAAAGGCGCAGAATGAGTTGGAGTCTTTCGAGCACGATTACACCGCCTTTCCAGAAATCGTCGCAAATGCTCTACATCCTATTTATGAAGCACTCACAAACGATGAGTTATTACAAAGATGCATTGGAGGATTTACGCAAAATAGCAACGAAAGTTTCAATCAGAGCGTGTGGAAAATCATACCAAAAACTTTACCTGCAAGTTTTACAACCGTCAGCATAGCCGCCAATATTGCTACCTGCACATTCAACGAAGGTGCACGAGGACTATTATCTATTTTTGACGCTATGGGGATTAAACTAGGACCTCACGCCCACGATTTCGCCAAGGAAGAGGATTCCGACGATCAACACAGAATACTCGAGAGGCCAGAATAATGCGACGAAGGCTCAAAATTACCGCTCGGGCAGCTGACAAAGAGAAAGAAGGGACCGTTTATGGTGCTGGAATAGACGATTCACTGTAAGTCCCGACATAAATTTTTCTTCTGCATGTAAATCGTACTGAAAACTTTGAATGCGTTTTTCTCGAAACTATGTTTTCGAACACGGTGATCACTGTACCTCGGAAACGGCTTTACCGATCGACTTGAAATTTTGCTCACTTTTTCTAGACATAATTGTCCTCCGGATGAACGAAGGATTTTTCTATGCGATTATTTTTTTTTTATAGCTGAAAATGTGAGCAAAATTTGAGTCGAAAACACAACTTTGACTTCCAACATCCACCATTTTGTGAAAAATCATAAAATTTTCAAATCCTTCGATCAACCGGAGCATTATGTCATTAACTAATGATCCCTACTTTTATTTTGATTTCAGACGATCCGGTGACGAGCTGCACTGATCACCGCGGAGGACCTTTTTTTTGGGACCCCTACGTTACGTGCGGTTATGGAAAAATTTCTGCATATTTTGCAATGAAAAAATTGTATTATTTACTTAAAATATATGTCTTTTGTATGGAAAAAGATTTACGATTAATTATTTAAATGTGTCCCCAAAAAAAATTCGCAAAAAAACCCTTTTTTCGAAGTCCTAACTGTACGTGACCCCTTAAGCTATTTCCTGTTCGAAAATTTTTTCGTTGTGACAAAGCGTGTAATGAATGAGGTGACAAATTCGTTGGTTTCCAATCTCTCAAACTTTCGACGTGTAGTTCGTTTTTTGTCCTGACATTGATTGTATCTTCACAATCTTCTTCTGTCGTGAGAGTTGTCAATTGTGCCTCTGGCTCATTATTACTGTTAATTGTGATTCCATTTGGTACGATCGATTCATCGTCCGAGATTTCGGAGTCAGTTGCCAGGTCACACACGAGTGTCAATTTAGTGGACCAACTATTTCCGCCAATAGCTTTATTTCCTATTTCGACAGTATTCCCCACATTAAGCGAATGGTCGACCTTGTCCAGTGTTTTTACTTGGTCGACTTTGATATTATCTTCTTTAGTTTCAGACTGCACCTCTTTCATGCCCTTCATGACAGTGGCCTGAGGCTCGGTTACTGTCGGGCCTGATCGTTTTCCGAACGAGTTGAACATTCTTTATTGTCGTGTCCGGCTGTTCTGCAAATGAAACATACAACCTGCCTCTCGCAGTACAAAAGCGTGCTGTATGTCCCGTTTTGCCCACAACGGTAGCAAAAGAATTTGCTAGTGTATCGAACGAATTTCGTTTGCTCCGGCGCCGACACTTTCTTTTGACTTCCGGATGTATCCTTGCGCTCTTTGTCAAAACGTGCCAAGTTCGTTTCTAACCGTTGCCGATTCAGGCTTTTAGAACTATGGGATGAATTAATTTTATTCATTTTAGTCGAACGTGTTGATTGCATGACGTTAAGATCGGTAGGTCCGTCATCTTCTTCACTTGCGGTAGATAGACTGTCGTTATTGTCTGACGCGTCTTCGCCTAAGAAATGTAGATCAAATTTGCTACCCTTAGCGCGTGATTCTTTTTTCGCTTCTGCTGATTGTCGATAGAAGTATGCACGCTCGTTGATGAAATGTAGAAGATCCTTATAGTTGTCAATCCCGGCAATTATTACGTCGAAGGTTAACCGCGGATTTGACTTTACCAAAATCTTTGCCAATTGATCGCGGAAAGGCGGAGGTCGTTTTATCCGTTCGAATATCATACGTGCTCGACAGATATATTCGGCAAGAGTTTCGCCTTTCTCAAGTTTTAAGTCTCGTATGTCGAGGAAGAGAGCTCCGTCGTCCTTTTTTACTCCCCATTCAAATCGGAAAGCTCTCGTGAAATCTTTCCACGATCGTAGACAGTGTTTATTCAATAGGTACCATGATCTGTATGGACCTTCGAAAATGCTAGATAAATACGGGACGAAAAGATCTTCATCTATCCCGCTTACGCTTAACTTCTCTTTTAGTATTAATAAGAATTGTTCGGGATCGCTTTCAGTTTTAGGAAAAGTGATTTTCCATGAATTTACGATTCTGCCAATTCTCATGGTTAGGTCCAGTTCTCGATTTTGTGTGAAAACGTTGGTATTAGTCACACTCCTATTTCTGTTAAATGAAGATGGAAAATTGTGGTTTCGTTGTAGATCACTTCGATTGTTGGAATGTATATCCATGTCGTCGCTGTAATCCGACTCACTACTTTGACCCGCGAGAACCCCTCTTCGAGACGACGAGGGTGGTCTAACATGTCCGGACCTAGAAGTCGAATTCAAATTTTCAGCGTGGTTTAACACAGTTCTCCCTTCGACAGCCCGTCGATATTCCTCCATTGTGAAATAGTCTTCGACCATGATTTCGCCTTCTGGAGTAATACGAGGGTACGCTACTCTTACGAAATTATTTGATTGATCAAAAGGCTGCCGCCTACCTTGTTCTTCTGTGGGATTTAACATAATTGTCGACGAAACATTGTGTCGAACTCTGTTTGCGATGTCGCTCAGACCTACCTCAGACGACGGTAAATTCTCACGAACTAATCGCGATGGCGCACTCTCTTCCGAAAAACGTACTCTATTGTTATTCGGGTTGGCGCAGTGATTATTTGATTCGTGAATGCACGTTTCATGCAACGGTTCGGCTTCTCTTGCGCTTTCCCGCATAGATTCACGAGAAAATCTTGTAAAGGCACTCGAGCGATGCGAAAATCCCTCTCGAGGCTGATTACCCACCATGTGGCGTAATGGTCGCGATAGACCTTGTAAATCTTCTCTTTCGTCGACATCGTCAGATACGATATTTGACGGATTTACATTATCTCTTTGGTTCCCTGCGCGCGTGATACTCGATATCTCGTCGTCGCAATTCCCCGATAAACTAATAGTTTGTCCCAATGACGTGCTGGCTGACAATCCTATTGTTTGACTTTTTGACAACCCCATTGTTTGTCTAACATTTGACCCTTGTCCAGCGTACGCGACTCCTCCCTCAGACGTAGAGTTCGTTCGCGCTATATGTTCCTGTGTCGTTTTTAATTGCCTTAACCCCTCTACTAATTCACCGAACTTCGTTTCAAAATCATCGAATTTTTTATAAACATTCTCGACTGTATTTTGAAAATCATCAAATCTTCTACAAACGTTAGAAACTCGCGAACCCCTTTCCCTTCCAACCGGCATAGTTGGACTTCCCGTGTTCCCGTTAGAACACGGGAAGTGTTCGAAAGCGTTTCACTGACCGGCATTTCTGAATTCGAAGAGTTTTCTTTATTTCCTGCTGACGACTTTTTTCCCGCGCGCGTTAATCGTTTAGACGGCGAAAAGAACATCGTATGTTTAACAAATACGTGGTTATTTACTCACAACATTAATTACTTTTGATATTATTAACCTTTTATGATAATTCAATATGATCATTCACGACCATCCCGGTGATCCAGATTTTGCCAAAGCAAACTCAAATAGACCGCATAAATTGTCTTAATTTTATGAGTTGAATAGTTTTGGTTATCGAATTGAAGTTTTGACGACGTATTTTATTCGTCAAAATTTTAGGTATTTTGTTTATTTCCGAACAAGCATAATAAATTTTCTAAATTCAGAAGTTATTCGACGACTCCACAAAAGTATTATTACGTTCAATTTTATTTTATTATTATTGCTGAAATTTGATTTGGGGTCTAATTCTTGCTTAAATTCCTGAAATGGACACAACTATACAAAATGTTTCATACTTGTACCAATGATTGTCGAAGGTTTCAATTGATTTGCCGTAACAATACGCAAATACGGCAAGAATCGTGAAATAATGTCGATACGAAACAATATTCCATATATTTCAATGGAGACAATAAAAGCGTATACGAAATAGCTTGAGAGTAGAATATAAGAAATAATTATACAGGCAAGGACTATTTCGAAGCGAGAAATTTTGAAACAACAAGTGTCATATGAATAGATTCATAAGAAATAAGTCGCAAGAAGAAATTGAGTCGAAATAATAAATACGCGGACAACGCTGTCGAAGAGAACAGTAGAACGCTCATATACTCTAAGCCTTCAACAGTGTGTCTTGACGAATTGTATTTCGTCGAAATTTATCCTCAGCACAATTTTATTTCATGATTTGTCAAAATTTTATATTCGACTCAATTTTATTCAAGAAAATTTGATAAATTATTTGAACGGTTTCTATTGTTTTATTTTACGGATATTAATTTTGCAGTAAATTGTTCCTTACTAAATACGCTTTTAATAATGTAATAAATTAACATTTAACATTTAATTTTAATAAATAGTAACATTTAAGTTTTCGTAAATTTTAACACATAACATGTATTCGGGAAAACAGAAATTTGATAAATAGTTTAAAACAGGGGTTTTAGGAATTTTCTCTAATAAGGATTTCTATTAAATTTTTTTTTGTAAACTCAATTAACTTGAGGCAAATCAGTTTCTATAAATTTTTTTTTTTTTTTTTTTTTTTTTTTTTTCAATCGGATTGTACTATTAATATTGAATAAGTCAACTCAAAAAAATTTTGTTTTAAATTTTATCAGACGAAAATTTTGTAAGTTTCATAATAATTTTTATGTAAATTTTCCAACTTCGAGCCCCACGTTGGGCGCCAAATGAGACGGGAATTTTATTTCCCTCACCTGCCGCGGCCTGGGTCAATGGCTGGCAGGGCTCTTTTGACTGGTTTTAATTAATTTTCAATTATTATGGTTAAATTATTTGGGCGCCAGTTAGCGTGACGAAGCTAACACTCATTTCGAAAATTAGAGACGAGACTCATAACAGGGAGGATACAATTGGATGACCCAGAAAATTGCGGAGTCATTAAACAGCTTCTCATAACTGAGAGGAGATTACAAATTTATTCACAACTTACTTTTCTCTCGAGTTACAAGACATGATTCCGATTTCTAATTGGAGCAGACATCCTTTAACAATCCTCGACTGACCGTTCTTCGAAGTTGACAAATTTCATTTAGTCCCCGCTGAACACTTTCTCGAGGTTGTCGAGACAAATTTAACTGTACTATTCGACAAAAGACTTGTCAAATAATACAGTTTTCACAAAATTTTCGTAGTTGACGCGACCGTGAACTTTACAATTACTTAATGGACGAGGGGTAACCTAAGACAGATTATACAGAAGTACAACTTTATGTGACGACGAGTGGACAACTTTATGTGACAACGACTGGACAAGGAGTGACGAGAGATACTAATTACGCGGTACTCGCACTTTCGTCCATCCCCCCTCTTTTGGGATCTAGCCCAAGTTGATCGATAGGAACACGCAAGCGCGTTTCCTTCATGGAGGACCTCTAATTTAACGCGAGCGGCAAAATATGATTTCGTGATTTCATTTTCCTGTCACAATAAGAAGAGTTTAACCAACTGTCTCAAAAAGATACTCGAGGGTGATGTCCCGACCCAAAGGCCTGCACCTCGCGAGTTCGAAGCCAACTGGAGGCCTCTTTTAGAGACCCGGAGCGCTGCGGACGGACGTCTCGGACCATTTTCCTTGAGAAGAGCGGGATGCCGGAGAGCCCTCGGCCCTCCGATTACCGCTCTCTCAGCATAGGTAATGTGGCTCTGAGACAGTTTCACAAAATCCTCGCAGCTAGGCTGATGAGGCTTGACATAGGTGATGAACGGCAAAGAGCATTTAGGCCGGCGGACGGAGTATGTAAGAACACCACAATACTCACGTCAATTTTAAAAGACGCCCGGCGAACGAGACGGACATTACATCTGGCTACTATCGATGTTTCCAAGGCATTCGATACCGTCTCCCACAAAGCAATCCACACGGCACTGGAGGAACTTGACCTGCCAAAAAGTTTCCTCGAATATATCAATCACACCTATGACAATGCTTTCACCACGCTGAAACTGCCTGGTGTAGTGAACGCACCCATCAAGCTTGGGCGCGGGGTCAAACAAGGTGATCCGGTATCGCCCCTGCTGTTCAATCTCGTCGTGGATAGAGCACTGGGATCACTCTCTGAGGGCATTGGCTATCAGCTAAATGATGAGCGCGTACGCGCACTTGCGTACGCTGATGATATTGTACTCCTCGCTTCGACCACCCTGGGTCTGCAGGAGAATTTGTCTAGACTTGAGTCAGTCCTGACGAAAGTTGGTCTGACGGTGAACCAGAAGAAATTTGGAGTGCTATCTATGGTGGCCTCGGGCCGAGAGAAAAAGGTGAAAATCATTACGGAGCAGACGTTCAAGCTCGGAGGTTGCTTTCTGCCTCAGCGATCACCTCTCGAAGTCTGGGGCTATCTTGGTAGCATATATTGCGGGGCTAGGGAAGATGTTGCAGATGCGTCGTTATCTTTCAGGGAGTCTTTGGAAAAATTGAGTAAGGCGCCGCTTAAACTGCAACAGCGATTAAAGCTACTGCGCGTCTGCCTTCTCCTACGGTATTATCATCGTTGGGTTGTTGGGCAGACATCCTCCAAGACTCTAAAAAGTGTCGACGTGCAGGTGAGGGCCGCAGTCCGATCCTGGCTTCATTTGCCCCATGATGTTCCTACTGGATACTTCCATGCACCGACACAGAGTGGAGGGCTTGGTTATCCTCTGCTGAGTGTCTTCATTCCTATCTTGAAGTACCAGCGACTGCAGCGTCTTTGTACGAGCACACTACCCGTCGCACGCGCAGCGGCCGAAACCACTCACGTGGCTAGACGTGGCGTGGTGTGGCGATCGAATGAGGGTAGATGGGGTGCGCGCTACGAAGGTCGCCCAGCTCTGGAGACAGTGCGCCGCACGATTGCACAATTCGAACGATGGCAGGGGACTCAAGGAAGCTTCTCAGAGCAAATTGAGTACCCACTGGGTGTCAGAAAGCGCCAAAGCGATCCCAGGGGCCGACTATGTGCATTACCACCATGTGCGTGCAAACTGTCTACCGTTCAGAGCGAGAACTTCCTGCGGGCGGAGGCACCTCATGGCGCAGTGTCGAGCGGGGTGTCCCGAAAGGGAAACCCCGGCGCACTGTGTCCAGCGGTGTTTCCGTACCTACGGAGGAAGGATTCTACGACATATCGACATATGTCGCCAAGTTGCTGGATTTCTCGGGCAGAAGGGATGGAGTGTCGAGGCGGAGAAAGCGTACCCGACTGCAGTCGGAATGCGCAGACCAGACCTCACTGTCAGCAAAGGTGGTATTGCTGCTGTAATCGATGCACAGATTGTATCTAGTGAAGGTTCACTGGAGGAGGCACACTCTAGAAAGGTGACCAAGTATGCGGCATTACCATAGCATGGCGAGGCGTCTGGAGTAGCCAAAGTGAGCGTGAGTTGCGTTGGTTTGGTCTCACCACGAGACAACTCCGGTCTCTCACGACTCGAGCACTGTGGGGCTCATGGATGATTTGGAAGCGTTTTAACGCTATTACGTCCCGTTACAACGAAAGACACGCGGATCGGCGAGCGACGGCAGCTTGATACCACGAAACGCAGCACCCACAAGCACGTGAATGAATGGTGCGTGCCTGCGTATTATTTTTGTAGCCAGCTTCACTGAGCTCCTAAATGGCACATTTTTTAGGCGAGACATACGCCATAACATCAAACCGCCTAGCAAGATCGGTATGTTGTCAGAACGGCATTTTTGCGAATATGCAATAAGGCCACTGGCAATAATCGAAACATAGCGGCGCCGGCATGGCGGGCCATGTGCGCTCTTAGGATAGCGGCGCCGGCATGGCGGGCCATGTGCGCCCTTAGGGTAGCGGCGCCGGCACGACGGGCCACGTGTACGCCAAGCGTGGTCTTCCGCTAAGGGTGAGGATGCCTATGCCTGGGCTGACTTTCTAAGGGAAAGCCAGTCTTTGGAAATTCTCTTTCCAGGATTACGTTGCTGGCTTACGCATTCTCTTACAATGTATGTCTTATTTATCAGTAAAGAAAATATTTGTAATATATATATGTATTTTATATGTATCATATAGTATGTATACGTATAGTTGTTCACATGTATTCATGTGTGTACACATGTATGAATGTAGGCTGTTCTGTGTATAATGAAATACGTAGATAAGTACATAGGTAAGTACATTATATTCATGTATGTATATGTGCGAGCACATTCACATACATGTGTTATTTTATTCTTAGGGTCTAAGGTATGTGTTTTATTATCCAAAGTTGTGGTACATGGGTGAGTGTATATGTATCTTATGTATACGTGGGTCTGTGCTGATCCCAAGACGTAACAATATACGATTTCGAACTCAATGTTCGGACAATTTTAATTTCCAACGCATGAGTCTCGAGCCGGGGTCTTTGACCCCAAACAGCCAAGTTAAACGCTTGTGATCCGTGACCAACTTGAACTGTGTACCGTATACGTATGGGCGGAAATGCCCTATCGCCCATACGATGGCCAGTAATTCTTTTTCTGTTGTCGAATTATTTTGTTCGGCTTTATTTAGCGTCCTACTTGCATAACAGATGGGCAAGTCTTCGCCTTTGTTGCTTTGCGACAGGATTGCTCCGACAGCTTTATCCCAAGCATCCGTGGTCACGACGAACGTCTTTTCGAAGTTCGGGTATTGTAGTATCGGTGCCGTAGTCAAAGCGGTTTTCAGTTCTTGGAATGATTGCTCCTGCAGCGGCGTCCATTCGAATATTGTGTCCTTTTTAATGAAGTGGGTCAAGGGCTTAGCGATTCTGACAAAATCTCGAATGAATTTTCGATAGTATCCTGCTAACCCTAGAAAGGACTGAACACCTTTAGCGGTTCTTGGCGTCGGGAAATTTCGTACTGCGTCGATTTTTCCCGGATCTGGGAGCACTCCCTTTTCGGAGATAATGTGGCCCAGGTACTGCGTCTCCTTCCGCAGGAATCGACATTTTTCAGGCTGAAGGGACAGCCTGGCTTTGCTCAGCCGTTGAAAATCTTCCCGGAGTCGCGTGTTGTGTTCCAGCAAGGTTGAGCCAAATATTACGATATCATCGAGATATACGTAACATTTTATCCCCTCCAGTCCCGTCAGCACCGCGTTCATTAACCTTTGGAAGGTCGGCGGAGCATTCTTCAATCCGAAAGGCATTCGAAGAAATTCGAAATGTCCTTTGGGGGTGGAGAAGGTCTTCTCCCGATCCTCTTTGGCCATCGGGATTTGGTGAAACCCCGATGCAAGGTCGAGGGTTGTAAAATAACATGCCCGGACTAACGTCCAAAATGTCCGTAATATTGGGCAATGGATACGAATCGCCTACAGTGGCGTCATTCAGATTTTGGAAATCGGCAACGATCCGTTTTTTTATTCAACCTGCTGCGTCAGGTTTCTTCGCGATAACGAGTAATGGGGCATTCCATTGACTCTTGCTGTGTCGTATTAGCCGATCTCGTAACATTTCTTCGGTCTGCCTCTGCACTTCCTGCTTGTGCGTTTCTAGCAACCGGTAAGGGTGGACCTTAATAGGCAGCACCCTGTCCCTTAACGGTATTGTGTGTTCCACCATGTGCGTGCAAGGCAGCTTATCTCCTTCTACGTGGAAGATGTCCGCATATTCCTTGCAAATCTCCCAAAGCGATTCTGATTCCTCGCGATTGAGATGCACCGTGTCCACCATCTCTTTTAATTTTTCGAGGCCCGTAAAACACCCTGTGGATTTGGCTGCACTTACGTCGCGCATCGTATTCGGGCACTCCTGGTGGCCTACTTGCTTTTCTGCTGACGGCAGCGGCTCGAGTTTCACTATGGGACGTTAGATCTCCACCTCTTCTGTCGTTGTGTTTACAACGCTTATTACGCAGCTGTTTCCCTGCGGCTTCGTAACACATGCCCCAAGAACTACTCCCTCGGTCAGCGTCCTTTTTTCGGCCACTCCGACAAATTTACAGTCGGTGGCCGCGTATGCGATATTTTCGCTGCGTGGTGGGAGTTTAATCCTCCGCTTTCCATCTATTAAGGGCATACGGTGTTTATTAAGCACAATTTCCTTACCCCCTAAGATGTGGACTCCGTGTTTTCGCATGAAGTCCATTCCGAGAAAGCCGTCAACCCCTAGGGATACCTTGTCTGGTATCACTTGAAAACAAAGCACATTTTTTCCTCTAGGGGTGACGAGATTCAATTTTACGGCGAACAAAGCCTTTATTTCTTGACCTCCTACACCGGTAGTAGTAGGGTGCGCACTATGGCAACCCCCACTCCTATCCCCACTCCTTTTCCCCCACTCCGCGGCCGCCGAGTCCGTGGCTCGGTCGGTCGTGGGTGCGGGGGTGAAGAGGCGCGGGGGGAGAAGGGGGGATGGGTCGAGTCGCTATAGTGCGCACGCCTTTATATATATATATAATTTTTCTGAGCGTGTCGGTATAGCGGAGCGCTGTTTTTATTTTTGACATTTTTATTTTTCCGGAGCGTGTCGGTATAGTGACACGCTGCTTTTGTTTCCGCCATTTTTCTTTTATATATATATATATATGTGTGTGTGTGTGTGTTTATAAATGTGAATTTTATAATTAAAAAAATTCGATGCCGGCGGTGAGACTCGAACCGTCGACCCTCGGACTACCAGTCTGAGTCGTTGCCTCTGCGCCAAAGATCGCTATGCATTTAAATGTACGTGGAAGACTCATGTAGCGATCGCGAGCACGCGTATCCCCACCCCGTGGTCGCCGAGTACGGCCCGCAGGGTAGTATATATATATGCCTGTTTCTGCCCGATATATATATATATTTTACCGTGTGTGAGCACTATGGCGACACCCACTCCTGGACCCGCTGCTACCCCTACTCTGCGGGTCGACCGCGGCCCGCAGAGTATTATATCTATATACCTATCTGTACTCGATATATATATATTTTACCGTGTGTGAGCACTATGGCGACACCCACTCCTGGACCCATTGCTATCCCTACTCTGCGGGTCGACCGCGGCCCGCAGAGTATTATATCTATATACCTATCTGTACTCGATATATATATATTTTACCGTGTGTGAGCACTATGGCGACACCCACTCCTGGACCCATTGCTATCCCTACTCTGCGGGTCGACCGCGGCCTGCAGAGTATTATATATATATACCTGTTTGTACTCGATATATATATATTTTACCGTGTGTGAGCACTATGGCGACACCCACTCCTTGGCCCATTCCAGCCCCCCACTCTGCGGGACATGCTACGCGAAGAATGACTGAATTCTAACGACCGTTGAGAGCCGTGAACACCCTGCTACCAGAATCATCCCGAAGCTTACCTCAGCGTTTTTGCACCTGCATATGACGCATTGGTATGAGAAAAATAGCGACACAGAGACAGATAGATCATGCGACGGCGGAACGTGCCTATATTATAGCTGCTAACAAAACACTGTCTAGACATTATAAACGAGAAAAATCGTTTACGCGAAACGTGATATTGTTATACTATTATACACTAGGACGCGTGTATTATTAAAGTTAAATGTTTCAATGAAGGGTCGACCTTTCGGAAACCCCAAAATTTTGAACCCAAACTCTCAAGTACATCGATTATACAATGTACAAAACAGTGAGCAATAGTGGCTGCATATAGTATGGTGATTTATTTGAATTAACGTGAAAAAACGAGAGAGAAAGAGTTATAGAAATTACTGTAGGTGCAAGAGAGAGCATACAGGAATCTGTACGAACAGCCGCACAAAGAGGAGACGCCGTTAATAGGGTATATGATCAGCTGTAGAGTCGTAGAGCACGTGCGAGAGAGAGAGAGAAAGCGAGCGAGCTAACGAACAGCCGCACAAAGAGGAGATGCCGTGAATAGCACGCGCGGCCTGTAGTGCGCCCCTCTCCCTTTCGCCACCGCCGCGCCTACGCTTTAAAGCAATGGTCGTGCGTTCTCTGTTTTTTAATCAGCTGTGTGTACGAGCGAGAAAGAGCTATAGTAGCCTCTCTAGAAAGATAGAACGCCTGCTACAGGCTGCTTTTTATTCTCTTTTTATTTTCGTAATTTTTTTTCGGAGCATGTCGGTATGGTGGAGCGCTGCTTACATTGCCACAATTTTTTATTTTTCAGAGCGTGCCAACCCCGAGAGCCTGCCGATAACTTACTATGTTAAAAGAGCGATAAGTATTAAGCGCGAGCTCCTTTTCCACGGATAGGCAATTTTCAATGTGGATTTTTTCAAAAATTCTTAAGAGTTGCGCGCTACTACATTGGCAAATGAATATGTGGGTGGTCACCCTCACCTGGTATAAATATAAAAAACTAAAACCCGCCCGTCTGATCTTCCCCTTGTAAGAAAGAGCGCTCTATACGAACAGCCGCACAAAGAGGGGACACCGTTAATAGCATATAGAACACAGCAGCTGTAGGTCCATAGGTCCCGCGTAAGAGAGAGAGAGAGAGATCGAGTGTGTTCACGAAGATCCGCACAAAGAGGAGAGCCCGCTAATGGCATATATGGTCTGTAGCATACCCCTCTTACCGTTCACCAACACCTCGTCTATACTTTGAATCAGAGACCATGTGCTCTCTGCCTTTTTAAATCGCTGTATGCGCAAGAGAGAGAAAGAGCTATAGCTGTCTATCGAGAAAGATAGATAGATAGATAGATAGATAGATAGATGGAGAGAGAGAGCGAGAGAGAGAGAGAGAGAGAGAGAGAGAGAGAGAGCTTCCTTTACCATAAGACAGTTTTTATATTTTTTCATAATTTTACTTTTAACGATAATAAAAAATTTCTTTCTTTATTGTTTTCTATTTTTTTCCAAACTTGATTCGATTTTCAGTGCTACAGGCCGCTTCTTCCATTTTCGAATGATATAAAATTTTCCTTCAACGCTATAATTTGAAAAGTCTAAAATTGTTCAGTCAACATCGTTAAAATTTTAATCGCCAGTAGTTAACAAATGTTCTCCTTGGCCCGTTAAACAGCTCGGCGTTTAAAATTAAATTGTCAGAAAAACTTTCCAGCAGCGAAATAATTTCAACAATCTGTGCGAGATGATTACACAAACGGAAATTTTCTGTAAGGGTGAGGGTGTGGCTACAGTCGATTTCTTTTATTTTATTTTTCTTACGTTATCACTCTTTATTTAAAAACGATTCGCCCTTATCAAGGCAAAAATATTTATAGGAACTTTTCTTAAGCCGAAATAATTTCAACGCTCTGACCTTTTATTCAACTAATATCTACTACCTGTAAAATTTTAAATACATCGATGGTCTTATGTCTAAAAGAGCGCGCGGCGTTTTTCGAATTTAAATTTTAGCTGGTACATCTCTGAATCATATAAAAGTTTATCTCAGCGTTTTACATGCACATAATACGAGAGAGAGTATACAGCTCGCTCTGCTCAAGAGAGCGAACTATAGGCGATGCATAAGAGCGAAAGAGACAGAGGGGCGAGCTTGCGAAGACGGCGCGGCATATACGTCCCGCAGCGTACCCTTCCCCGTACCGTTCACCGCCATCTCGTCTATACTCTAGATCAGAATGAGCGCGCTCGCTCTATCTCTTAAAGGCGTTGCATGTATTAGAGAGAAAGAGCTCTAGAGGTCTCCTTAGGAAGACAGAGACCATTCTATCGCCTGCTTGTTTTATTTTAAAAAACATAGCACGCACACTTTTTTTTACCGTCTTTTACTTCAGAATATTATTAATGTTATTATACCCGAGGAACCGTGTATGAGAGAGAGAGAGTAGCATGCCCCTCTTTCTCTTTAGGAAGGCATGCTATAGCCTGTATACATTGCACGTTCAGCCCTTGAAACCTCTGCATGTGTGTGCGAGAAAGCGCTACAGTGAGCTCTGAAAAATTATTTTCACCTAGCACAATTTTTAATATCCAACACCAAAAAAGTGTCTTACGTTATAGCACTCTATTAAAAAAAAAATGATTCATCCTTATCGAGACAAAAATTATTTTTATTTATAGAAAACTTTTCTTAAGCGAAATAATTTCAACGTTCTGACTTTTTATTCAACTAATATTTTAGTACAATTTTTCACTCCGGCCCGTTAAACAATCTGATGTTAAAAAATAAATTGTAAAAACTTTTGTCAAACGAAATAATTTCAAAACCTACCATTTCTCTTCCGAGGCTATCATAATCGCGATGACTTACTACGAATTGAGCTTCGGTGAGGAATTTATATAAGAAAGTGAAGGTAAATTGAATACATCACTGATCTTTTACTCTTATTTAATGATCATTATTGAATAAATATTCAAATTCTTTAAATAAATATCAATTTTCGTTCATATATATATTTCGTTATTTGCTCATAATTTCTTTAATAGTAGCCCGAAATGAATCGAAATTTTTTCGTTCTTCAATGCGCTTTTCAAAAAACAGCGAAAAATTATTTGAGGTGTATAGAGGCCTCTCTAGGAACACAGAGACAGTGCTACAGCATGCTTCTTTTTATTTTTTTTACACCCGAATAAATATCGTCAAGATTTTTCATCTAACAGTGATGTATGAAAAAGCGCACGATAGCGCTTTGTAAAAAGATACGAGAGAGAGAGAGAGAGAGAGAATACAGATCGCCCTGCTCAAGAGAGAGAGAGAGAGAACTATAGGTAGTGCATAAGAGCGAAAGAGATAGAGTTAGTTAGTTATTAGTAAGAGCGAAAGAGATAAGTTTCGAAATTATTTCGTTTAAGAAAAGTTTTTCACAATTTACTTTTTAACATTAGACACCTTAAGACAGAGACCATGCTATCGCCTGCTTCTTTTTATTTCAAACAAGATTGGCGCATACTTTTCTTTCTCACCGTCTTTAACTTCAGAATATTATTAATGTTATTATTTTTAGCATAGTACGTGCGTTTTTTTAAATATTATACCCGAGAAACCGCGGGAGAGACAGAGAGAAAGAGAGAGAGAGTACCAAGCGTCTCTTTCTCTCGAGGAAGCCATGCTATAGACTGTATACCATGCACACTCTGCTTCCTCCGAAGAAAAAATGTAGAAAAAAATGGTAAGTTTCGAAATTATTTCGTTTAAGAAAAGTTTTTCATAATTTACTTTTTAACATTAGACACCTTAACGACTCGCGGAGAAAAAATTGTACCAAAGCAATAGTTGAATAAAAAAGTTTCAACGTTCTGACTTTCTAATCAACTAATATTTTGACACAATATTTCTCCCCAGCCTGTTAAACAATCCAATGTTAAAAATTAAATTATCAAAAACTTGTACTTAAACGCAATAATTCCAAGCCTCTTCTTCTTCTTCATCGGCCACATAATTGCATCGGCTTATCGTAAGCTCTCTGATGAGCGAGGACAAACATGCACAGAGTGAGAGTTTTTTCGTATCGCCGAATGAGAGAGAGCGAGAGAGAAAAGGTTTTGCTTTTTTAGCTTTAATAATTTCAAAACCTACCATTTTCCATAATTTGTGTTTACGGTTAAAAATAATTTGTCTTTCTTCATCGTTTTCTATTTTTCCAGCCTCGATTCTAGAGTCAACATTTGTTTATTCGTATCATCGAATGAGAGAGAAGAGAGAAGGTTTTACTTTTCATCTTCCTCCGAAGAAAAAATAGTAGAACAAACTGGTAAATTTCGAACTTATTTCGTTTAAGAAAAGTTTTTGACAATTTATTTTTTCACATTAGATTCCTAACTTAAAATTGTACCAAAGTATTCGTTGAATAAAAAAGTCAGAATTTCAACGTTCTGACTTTCCAATCAGCTAATATTATGGCATAATTTTTCTTCCCAACCCGTTGAACAATCTGATGTTAAAAATGGAATTATCAAAAACTTTTCTTAAACGCAATAATTTCAAACCATTTTTTTCTTCATGGACCACATAATTGCGTCCGACCGACAAAATGGACATTATCCGAACCGTGATAAATAATGAGGTGCAATGCGTTTGTACCACGGCTAACGTGTGGTACAACAGTACTACTACACGTACTCCAGTACTCATTCCTTCCTAAGAGTAATAGTTCAATGGGTAAGATATTGTAAGATCGTGTAGTTTGTAATATGCAAAATATAATAGTAGTAGGGTGCGCACTATGGCCACCCCCACTCCTTTTCCCCCACTCCGCGGCCTCCGAGTCCGTGGCTCGGTCGGGCATGGGTGCGGGGGAAGAGGTGCGCAGGGGGAGGAGAGGGGGGTGGGGCGAGTCGCCATAGGGCACACTACTTTATATATATATATATATATTTTTATTTTTTTATATAAATTTTTTCGGAGCATGTCGGTATGGTGGAGCGCTACTTACATTTCAACCATTTTTTTCTCGGAGCGTGTCGGTATGGTGGTGCGCTGCTTACATTTCCGCAATTTTTTATTTTTCAGAGCGTGTCGGTATGGTGACACGCTGCTTTTATTTTCGCTATTTTTTCTTTTATAATTAAAAAAATCCGATGCAAGCGCGGGACTCGAACTCGAGACCCTCGGATTGCCAGCCTGAGCCGCTGTCTCTGCGCCAAGGATCGTTATGGTATTAAGCATATGTGGAAGACTCTTGTAGCGAGCGCGAGTGTGTACACCTTATTCTCTCTCTCTCACTCTCTCTCTCTCTCTCTCTCTCTCTCTCTGCGGATCGTCGAAGGTTCCTGATGGGTGCCTTCGTTTTTGCCTGCCGTCTTCACGGAAGCCCAAGCTACCTGGTGGAACGTTTAACGCAGGCCGTTCCGGCGAGGTCGCATGATACGCGGCAGCAGCGGACAGCGTTGGACTGTGCGGTTCCGCACTATCGGACAGAACTTTTTCGCAAGTCCTTCGTCGTGGTGGCGTCCGCGCTATGGAACTCTTTGCCCGAGACCGTCAGACGGCAGGGCTCGCTTACCGGTTTCAAGTCAGCCTTCCGGGAGCTGCTGCGCGCGCAAATTGGGTAAAGAAAGGGGTTAGGGGGTGTTTTTGGGCTACACTATCTGCTTCTCTGTTGCTATGTTATTTTATGTATTTATATTATCTATTAATTTATTATATCATTTTATTGTTATACTACTGTATTAAGTATTTATAAGTATTTGATGATTGTACGTTGCATACTGTAGTGGTGCCTCTATCCAAATGGCACGGTGCGCCTAGGGGACGTAGTCCCGGAGCACGTAATAAATATCTCTCTCTCTCTCTCTCTCTCTCTCTCTCTCGTACTTCCATAAATTTACATTAAATATTCAAAACCAAGAATATAGAGTGGGGATGGACCCTGTCGATATATTACTCCGTGGTCACCGAGTACGGCCCGCAGGGTACTATATATATATATGCCTGTTTCTGCTCGATATATATATATATTTTACCGTGTGCGAGCACTATGGCGACACCTACTCCTGGACCCACTGCTACCCCTACTCTGTGGGTCGACCGCGGCCCGCAGAGTATTATATATATATATATATATATATATATATATATATATATATTGTGACGTTGCACAAATAATCCTCCCTGCGCCCGGCCGTCCAAAGGCAACCGTCCCACAAAACCTGCGGATAAAAAGATAAGTATGACTTACGCACTAAAACTTAGCTTGTAAGATCTGTGCAAGGACTTACCCGGGAGGCCAGTCACTCGCAGGACTGACCCCGGCAGTCCTATCATCGTCGTCGTCGTCGTCGTCGTCCCCGGCAGTCCTATCATCCCCGTCATCATCATCGTCGTCGTCGACGTCGCCGTCCTAGTCGTCGTCGCCGTCGTCGTCGCCGGCAGAAATAACCTAAAGAGAAAACAAAAGAAGATTACTTGCCAGAAAATTACAAGTATGGAAATGAAAAATTATTCACCTGGTACAAACGAGAATCATCCCTCGACGAGTCAGACCAAAGAACGAAGAAATATCCCCACGAAGAAGGAAAATCCAGCACTCGAAACTCGCACATTATCCGCATCGCATTACACTCGAAAAGTACACAACTGCCATACACTGCAATCGTCCGTCCCCGCTACCCCAGCCATCCATCGGCTGAGCGGCGATAAGAGAGCGAAGATGGCAGCAGCGCACGGCGATCCCCAATAATTCCCCATTATTCCCACGCATAAATCCATACCCGCAATTACCCTGAATTATCGACCGCCCTACTTACCTACCTACTCCCGATAGATCCCGCTACCGTCAGGCACGAATCAATCATACGCCTGACCCATCTATCGACCCGTGACGCTGCTGCCGAAGGATCGAGCGACCCGTGGTCGATGCCGGTAAGCTCGGCCAATCAGCGGCCGAGAAAATTCGCGAGCTTCCGGCCGGCCACGAGGCCGTCACTTTGCGACGAGCCGTTGACGAGAGAATAGGGAGATTAGAGGAAAATTTAGAAAAAGATAATTATAGGAAAGTACTACAGAATAGTAGAGAGTGCAAGAAGTGTGAAGAGTGAGAGTGAACGGAGAGAGGCGAAGGATTGTAAAAAGGATTGAGGAAAAATAAGGAGGAACGAGAAAAGACGAACGAGGAAAGAACGAGAAGGATCGAGGATAGAACGAGGGATAGAGAGAGACAGCCGACCGGTAAGTGTTTGCACAGGTCCCCCGGCAATACACTTACAACGGCCATTAAATTCCCTTTTTGCGTGTCGAGTACTATATTGCGTACTTTCACGAATTACTCAGTAGTAAAAATTCATAGAGCCTCCCCCCCCCCCCTCCTTTGCGTGCGTGCATACTTCGGAAAAATATCCGCGAATCGAAATTTGTTAATATTATTTTTGTGCGACTACAAAACCGGTGGGACGGTTGTATTAATTAAGGAATAGATAATTTACTTAGTCAGACCGCGTGCGAGAAAATTCACGGTCATCCCCTCCCCTCCCCGCCTGGCCTGCCTGGCCAAGTTCCTTACTACGTACAAGCGACGGCTACCGTCGCGCGAAGCTCCCGCACCCGCCTACCCCCTTACCACCCAACCGCCTCTAGTACCGTTACATTTTTCCCTTCTCCCCGCCTGCCCCTCTCCTCCGATCGACCGAATAATAAGACCGAGCGGATAGCTCGAAAATATATATTTTTTTTTGTATTGAGACTAATAAGACTGAGCGAAGATAATTGTATACGAAGATTATTGAGAGTGAATATATATTTTTTTGTTTGTCATCGAAGCGCGATTCGGTACTGCGTAATTGCCCGAATATCGCGAATAAATTTTCAAGCATTAAATATTGTCCCCGTGTATTCCCTGCCAGTGGTAATTATTAAGAGGCCATATAGAGTCGGAGAACCTTCCCCTGAGATCCCGTCCGACCTTTCCCCTCCCGACAAATTAGCGCGTACCTCCCAATCGGAGAATATCAAGACTTTGTTATTTTGTTTTATAAAATAACTGGCGCCCAAAAACCATTGCTATTACTTAGTTGTATTTTTTGTTGTTGTTGTTATTATTATCGCCCCGGAGATAGTCCGCCGATCAATTAGTTCTTTTTAATGTTGTTTTTCTTTATAAACCTGAATAAACTTTGTTACGTTTATTTTAGTTTCGAGTATTGAACATCATTATTATTTTCCCCCTCTCCCCGCTTCCCCGAATTCCCTCCCACCATCGGCGTGACAAATTAGCGCCCAACGTGGGGCCCGGAAAAATCACCCCCCCATCCCCGAACACATAGCGCGAACGGAAGCAACCGGCTGCATGAAATTTAATAAATTCTTTTGAAGTAACAAATTTTTTTTTTAATTTGGAAAATAAGATTTTTTTTTTCCTCTTTCTTCTTTTAATAACCCCCCCCCCCCCCGTGGTATCAGATTCTTTTGTTTTTTTTTATTCGTTACTAAATTCTGAATATTTGAGGACTGCTATTTTTTTTGAGATAAATTTTTTTTTTGTTTTGGTTGCTGCTTTGAGAAAAAAAAAATATATAAGAGAAAATTATTGTACTGGGTGAGAACAGTACCTCCCCCCCCTTTTTTTCTTTACCTTCTTTTTTTTGACTTTGTATTGTTTCGCATTTTCAAGCGAGAACTCATTTTTTTTTATTTTCATTCCCTTTCGCAGAGTTAAGTTTTTTTAAAGTTCTCTTACCCCCCCTCCCCGATTGGAAAATCCTTTTCGTTTTTTTTTCTTTTGGATTTGCGCCGAGCTTCCGCCTCGCAGCTTTACGCCCTTATCCTGATTCTTTTGCCCTTTCTTTTTTTTTACTTTTAGTGCCTACCACTGGCATTAGGAAAATTTAACCCCCTCCCCCAAATATATCTTTTCTTTAGCGCCGACTGTACACCGTCCGGCAGCTACACCCGAACTATTTTTTTTCCTGTTCTTCTGAATTTGAGATTTCTTTTCTTTCTTTTTTTTTTTTTTTGTTCTTGTGAATTTGAGTTTTTTTTTTCTTTGTTGCGTAGGAGATTGCGCGCTAATACACCGTCCCACACGGATCAGGTAGGTCTCCCTGTACGCAATCGACGCGAATATAGCCCTAGGATATATTATCTTGTTGATTCTTTTTTTTGTGTATCGGCTAATTACGCCATCCCCACTCCCCCCTTGACCTAATGATGGAGCGCACCCAGACGACGCTCCCAACGACAACCGTGACGGTCACGACTGTCACATCCCCAATAACCCGTACTGCCCCAAGCCTTTCCCCCTCTTCTCCTCACCGCCCCCTTACCCTCGAATGCCGTGATCCCTTCTCCGAAATTCGGGATCGGATATACGGTGTCGAGGAAGTCCGCGATCTTATCCGGATGTGCATAGTCGCCCGGATAAGCTCTCGCGGAAACCTCAACGCTCTCCGTGATCGGCTGATCCGACACGAGACTCGCCTTTTACACCCTTCCTCCCCCGTTCTATGGAACCCCGTGGAAGATGAATCGGGACTTTCACCCCCCTTCTCTCTCGATGGCGAAATCGCCCAACCACCACCACATCGCCACCTAACATCCCCCACCTACCCCCATCGGACCATGCAGGAATCCGAAATATCCCACTACATCGCCCCCTTACTTCCCTATCACACCAATCCCCGCCCCGAACGTCCCTATCCCCGCGAACGGGACGTTCGACCTCCCCAAGTCTCTCCTCGCACATCTCGGAGGGTTCAAAACCTCCTAACGACGGTCGGAGGAGATGTGCGAACCGCCTTTTCACCCCCCTCACCCCCACAACCCCCGAGAAGATCAACGCAAGCAGTTACGTTTGCACAGTCCTCTCTTCCCCGCCTTCCCCCGTACCAACCACCCCCTTCCACGGGCCGGGAACACCGGACCCATCCCGAACCCATGGATTTCGAGTCCGACCATCCATGGAATCCCCACCACCAATATCCCTCCCAAAACGGTCCCGCGCTACATAGCACGAGGAACGCTCCCCCACCCTCTGTTCCCCCGACTCGCACGCCTGCTAGACCAGCTGAGTCCCAAGCGTTCGTCCCCTCGGGATTCCACGAGTCATATGGATCGCGGGATGCCCGACGGGGTGACGCTTGGAGGAGGAACAGCCCCAAATTCGGAGGAAAGAGTGGCGAGGACCCGGAGGAGTTCCTCCGCTCACTCCACGAGTACTGCCGGTCCCGGGACTACACCGAGGCCGACCTTCTCCTCTCCCTCCCCGAATCCCTTACCGGCGATGCCCTGAGGTGGCATCGTCTGGAAGAGGAGTCGTGGGACTCCTACGTCGGATTTCTCTCCTGTTTCCGAGAGCGTTTCGGCACGGAAATCAGTCAGGAGAGGATCCGGCAAGAAATTAGCTTGAGAACGCAAGGGCCCGATGAGCCTTGCGGGATATTCTTGGACAAGCTACGAACCCTAATCCGAAAACTCAACCCTCCCCCCTCCCCCCCGGAAACTCAGCTCGACATCTGGCATGCCAACCTCCACCCCGATTTCCACGAACATATTCCCCAAGATGGCATCGCGACATTTCGCGAGTTATTGCAAGCGTGCCGTCAGAGAGAAATTATAAGAGAGAGAAGGAAATCTTACCGTCCCCCTCCCTCATCCTTCCCCACGTGCGATCCTTACGTCGCATACAAATCCCCGGCGAAACCAGAGGTACGGCGAACGGCCGCCCTGGAAGCCGCACCCTTACCCCCCCGCACTTCCCCCTTCCCAACCCCGTCCGGCACCACGGAGGTCGCAAATACCTCCCAAAAACCCCAGCCCTGACCGCAGCTATCGCGACGTAGCCGCGACAGCACCTCCACCCCCATCCAAACCCAACCGATACTCCGAAACACCCCGCCCTCGTCCACAACAGACCAACACTCCCTCCTCAAAACTCCCCCGTCTAGCAGACGTAGCTCCCAAACACCCTCCCTCGAACTTTACCTCAAATACCCCTTACTATCCCCCCGGACCATGCTTCAACTGCGGGCAGGTTGGACATCGGTACCGGGACTGCACTCACCCCCTCGGGTATTTTTGTCGGCTGTGCGGGCAGCGTGGCACGGACACCCAGTCCTGCCCCGCTTGCTCGTGGAAGCGGTCGGGAAACTACCCCGGGGGGAGGCAGTAAATCCCCCGCCTTCCCTAGCCGACGCTAGTTTTAAGGCCCAACTCCACGCCCTCGACTCGGTCGAGACCACCCCTCCTCCCTCGAGTAAGAAAAATTCCTCCTGTCCGACACATCTACCACCCTTAAATCCCGTAAATACCCAATACCAAACCTCAAAACTCACCCCCACACCCTCGCGACGTACTCATACCCCTAATTCCCCCTCACGACGCACCTCCCCACCCCAACGCGAAATCATGCCCGTCCTGACGGGCGCGCAGCTTCGAACGACTGACCAATTCCCCGAAACGTCCGACCAACCCCTCGAAATGATCGAAGGGGACGGACGCCATTTTCTATGGGTCCTCCTGGGGGAATATAAATTCCCAGGATTGGTAGACCCTGGCTCGTGTCGATCGTATCTCAGCCCCGGCTTGACCAGCAAATTAAATCTTCCCCTGACCCCCCTCGAGGAAGGTGTCAAGGTTGCCAACGGCCACGTTATGGACGTCGACGGCGCCTTGCACCTTCAGATAGAAATAGGCGGCGAGCAAGGAGCAATTATGGTACGAGTAGCGGCCATCAATTGTCCTTGCATACTCGGGCTCGATTTTCTCCGACAGTTTGGACTGATACTTAATTACAGAGACGAGACTTGGCAGACGAAATATAATACCCCCCAGACCTTCCTTACTACCCAAACTTCCGTGACAGCCCGACATCTGCAAGACTGCGCTGGTCTTGTAGTCCCTGACGACCACGCCCGACAGAAACTAGACCAAATACTGACCAAATATATCCTCCCCAACCCCTCCCCCGTGCTACGCATGACACATATTACCGAACACGAGATAGACGTACAAGACTACCCCCCTATCCGTCAAAGAGCCCGAGTAATCTCTCCACATCTTCTGAAGATCGCCCAGGAGGAGGTCGACAAGATGTGGAGAGAAGGAGTGATAGAAAGATCAAAAAGCGCTTGGCTCAGCAACCCCGTGATAGTCCCGAAGCCCGGTGGGAAGCACCGCTTCTGTGTGGACTACCGGGATGTTAATAAGGTAACCAAGAAGGATGCTTATCCTCTCCCCAATATGGATAGAATTTTGGCAGGCCTACGACAGGCCAGATATATTTCCAAGTTGGACCTGAGCCAAGCGTACTTCCAAATCCCTGTACACCCCGACAGCCGTTCCATTACCGCCTTTGCCGTTCCCGGAAGAGGACTCTTCCAATTTAAACGCATGCCCTTTGGACTGACAAACGCCCCCGCGACTTTCCAACGACTGATGGACCAACTAATTGACCCCGCATGGGAACCCCACGTTTTTGCCTACCTAGACGACGTAATCATAGCTACGGACACAGAGGACGACCATTACAAGTACTTGACGAACGTACTGACTGTTTTTAAAGACGCCGGACTGGAAATCAACAGAGACAAAAGCGAATTTTTCTGCCACGAGGTTAAGTACCTCGGGTATGTGATCGGACCGGACGGACTAAAGACGGACCCCGACAAGATTGCTCCCATACTAGACTACCCTGCCCCGACGAACGTCAAGCAGCTCCGCCGATTCCTGGGAATGGTCGGATGGTACGCTCGGTTCATGGGTGATATCTCGCGAGATAAAACACCCTTGACCGAGCTGCTGCACAAGGACGCTCCCTGGAATTGGGGGACTGCGCAAGACCTTGCCTTCCGATCCCTTCGCGAAGCCCTCACCCGCACGCCCGTCCTCGCCCGACCAGACTTCACCCTCCCCTTCACCATCCATACCGACGCCAGCGACCTCGCCGTAGGCGCGGTACTTACCCAAAATATGGATGGTGAAGAACACCCGATCCTTTTCGCTAGTCGTGTCCTAACCCGAGCTGAGCAAAAGTACACCGTGACCGAGAAGGAGTGTTTGGCGGTGCTGTGGGCCGTGAAGAAGCTGCGACCCTACGTGGAGGGCACGGCTTTCACGGTCAGCACGGACCACAGCAGCCTCCAGTGGTTGAGAAACCTACGAGATCCTGCAGGCCGACTAGCGAGGTGGGCATTGGCCATGCAGGCCTACGACATGACCATTGTCCACCGCAAAGGGGCTCTAAATGTAGTTCCCGATGCATTATCCCGTATGTACGAATCCCAGATAGCCACGTTGTCAGACATCGGAGATACGGTCGACTCATGGTACGAGGAGAAGCTCGAAAATGTTCGCGAGTTCCCTCGGAAGTACCCGAATTGGAGAATAGAAGACGGTAAGCTGTTTTACCACAAGCCCCATTCCATCATCGACCCCACCATGACCGACCTTGATGCTTGGAAACTCGTCCTACCCCAAAACTCCCGTCCCGATGCCTTAAAAGAAGCACACAATAATCCCCAGTCCGGCCATCTTGGGATTGACAAAACATACCACCGGGTCATACAAGACTTCTTTTGGCCCGGGGTATTCCAGGACGTCGCGCACTACGTCACCCGGTGCCGGGAGTGCCAACTCCATAAGGTCTCCCAGGCAGCCCCTGGCGGCCTTATGAGAGAACGCACGACCGAAGGACCGTGGTGCGTAGTTGCCGCGGGCGTCATGGGTCCCTTCCCCCCTAGTAAAGCCCAAAATAAGTATGTCGTTGTTTTTCAAGACCTTTTCACAAAATTCGTAGAAGCAAAAGCCCTCCGCACCGCCAACGGTCCCAATATTATGACCGCCCTTAACACTTTAATCCTGAACCGTTGGGGTTGTCCCCAATTCCTCCTGACTGACAATGGTACCGAATTTCTTAACGCTCATGTGACGCAATACCTATCCCAGTACGGAATCCACCAAACGACCGTCCCCCCCTACCACCCTCAAGCCAATCCCGTTGAACGAGTGAACAGGACATTAAAAACCATGATCTCCACGTACGTCGAGCAGGACCATAGACTCTGGGACGAACATCTCCCAGAGCTATGTTTTGCGTTAAACACCGCCGTACAATCCTCCACACACATGACCCCCGCGTTCCTCAACTTTGGCCGAAATCCCCGTCCGGCCAAAAGTATTCGCGATAATGTTCCTGTTCCTCCAACCCTAGACCCGCTCGACCAACAAATCTGGACCGACCGCCTCAAACGACTGCCCTTAATCCACGACTGGGTGCGCAAACAACTGGAGCAAGCTCACAAAAGACAAGCCAAATACCACAATAAGGGACGGAGAGACACACGGTTCCAAGTAGGAGACTTAGTGTTGCGACGAAACCGTGTGTTATCTTCGGGCCCGCAAAATTTCGCCGCGAAACTCGCCCCCCGGTTTACGGGGCCGTTTGAAATTCTAAGCGTTCCCTCCCCCGTTGTGTATGAACTAAAGGACCCAAACTCGAGGAAAAATCCTCGAGTACACGTCAGCGACTTAAAAGCGTATCAACCCCCAACCCCTAACTAGGTAGTGCTAGACCAATGACAGACCATAAAGTGCCAGTAATAAACCCATTAAATCATTTTCAGGAAAGACCAAGGAGAAAAAGACGAAATGGTAGGACGGCGAGCGGGGAGAAACGCCTCCGCGAGGGGCCGATATAGGCTCCCGATCGGGTCTCTCTACGAGCCCGCCCCCGCCCTTCCTCCACCTCCCTGGTTCGTCTTCCCCCTTCACCCCACCGCCGATACTCCCCCTCCCACTCCCCCAAAACCCCTTCCCCAACTCCCCCCCCCCCCCCCCCCAAGACCGGGACCTTTCTCTCCGGACCCCGTCCGGAAAACCCGCCGCCCACCTTCCTCCCCAACCCCCAACCGTCGGACCGCAATATCCCCACATAATCCTCCCCCGCCCCTCTGGCAAATGGGCCACAGCCGCCGCCAATTCGGCATGGCAGCGCTCACTGCCTCCCTCCAGGCCCTTGAGAGCCCAACCCCAACCCCCCAACCCACCACTACTCTCCCAAAACCCGTCCCAACTCGCCCTCAACCCCGCACCCCTCACCCCATCAATCCCCAAACCCAAACCCGTCCGCCCCCCACTACTCCCCCAAAACCCATCCCCACTCGCCAGCAATTCCGCACCCCCTCCCCCGCCACTCCCCAACGGCGATCCCGCCCGGCCACCGCCTCTAACACCACCCACACCCGCTCCACAGCCCCACCACCCACCATTCCCGCCCTCATGTCCCTCACCATAACCCCCCCTCCCTCCATGGCCCCCATACCCGCCCTGATGTCTATCCCCGTCCGACACCCCGACCTGCCTCGCGCACCAACGCCGAAACGGTGTTGGTCGTGCAGCGGGACGGGGCATCTCTCCACCGCCTGTCCCAATAGGTTGGAAAATCGCCCCAGACCTCGCTAACCCCCCTCCCGCCCTATAATCACCGTCTACCCCTAATCCCGACCACGGCAAATTCCCCAGGACATGCAACTTATGAGGAAACTTCTTTGGCTTGTCCACGATTTTTTTTTATTTTTGCGTTATTATGATTTTTTTTTCTCCTTTCTCAGTTTTCTGGCTTGACCACGTTTTTTTTTTTATTCTTATTATGATTTTTCTTTCTGGCTCGACCACGTTTTGTTTGTTTCTCGCGCGTTCGTAAATCCCCCTTTGTTTTTTTTTCTTGGCTTCGTCCGCGTTTTTTTTTTATATAGTACGATTCTCTTCTCCTGGCTTGTCCATTTTTAGTTCTCTGTTATTAGAAGGAGTCCACTGGCATCGACCAATAGTAATTTTTTTGTTTTGTTTTATAAAGGGGAAAGAACCCCCTAATCAGTCACCTCCACGAGTGGAGGCCACACTCCCCGGGAGTATAAGACTCGCGGGCTCATACATAGTATGATCGAGAGAGAATCTCAAGACTGCTACCAAATTCCGTCCGACCTAACCCCGCCAGTCCGAAACGGACCACCCTATCCACCCTGCATGACCCACTAAGATGCTCGCCGTCTGCCATAAAAATGACCGACCTACAAATAGGAAGGATTCGAACAGGGAGACACGTACTTTAAGCAACCAGAAAAAGAGGAAAGACTGCACACACGCACAGGGACCACAGTCAGACCAAAGGCCAGAAGTGTTCTGAGGGGAGCTGTGGGAACACTTACCCGCAGTCTCCAGGAATGAATGAGGAATGAATGAGGCATAATATCTACCATTGTAATTAAATAGCTCGAGTACGTCAAGAGGCGTACTCTCGTCTCAGCAGGGGGGTGTTGTGACGTTGCACAAATAATCCTCCCTGCGCCCGGCCGTCCAAAGGCAACCGTCCCACAAAACCTGCGGATAAAAAGATAAGTATGACTTACGCACTAAAACTTAGCTTGTAAGATCTGTGCAAGGACTTACCCGGGAGGCCAGTCACTTGCAGGACTGACCCCGGCAGTCCTATCATCGTCGTCGTCGTCGTCGTCGTCCCCGGCAGTCCTATCATCCCCGTCATCATCATCGTCGTCGTCGACGTCGCCGTCCTAGTCGTCGTCGTCGTCGTCGCCGCCGACAGAAATAACCTAACAAGAAAACAAAAGAAGATTACTTGCCAGAAAATTACAAGTATGGAAATGAAAAATTATTCACCTGGTACAAACGAGAATCATCCCTCGACGAGTCAGACCGAAGAACGAAGAAATATCCCCACGAAGAAGAAAAATCCAGCACTCGAAACTCGCACATTATCCGCATCGCATTACACTCGAAAAGTACACAACTGTCATACACTGCAATCGTCCGTCCCCGCTACCCCAGCCATCCATCGGCTGAGCGGCGATAAGAGAGCGAAGATGGCAGCAGCGCACGGCGATCCCCAATAATTCCCCATTATTCCCACGCATAAATCCATACCCGCAATTACCCTGAATTATCGACCGCCCTACTTACCTACCTACTCCCGATAGATCCCGCTACCGTCAGGCACGAATCAATCATACGCCTGACCCATCTATCGACCCGTGACGCTGCTGCCGAAGGATCGAGCGACCCGTGGTCGATGCCGGTAAGCTCGGCCAATCAGCGGCCGTGAAAATTCGCGAGCTTCCGGCCGGCCACGAGGCCGTCACTTTGCGACGAGCCGTTGACGAGAGAATAGGGAGATTAGAGGAAAATTTAGAAAAAGATAATTATAGGAAAGTACTACAGAATAGTAGAGAGTGCAAGAAGTGTGAAGAGTGAGAGTGAACGGAGAGAGGCGAAGGATTGTGAAAAGGATTGAGGAAAAATAAGGAGGAACGAGAAAAGACGAACGAGGAAAGAACGAGAAGGATCGAGGATAGAACGAGGGATAGAGAGAGACAGCCGACCGGTAAGTGTTTGCACAGGTCCCCCGGCAATACACTTACAACGGCCATTAAATTCCCTTTTTGCGTGTCGAGTACTATATTGCGTACTTTCACGAATTACTCAGTAGTAAAAAATCATAGGGCCTACCCCCCCCCCCCTTTGCGTGCGTGCATACTTCGGAAAAATATCCGCGAATCGAAATTTGTTAATATTATTTTTGTGCGACTACAAAACCGGTGGGACGGTTGTATTAATTAAGGAAAATCGAAATATCATATCCGATAATTTACTTAGTCAGACCGCGTGCGAGAAAATTCACGGTCATCCCCTCCCCACCCCGCCTGGCCTGCCTGGCCAAGTTCCTTACTACGTACAAGCGACGGCTACCGTCGCGCGAAGCTCCCGCACCCGCCTACCCCCTTACCACCCAACCGCCTCTAGTACCGTTACATTTTTCCCTTCTCCCCGCCTGCCCCTCTCCTCCGATCGACCGAATAATAAGACCGAGCGGATAGCTCGAAAATATATATTTTTTTTTGTATTGAGACTAATAAGACTGAGCGAAGATAATTGTATACGAAGATTATTGAGAGTGAATATATATTTTTTTGTTTGTCATCGAAGCGCGATTCGGTACTGCGTAATTGCCCGAATATCGCGAATAAATTTTCAAGCATTAAATATTGTCCCCGTGTATTCCCTGCCAGTGGTAATTATTAAGAGGCCATATAGAGTCGGAGAACCTTCCCCTGAGATCCCGTCCGACCTTTCCCCTCCCGACAAATTAGCGCGTACCTCCCAATCGGAGAATATCAAGACTTTGTTATTTTGTTTTATAAAATAACTGGCGCCCAAAAACCATTGCTATTACTTAGTTGTATTTTTTGTTGTTGTTGTTGTTATTATTATCGCCCCGGAGATAGTCCGCCGATCAATTAGTTCTTTTTAATGTTGTTTTTCTTTATAAACCTGAATAAACTTTGTTACGTTTATTTTAGTTTCGAGTATTGAACATCATTATTATTTTCCCCCTCTCCCCGCTTCCCCGAATTCCCTCCCACCATCGGAGTGACAATATATATATATATATATATATATATATATATATTGAAACTGCAGTGCCTTTTCAATAAAGTTTGTGTTCGGGCTCGAAGAAATTAGGGCTTGATAAACCTTTAATGTAAAGATAAGCAAAATTTATTTTACGAAAGTCAGCTGATACAATATATGAGAGAATGGTTCTCCGGTACGCCGTCGGCGGCGCCTCTTGACGTCCGCCGGTCTCGTAACGCTGACCGTAGTTCACCCGCGATCGTGCCGCTCGCAGCGCCGCTGTCCTTATGCTGCCAATGGCGCGTAGCCGATCTCACGTCTCGCGATCCGCCGCTCGCCGCTGTCTCTCTCCCTCTCTCTGCGCCGGGGTGGCTGCTCGGTGAGTCTTGCGTAGTTCCGTGCTGAGCGTGCCGCTCGCAGCGCCACGTATCTCGATCTTGTTGGCAAGTCGCCGGTCTCGTGCTTCGATACCCGGTGTTCGACTGTCAACCGTTTTAAGATGGCGATGACTGCGCGGGATGTGCTCGCCGAGTGAAACGTTTTGCCGAATGTGTGACGGGATCTTTTGTGTTCGTTTCCCCGGTATGTGTAACGTGCAGTGTTCGACGAGTCCTAGGTCTGTTGCCAAGTTGTGTTTCCGTCGGATGTGTTCCCCGTTTGTGTCTTAATACCGTTTCCTTTTACGCAGGTAAGGAATTCGTATTGGCACGCCGTTCGTCTCTGCTTCTGCCTACGTCGTCCGTCGTGATTTTCGCTAACCACGGTAAGTTTTGCGTCTCCTGCCGAGACGCCGTGTTTTATCTGGCTACACCGTCTCTTTTTTTTGTTATATATCCTTCCTTGTTAAGATCTCCAGCCTATCCTCTTATCAGCGCGACTTTACCCTTTTTCGCAGAGTGTCCGGTTTTGCCTTTTAGAGTGTCTGCCTAAGTTCTTTGTAAGTGAGATATTTTCGAGAAACCACTTCGGTACTTTTCCATTTTCCTAGACCCTCTTTATACCGTTGGTTTCCATGTTTCTCATGTGAGAATGTTTTTCCCTGTCTTCGTCCCTCTGTGTACCTCGACGAAAACTACCCTTGCTAATTGTTGTTATTATTTTCTAGGTTCCGTGCCGGAGGACGCCCGTGACACCCGTCACGATATATACCTGTTTGTACTCGATATATATATATTTTACCGTGTGTGAGCACTATGGCGACACCCACTCCTGGACCCACTGCTACCCCTACTCTGTGGGTCGACCGCGGCCCGCAGAGTATTATATATATATACCTGTTTGTACTCGATATATATATATTTTACCGTGTGTGAGCACTATGGCGACACCCACTCCTGGACCCACTGCTACCCCTACTCTGTGGGTCGACCGCGGCCCGCAGAGTATTATATATATATACCTGTTTGTACTCGATATATATATATTTTACCGTGTGTGAGCACTATGGCGACACCCACTCCTGGACCCATTGCTACCCCTACTCTGCGGGTCGACCGCGGTCTGCAGCACAGAGACAGATAGATCAGGCGACGACAGAACGTGCCTATATTATAGCTGCTAACAAAACACTGTCTAGACTTTATAAACAAGAAAAATCGTTTACGCGAAACGTGGTATTGTTATACTATTATACACTAGGACGCGTGTATTATTAAAGTTAAATGTTTCAATGAAGGGTCGACCTGTCGGAAACCCCAAAATTTTGAACCCAAACTCTCAAGTACATCGATTATACAATGTACAAAACAGCGAGCAATAGTGGCTGCATATAGTATGGTAATTTATTTGAATTAACGTGAAAAAACGAGAGCGAAAGAGTTATAGAAATTACTGTAGGTGCAAGAGAGAGCATACCGCGCTCTGTACGAACAGCCGCACAAAGAGGAGACGCCGTTAATAGGGTATATGATCAGCTGTAGAGTCGTAGAGTACGTGCGAGAGAGAGAGAGAGAGAGCGAGCGAGCTAACGAACATCCGCACAAAGAGGAGACGCCGTGAATAGCACGCGCGGCCTGTAGCGCGCCCCTCTTCCTTTCACCACCACCTCGCCTACGCTTTAAAGCAATGGGCGTGCGTTCTCTGTCTCTTTAATCAGCTGTGTGTATGAGCGAGGGTGCGAGTGAGGGTGAGAGCGAGAGAGAGCGGCGAGAGTGACGAGCGAGAGAGACGAGCGAGGGACGAGGACGGAGAATAGCGCTGTGCGACGAGGACGGAGGGATCTTGGCGAAGAAAAGAAGGTAGGCGCACGCTGGCGAATTCTCTTTTTTCGGCCGATACGAGCCTTTATTTCCGTGTTACTCGGACGCGTGGAGCGTGCCCGTCTCGTGGCCTAGTCGATCCCCCCGTTGTAACGTCGCGAATGGACGGAAGATTGTTGCCTCAATACGAGGAAGAGCGGGAATAAAATCGTCGTTGTTATTTGATTTGAATTTATGTAAAGTACTCACACGAGAGTTTCGTTTATTTTGTAATTATTGTCGATGCTTGCCCTTCGAATCCCCACAATTTTTCCCTGACCGCTAACCGTAAAGAAGTACGTGGAACGATCGAGAAAGTTTTCCCTTGGTGTTACGGGGACGATGGATACCATGTATGATGTGCATATATATATATAAAAAAAAAAAAAAAAACGATGCCTATTATGTATAAAGAAAATAAAAGAAGCAGACTGTAGCTCGATCTCTATCTGCCTAGAGAGATCTCTATAGCATCTTTTCTCTCGCATATACAGCTGCTTTAAGAGATAGAGAGTGCACGAGTTCTGATCCAAAGTATAGGCGAGGCGGTGGTGAACGGTACGGGGCGAGGTACGCTACAAGTCGTATATGCTGTTAACGGCGCCTCCTCTTTGTGCGGATCTTCGCGAGCTCACGCGCTCTCTCTCTCGCTCTCTCTCTCTCTCCCTCTCTCTCTCTCTCTCTCTCTCTCTCTCTCTTTGCCAGCTCGAGTAACCTCGTCATCCTCTCTGGCTAGCTTCAAGGTCCGACTGCGGAACTATCTTTTATCACTGGAACAGTTGGCGGTGAGGGAGGGTGAGGAGGGTGATGACAATGGTGAGAATGGCGAGAATGATATAAATGATGAGAGTGAATAAAAGTAACAGGTATTGAGATAGTGGAAAACTTATGCTGTAGGTCAATAAAATATATAGTCCAATATTCGCATGCGATCATAGAGTAGAACGGTATTGTGAGTGGTAAGAGTTACATTAGTTTTTAGTTTTAAGTTTATATGTTAGATATAAGAGAATAATGTATCGAAGTGAAAATTGCCCCAAAGTGTAACTAGGGCATAATAAATGTATCAATCAATCAATCAATCAATCTCTCTTATGCGAGGGCTTATATCTTTACGAGCTCGCGTAGCCTCTCTCTTTTACACTGCAGATACCCTATACTTTTCTCTCATTATTTCACAGCAATTCAAATTAATTACTACATGTGAACGTTATTGATAACTATTTCGTACATAAATTAGTCACTATACTTGAGAGCTTACAATTAGTTTTTGGACTTGCAGGTCATTTCGTCTTTAACGAAAATTAACGAAAAAGATCTCGTCACAATATATATAAATGTGCATTTTATAATTAAAAAATCGAATGCCAGCGCAGAGACTCGAACCCGAGACCCTCGGATTGCCAGCCTGAGCCGCTGCCTCTGCGCCGAGGATCGTTATGAGATTAAATATTTTTTCGTAAGCCTAACACTTACCGTTTACAACCGCTGCTCCTATTTTTGGCGCACTTCTATTTTTGTCTTTGAGTCTCGCGCACTCCTGTTTTTCACCTCCCGCACACTCCTGTTACACACACACACACACACACGCGCGCGCACGCACGCACGCACACACACACGCACGCACGCACGCACGCACACACACACACACACACACACACACACACACACACACACACACACACACACACACGCACACACACACACACACAGACCCACGCACACACGCACACGAACGCACACCTCTCACTCACGATAATCGGCATCATCGTCATTATCACCAACTAGGTCCCACGCGATGTTTACGCCGTTCTTATCCAGTAAATGGATAGTGGTGTTACCAGCGCCGCGATACACGACTTTGGCCGACGTCACGCGCTCTGTTAAAAACCGCTCTATCTCACCCCTACGGTGAAAGAAGTCCGCATGCGCTAGATCGCGTATAGTGCAGCTGATATTTAAAACCGGTATCAGTTTAAACGGCGCGTGCAGATGAAAAATGTTCTGAAGCTCGACGAACTCGTCGCGGCACTCGTCGACCAATCGAACGCAGCTATGGCCGTCCCACGAGGTGTTTTCGATAATACCGCGATAAACCGTGCTCCCCACAAACACAGCACAATACAGGCCCGCCGCCAGAACAGCTAGTTCTATTCCGGAGCCTCGTTGCTCCTCGACATAATGCACCTTTAATTGTGCTCTTAGCTCCGCGTACACGCTGGACAGCACGCTTGTGCGTAAGCACACCTCATCGAAACCATCATAGCCTACTACCTCACACTCAAAACTCATGGGCGCGGAAGGTGTTTCCCACAGCGTATACATCATACCGTTCTATGAGATATAAATTGTTCTACACGTACTGCGGTTGAATGAAAACTGAGTTCTATTGCCCGATGAGAGCTTTCTACACCTCGCTACAGTTTCCCCTCCCCGTGCCCTTTACTTCTGGACCATGCTAAGGCTTGTCACGGCATTTTTGCAGGCGTATACGTCGCATCATCGTGAGGAATACACACCTACAACAGTCACTTTCCTATGTGTACTATGTGTTGATGTAGAATGATATGATTTTACATCAGCACAAAACTTAGGTGAGTGTTTTCGTAGAAGATGTGTGAGGCCGCTGCATAGACGACTAAAATGAATAGTGCGCGCGCGGAGATAATGTTGGCGAGAAAGAAGAAGAAAAAACAGCATATGAGCATAATTCAGACCTATATAGCGTCTATTGGATCGTCGCGTACCTATATCTAATAACAAAACACTGTCTAGACCAGTGGTTCCCAACCCGTAGATGTCTACGGACCACTCAGACTGATAGTGAATTACCACGGACCACCCACCACACATTACATTATTAATACATCTTATGGGTTGTAACCAAATTGAAAGGTGATTAAATACAACAATTTTTCAAAAACAAACTATTATTATCAATTAAGAAACTATTATAATTAACAATAATACAAACATATTAATTGTAATTTTCAGAAGGTAGGCTATATAGTATGTCACAAAAAGTAAATAATATTTTAATTGTAAATTGTAAATTGTCTTTTAATGAAATAAAGAATTCAAAATTTACTTAGTCGAAAATAACAATGAAAATTTACGTCATATTTTCAATGTGACTGTTGTGCATGAATGTTTTTGACAAGCTGAGGAATCCTAGGACTTAGGCTCTTGCTAAGAGCTACTCTCAAAACCCTCTTATCGTTCGCCGCCACGTCGCCTATACTTTGAACCGGAGACTGCGCGCTCCCTCTCTCCTTAAACTGTTGTATGTATGTAAGAGAGAAAGAACTATGGAGGGTCTCTCTATACGAAGACAGAGAGTATGCTACAGACTGTTTCTATTTTTTTGCGAGCATATATGTACGTTACCTGAATATACTTTTCTGTTTAAGAAAAATATATTTCTTATGATTTTTCTAAGAGGTGCTTTTACCATGAATGATCTTAACACACCCTCATCGCTGCTAAAGTAATCAAAAACTGTGCTATGCGCGAGCGAGTTTTCTCGCATCTTTTGTAGATATCTAGAAAAACCGATTCAGCGAAAGAGTGAGAAAGAGAGAAAGTTTTGCTTTTCCATCGTTCATCGAAAAATTATTTGCATCTAACACAATTTTTAATATCCCATATCAAAGGGTATTATTTTATAGAGCTATATTTTTTTAAAAACGATTCGTCCTTATCGAGTTAAAACACGTGTCAGATGTACTATGCGTTATGTGTGGTTTGAAACTTTGCTTAAACGCAAACATTTCAAAGCACACCATTTTTTTCTTTTGGGTTTGGTTTACTGTCGAAGATCTGTACAAAGAGGAGAAACCGCTTACAGTATATGGAGCGTGATAGAGAGATTGATTGATTGATTGATTGGTTAATTTATTATGCCCTAGCACGCTTTGGGGCAACAAATTGAAAAAACATGAAACTCTTAGAACTAATACAAAATATATAAGAATTTAACTAGGCAAATCCGAAGAATTAACGAAAATAATTAACGAAATAAAATAAAAATAAAAATGAAAACAAAAATTAGCAAGAATGAATTAAAGAATAAAATTAAAATTAAAATTAAGAGATAACAAAAATGAAGATAATATAAAGAGATAACAAATAAAAGAACCAAAATCTAAAAAATAGTATTAAAGTAAAACAATCAGTGCTAAACTAAACTACACCAAACTAAGCGCCTCACGATAATCCTTTTAACTGAGCCAATTTCGTTTAATTTAGTTTTGTTTAATTTAATTAAATTTAATCTAATCTGCGCCCTGCTCTCTTCGCAGTAAAAAGTTGTAATGCCGATTTTTGAAAAGGTCGATGGAAGGCGACGAACGAATATAATTAGGCAACTCATGCCAATGCTGGGCAGGAGCTATCTGGTACGACCGGTGAAACGTGGTCGTACGATGATTCGGAGTACGAAACACATTTCTTTAGAGAGAGAGAGAGAGAGAGAGAGAGAGAGAGAGAGAGAGAGAGAGAGAGAGAGAGAGAGAGAGAGAGAGAGAGATGGTTTGGGTCGAGAGAAAGAGAGAGAGTGAGAGAGAACACTAACAACATATACGGCTGAACACTGTTATACATAGCACCCCCCCTCTTGCCGTTTATCGCCACCGCGCCTATACTTTGAAACGCAGATCATGCACGCTCTATCTCTTTAAACTGCTACTCGTCAAATAGAGAAAGAACTACATCAGCTCTCCCGGTAGACAGAGAGCGCGCTACAGACCGATTTTTTATCCTTTCGATGCTTTCAATTATACTCAGCAGCAAATTAAATTTTCCATAACTCGACGGACCACAGATCATAGCGCAAATTGTGTTAGATGGTTTTAATATTCAATACCAATAAAGTTTCATACGTTATTGCTGACTATTTAAAAAACGATTCGTCCTAATCGAGACAAAATTTTTATTTATAGAAAACTTTTCTTAAGCAAAATAATTTCAAAACCTACCATTTTTTCTTCAGGGGCTACAAAATCGCGATGGTTTATCGTTAGCTCTCTGATGAGCGAGGATAAACATGCACAGAGTGAGAGAGAGAGAGAGAGTCCACAGATCATAGCGCAAATTGTGTTAGATGGTTTTAATATTCAATACCAATAAAGTTTCATACGTTATTGCTGTCTATTTAAAAAACGATTCGTCCTAATCGAGACAACATTTTTATTTATAGAAAACTTTTCTTAAGCAAAATAATTTCAAAACCTACCATTTTTTCTTCAGGGGCTACAAAATCGCGATGGTTTATCGTTAGCTCTCTGATGAGCGAGGACAAACATGCACAGAGTGAGAGAGAGAGAGAGTTTTTCTTTTTCATCTCTTGTCAAAAAAATCATTTCACCTAAGACAATTATTAATAAGCGACATCAGTTTTTCTTTATTTACAAAACTAATAATAATTTTTGGTTTTTTATTAATCACTTAAGATATATATATACAACCGTTTTATACACAAAGTGCTATTTTTTAAAATTATATAATCACGATGTCTTATAATTAGTTCTCTGATGAGCAAACCGTGAGCGAAACTGCTGATGATATTGATGTTAAGAGAAAATCTCTGCCTATCTCTACCTCCCCGCGTTGCTCCTGCATTTAGTACTCCTAAAGCAAAAAATGATGACAGAGGGGAGAGAGTATAAATACATTTGACGGAGGTTTTTTTCTTTAGAAATACTAAATGTTGGAGCAACTTCTCGCTTACTAAAGAAAAAATGGTGATGGAGGGGAGAGAGTATAAATACATTTGACGAATGTTTTTTCTTTAGAAATACTAAATGTAGGAGCAACTTCCACTTAAAAATAATTGTATTGTATTGGAAGCAGTGTGTGGGGAAGCATCGCAAGAAGATTGAAGGAGAGCATTAATAATGGATATGCGCGATCGTAATATAATTGATTTTTTTTTGCCAAAATATTATTTTTAAAATACGAATGTGTGTAGTGTTACCAGTTTTAATTAAACTGAAGGTTTTCAATGACGATGATGTCAACTTACCGAGTTGGAGAGTAAGTATAAATAATATTCTCCTTTATTTCAAGATTTTCTTTGTTAAATATTATATTTGTTTTCCAGAGGAGGATACATTGTAAAGATATAGCGCAAGATATCGTACTAACGATAAAGACACGAGGACCGTACGCATAAGTAGTATATCGGCCACTATGGCCACCCCCACTCCTATCCCTACTCCTCTCCCCACTCCTTTTCCCCCACTCCGCGGCCTCCGAGTCCGTGGCTCGGTCGGTCGCGGGTGCGGGGGGAAGAGGTGCGCGGGGGGAGGAGAGGGGATAGGGGCGAGTCGCCATAGGGCCCACTACTTTATATATATATATTTTTTTTTATATAAATTTTTTTGGAGCATGTCGGTATGGTGGAGCGCTACTTACATTTCAACCATTTTTTTCTCGGAGCGTGTCGGTATGGTGGAGCGCTGCTTACATTGCCGCCATTTTTTATTTTTCAGAGCGCGTCGGTATGGTGACACGCTGCTTTTATTTTCGCTATTTTTCTTTTATAATTAAAAAAATCCGATGCAAGCGCGGGACTCGAGCTCGAGACCCTCGGATTGCCAGCCCGAGCCGCTGTCTCTGCGCCGAGGATCGTTATGATATTAAGCATATGTGGAAGCCTCTTGTAGCGAGTGCGCGTGTGCACACATTCTCTCTCTCGCTCTCTCTCTCTCTCTCTCTCTCTCGTACTCCCACAAGTTTACAATAAATATTCAAAACCAAGAATATATATATTATAACCCTTTTTTTTTTATTAAATCTTATGACCTCATAAAGTAGCATTATAAAGTTTTACGTATCGATATACACACATACATATATATATACATTTACAATAAATAGTGAATATTAGGATTTTTAATCGTTAGCTTCTTTTTCTTCTTCTTCTTCTTCTTCTTTGGGTCCATACCCGTCACAGCTCTCTCTGACCCTCTCTCTCTCTCATCAGACACTGATTTAACTATGGAGAACAGAGATAAACACTTGGTGTGAGAGAGACTCGTATATATGTGTAGTAACATAAACGTTTTATACAGAGTTTGAAGTACATACCTATGTATAATTATTCCTTAGCAGCTTTGAACTCGATCTTGTTGAATTTCGTGCCGTAGTACTGCATAAGTAAATTTTTACTATTCGCAGCCTGGCTCATTTGTTGAAACAGCTCGTTCGCTTCTTCGAAAGCCTTGACGAACCTCGTTGGTAGATAGCATGTAAACGTACCGTCCACGTCCACGACAATTCGCGCGCCCCATTTCGTTTGGACAATTTTGATGTCGGTGATAAGGTAGTCTTTCTCGAGCTCCAGCTCGGCCAATCTTTTGACAGGGAGAAGCGTCTCGAGACGGCCCACTTGGTTGATTCGTGTGAAGTCCATTGTGCAACTTGAGTTTTTTCAGTTTTAGCGTTAAAGCACGAAATTCTGATATCACGCGTATTTTTGCTTTAATCGTTGCAATATCTTGCAAAAAGGCGTCTAAACGTACTTTCAGCTGGCGATGCTTACTTCTTTGAAGATTTGAGAACAATGTCTGTCTATCAAGGAGCGCAGAAACAGCGGACCCCCTACCAGGTAGACCCATTCCCCCTACTCTGTATGCAGTGAGAAGCATCCTGAATTTAATTGGTGCAACATTTGCTTACTTTGTAAAAAAGCTAGTAAGTCGCCTTGGTGATGTCACCTCAGAATTCTTCGAAAGCTTAGCTCAGCGTTTTTGCACGTGCGTTGAAATTAATATGACATAGTGATAGCGAGAAATAGGGGGATCACGTGAGAATGGAACGTGCCTATATCACGGCTATTTGAGACGGCGTTGAATTTCTCGCTGAAGGAGTCAACAAAGAATACACGTTTTTTGAAAAAAATATATACACTTTATTTTTTAGCTCACAATTACAGTACAATTAGCGGCTGCGTGAACAACAGCCTTGCACGCACGACAAGGCGTTTTTATTACCAAAAGTATTAAGATTATTGTAACGGTACCCACACCCTACATCGGCGCCCTTGTTGAGCACACTCTTCAAAGGAATAGATTCATTACACTTATTCATATACTCATTGTAGTAGTCATACACTATTTTATCGTTTCGTGTTAAATCGGTTGAAAACGCACTCCTAAACATATTAATACCAAGACCTGTAGACAAGAAATGCAAAAACATAACACAATAATGTCCACAAGTCTGTGATTCAGGACCCTGAAGCTGTATAGCGTTGTAGCTAAAGAACCTGCAGTTCTGTCGGAGACGCTGGAGATGCTGCGGGATGATTGGTGGTAGTCCGTAGCTGTCGAAGTACCATCCGCGTCCATTTCGATCGACGTACATGGCGACCCAGTGGGCCCCGGGCTGCTTGTGGCCATCGGTATTGGCGACAATCGCTGCTGGTTTCGTCCACACCTTAGGGATGCGATCTGCTGGGTATACACCTACAGTACGACTCTTTATACCCCGTAGGGCCTGCAGAAGCTGTTCGGTGTTCATAATAGACAACGATTATAGAGACACTAGAGCGCTTTTATATCGGTGGTTTTCCCCTCCTCGCGGCGGTCCACAGCTAGTAGGCCGATGTTCCAGGTTGTCGTGGTTCTATACTCCCACAAGGAGCTGGAACGATCGTTATGAGAAAGCCACTTTTTGATTCTCACAGCGTTGTTGAGGGCACACGTGAACGAGCAATTTTTACGCAGCAAGCCATGATATATACAACGGGTGTTGCTCTCGGGAAGATTACGGAACGACGAATCGTCGTCTTCATCTTCTTCTAGATTTATAACGTAGCAATCCGTTAGCTGTGTCAGATATGCCGCTTTATCAGCTCCACGTGTAAACAGGCGATCAGACTGCACTGCAATTTTTTTCAACGAAGCCTCGACTGTGCGTAAATGCGTTTCGCCCTCGGACCACTCTATACCATGATGATTGGTTTGTAACCAGGTGTTTTGACGTTTTACACTAGGTGGTAGAACGTTATAAGTGTAGGGTGGTGATATAATCCAATGGGCTAGGTACGACGTCTTTATAGAGACCACGGCAACTTCTTTAGGTATAAAATGATTATATTTATCCTTCAGGCCCTGTATATCAATGACGATGTTCATGGTGCTTCTCAATCGTCGTAACACGTCGAGTTTTGAATACAGACTGACGACAAATATTGCACGTTCTGTGGATATATGACACCTCCCCCTCTATAAGCCCTGCGATCTAGCCACTAAAATCCACAATTACTTGTCTGGAAGAGTCGATCTCCAACACATTATCATATTCCGCATACACAATGCAATTAATCGTTGACGTTAGGGCTGTTGCGAAACGTACTTCTATCCTCACACTACCGTGTCTCACAAGATTCCAATGGGTACTACAGTTGGCCGAGAGATCAGGCGTAAGATCAAATGCAAAGAGACAATTACCCTGCGGATAATTTGTACGTGTAATAGAATTGCCCTCGTTGAGAAAATGGATACCTGTACCAGAAAATAGTGTGTGGTACGCATCCACGTACATATCTCCATCTGCGAAGTCTGGTTGTAGAGGTTTTGACGGTATTTGCAAACCATCGGCATACAAAGAAAAATAATTAATATTGTAATTCTGAAAATTGAAGGGATTCATTTTACAATCACCATTAAAGGCCTTATTATCGACAAAACCGACAATTATACGTTTAGGCAGTTGGCCAAGTATGACATTATCAAGAGTATCACCATGCACCCCGGCATGCAATGATATCGCTTTAACCTCGACTCGTGTCAAAGGGTATTTCGCTGTAGATTTAGACAGAGCTCTTGCATGGGCTAAAAGTATACCCGGTGCTATCTTAACACGTCGGACAAGTAGCGACGCTTCCGTAATACGTATGGTATAATCTTTCGAAGAGCTCATAAGACAAAAAGCGTTATTGGTCCGTACGAGACGCAGACGCATCTCAACACCGTTTAGCAAAAATCTCTCTTGATTGAAGATATCGCAGTGCAAATGGCCGATGAGATCGGTCGTTTTATTCTTACCTAATATGGTCCGACGGTTTGCAAACCCGACATTATTATCTTCTGTATCATCCATTTTACCAGCCGAGTCATTATACCACAAAGTACTCGTGAGATGCGAGGCCTTAGCACCAGGCCCGTAGTTCAAGAGGGTTTCAATGTATGCCCTATAGGCATAAACGTTATTAGGAGGTGACACAAGTTTCTGATTTAAACATACATCGATCTGATTGAACATTGAGTGCAGTAGATTATTGACTGGGGCTACTTTAGGAGCCGTAGCATCCTTCGTGTCTGGACTCTCTATCTTAACACGCATACTCAGCATGGTGTGTGCAAGATCAATGTACTCATCTCCCTGACCAGGTATGACAAACTCTATCGGTGAATCATCCGTCAATGATGAGATTGGCTTGTAACATACTGTATGTGCTCCCTCAATTGTTGTCTGGGTCGGCGGTAATGTGAATAGCTCAAGCTCCGACTTAAGGCACTCACACGAGTGCGCGTGTAAGAAGGCCATTTTTCCAAGATTGTGTTAGGCAAAAATATCCGCCACTGTTCTTGATTTCTTGTAACGATTCTTAGCTGTCTGTTGTGTTGCTCTTCTTCTTCTTTTCACAGTCTTCGTCTTCTTGCCCTGTTTCTTTTTCACAGAGCCCGAACGTTTTCGCGACCTCACAGCCTTCTTTCGTTTTTTCACACCGGTACGTCGTGATGCGCTCCCGGCAAGAGAATGGAGCAGTTTATTAATTTTACCGGCTTTATATCCCGAACCCTTCATGAGCGTGCTAATTTTTTCTTCAGCCTTACGCTTCAGATTCTCCCCCGATTCGCGCAGGCGTGTTTTGAATGCTTCTCGTGGGTGAATACCAGAATCCATGATATCGGTAGCCACGTTGATACCCGACCGAAGTGCCTCTTTACCAACAGCCCGAGCGCCTTGTTTCAAGAGAGGTATTATTCGTCGAAAGAGCCCACCAAGGAAACTCCCAATACCATGACCCCTTTGATTCGGCGAGCCTATATACACATGACTGATACCACCATAACCGGTTCGACCACCGCCCGTTTGCACATCAAAGTATTCGTCATAGTAAGCCATTTTAGATTGGTTCAGGTTAATCTGTACGTTTGAACTGTAGCGTCACCGTCAACGTCCCGTACTCGAATGGTATAGGCTTGCCAAACTCATCCCTTATATCAATCGTTATTGTTTGAAAACTAGTGCGTAATAGGGGAATATAGCGTGGTGGTGAGAAGTTTCTTATCTTCACCGATCCATAATTACGATTATCAGCGGCAACGATTGGCACGACACGCAGCAGTGGCGTATGCACATCTCCGGTGATATAGGACTCGCAGATATCCGTATAAACGTACATCATATTTGGGGTCCCATGGGCTAGATTGGCAGGTCTCTGAGCAGTGTACTCACTCTGAACTACCACATCCTTGGCCTCGGTGAATCCTAAAATCTTGTTCAATACGTCGGAGAAGTAGAACGAGTGTTCCACGTTCTTACACGATTCACAGATACGTGTGACCGTCACATAACCGTTACGGCCATGCTTAAATTTCAAATGATCCGCAACACACGATATCTCGTTAATAGCCTCGATTAATGTGTCTATGCTGAGGTATACACCTGGAGGTACACAAACACGGTCTTCCTTAAAGTCGGTGGTTGTCATACTACCGGGTGCTACTGTGTTTGTTATGACATTCATAAAGTTCCGCTCGCCCTCGGGTGGCACATGCAAAATCGTCGTGGGTATGTGTATTTCAGCTAGAGAAACAGCCCAGCTACCGTGAAGAGACATACATTGGGGCAAATGCGTGGTATACCTTGTTGTCACATTATCAGGATAATAATTCATACTACTATTACTGGGTAAAACCATGTAAAATTCCTCCTTCATTTTGCCGGGTGTTGCTTAGACGCCTTCGTATGCACTCTCGATAACTCAGCCTCATAAAATATGCCGTCGATATCCTCGTCGTGGAGATCACGCAGGGTGTATGTCACCGGACAAATGCTGTGCGATACACGTATGATCTTAAATAACTCGTTGCTCCAACTACCCTCGTAACCTTTTGCAAAGGCTGCCTTCGCGCTACTGATGCGCACGATGTCACCAACACTGTATTTAGGAGAGCAATTTTCGGTTCTTCTGTACCGCTGTATTAGGTTATTCCGGGCCTTAGCCGCTGTAGCGTGTGTCACCGTGACAGGAGCCATTTTTATACCGCTATGCGTGGTGTGATTGTACGCCGAAACGATGTTCTGCAGAACGTCTAGGTAACGTTTTTTTCTAGAATACGTAAAATACCGCCACATTCTTTCTTTCAGTGTTCTATTGAATCTCTCGACAATAGCCGCTTTTATATCAGGGTTTCTCGCAACACGGAACTGTATGTTCTTTTTCTTTAAGAGAGCCTGGAATGCAGCACCGGTAAATTCTTTACCTCTGTCCGTCTGTAGGTAAACGGGTAGTCGACCGTTACTATTTTTTTTAGATAAAATGAGATCAAACGCATTAGCCACAGATGCAGCAGACTTGTCACGTAAAGGCTGAACCCATGCAAATTTACTAAGAACGTCTATAACGACCAGGAGATAAACATAACCATCATTATAATCTTTAATCGAGCGAAGATCGACGAGATCAGCCTCCCAGAAGTCGTCAATGTTTCGGACATTATAAAAACGGCGCGGATAATGACGGCGCACGGACCTGTGTTTTGTATAAGTATCCTGTGCTTCAAGCCACTGTAACGCCTTTACACGGGAAATTTTTTTCTGACGTGCCAGGTGTAACAATTTGGTAGCGCCTGAAAACGATGCTTCATGGGCGGGGTTAAAGTACACGTTTTCTAAGATTTTCATGATTATAATTTCAGGTTAGCCCAAGTTACACGCCTTTTCTTATTATGATAGCCACCACCTCTCTGCTTATCTCCCTGTGTTTGCCGTGCTGGTGATCTGCTCTCAGGACCGCTGAAAAACGCTAACTGGTCCGTATCGGGTGATCCCTCGCTGCTCGTACTACTATCACCAGCCTGCGAATGACGCCGTGGTGTATTAACTCTAGACTCCGCCCACAACTCCTCATTACCAATAAATTCCCGAGGGGCCTTGATCGTTCGGAGAACTTTGGCAAAGGCACCGCGTCCAGCCGGATTAGATATTTTCCTAGCCCTCATAGCATCGTTCACGAGATCAACAATATTTGAATCCTTTATCGGTTTCCCGCTGACCAACACGACGCCGTCAGAATCCCAAGAAAAATTAGATCGTGGAGCAGTACGCAAACGGCGAAGCAGTAGTTTCGCTTTCGCGCGAAATTTAGCTGGTACACTCTCAATTATAATGGCATCACTCATACCGTCACCGGTTTCGTCTTCTTCTCTGTTTCTATCATAGTCAGACTCTACAGCGCCTTTATTCTTCATAAGGCCTCGGTACTGCTGAGCTCTCTCATCATCGATGAAGTGGAGATAACGCTGTAGTACAGTCAAGTACGCCGCCCACTTTTCTCGCTCATCCTTGTATGCGCAGGAATGCAAAATTTCATTCATTTCCGCGTCTAAACGGGCCAGCGTAGTGTCAATACCCCGCACTGGCTGTGCTTGAGGTGCATCCACGTTAAAAACAGGCTGCGTATGACTTTGTGTGTTCAGGCGCGTTAGATGCTCCTCCGGCACGAGTACCATTTTTCTTGCGTGCTCCATTATCCACGACCGCCGATCAAACTTGATAGAACAGTACCTAGTATTGGTGCTAATAAGAGAGGTAGAAATCCACCGCTTTGAACAACAAACCGTTTTTTACTCTTCCAACAGCCCTTTTTGGAGGCTAAACGCCGGAGAACCGGTGCGTGTCGGCGTAATTTTTTTCTCTGGTCGGGCTTCAGTGGTACATTACCGCAGAGAACGTTCAACGCACACTCACAAATACAGCGGATAATGCTTGGATCCGCTTTGCGTAAAACAGCCTTGCGCTGCTCCTTATTCAGGTGTTGAAGAGCACGCAATATCGCAACGTGTTTTTTGCAGAGCGGTGAACCACCCTGCGCCATTACGTCTGATGAACTGCCGACCGTCCTGATGTATCACTCCTTTTTAAACCCTTTGCACGACATGTCTTTGGGGCTGTGGTCGCCCTAAGAATGTACCACACACACTGACAAACGGAGTGACTAGCACTTATTAGTTTTTTGTGCGTGTCAGGTGTATTACGCGCTGTGTTGGGTTGTTGAAATACAATCAATATAGCTATACATTTTTCGTGACACGACGATGCTTTAGGCGCCATTACATGCGTTGAACTGGTAATTCGCTTGTGCCCGAACTGCTTTTTAACTTTTTCCGCGGTATGTACACAAAATGATGGGTGTCGTCGGGAAAAATACAAGTACGGTATCTACAGTTATCAGGTGTTGATTGTTTCAAATCGAGTAACAAATAACCATGCGGTTTCGATGTTGCGTCATGATAGGCCTCTTGTAGAAACCGCGGGTTTTCCGGGCATACCTGGCGCGCGAGATGTTGAATTTGAGCACGATCACGAGGATTTTTAAAAATTACGATATAATTGGCGTTCAATGAAATATCGCGTTGACCGTGTCCTTGATGGAACAAGTTTTGGGTAATAAAAATAACACTCAGGTTTTTATGATGGCTACCTTTGGTGAAAAGATCTACAACGCTGTTGTTCGATGCCTCGCGCATCAAATCGTCGATTATTATGAGTTTTGCACGAGGATCGTTCGCGTAATCGGCACTCTGAGGCAGGCCTTCATGAAATTCTATTGATGTGCCGTACTCTGTGTATGCAGGCTGCCACTCGGAATAATAAAAAATAATTCTCTCGAACGGCTCACTGTTCATACGCTCTATGAACTTCAAAAACTTTTTTACAAAGTACGTTTTACCGCAGCCCGTGGGACCACAGATCATCGAGGTCCAGGGATGCTTCCACCGTGTGTCCATCAGGACGAATGAGTATGTTTTATTCACGACTGTATAATTTAAAGTATTCGTCATATGTATACGGATTTTTATTTTACAATATCAGTGCAAACATTTCACAATGATAGCATAAATATTTACAATAATAACAGTACTTTACAATATTAAACCCTGTAGCCGTAAGGGAGCGAGCCATATTCGCCGTCACGTCTTCGTTTGATGCTCGATGGCATACAGGTTTTTGTTTCGGGCCGCGTAACGACCTGGTGGAATGCCGTTCGTCTAATAGCATCGTAGCGTAATACAATTGGTGCCTCTCTCTCACCAGTTACAAAGGTGCGCACAGATCGGTAATTGATTAACGAGCTATTGGTAAAATTGAGTGTTATGCCCTTTACTTTACACACCTCGCTTTCGGAGCCGTCGGGGCATTGCACAATAAACGAATAAAATTTCGGACCACCAGAAACAAAACTTTTTATATAACTACCCTCACCATAAGAGCATAACTCATCGGTAAGATCCCCTAAAAGTTGACCGGTCGGAGGTTCGTATTCACAGGTGTCATTCTTCTTCGATACATACATGGTGCGTTCCATAAGTAATGCGACCAATTTTTTCCTGACGCGACGATACACCGCAGCGTGTTCTAACCTGTTGGGAAAGGTGGAGGGGAGTGTTAGCTTCAAAATGCGCCTGGTCTCGGTCGCTTCCGAGCAGCAGGAGAGTCAGGACGTGCATTCCCGTGAACCGCGTTTGAGGTTAACGTAACACGGCGCGATGGATCGTACTGTGGAGCAACGTTACGCTATCAAATTCTGCGTTAAACTTGGAAAGTCCGCCACCGAAACGTTGCCATTAATTCAGCAGGCCTTTGGGAGTGATTGCTTGTCAAAATCACAAGTTTTCCGATGGCACAAGTCGTTCAAGGAGGGCCGAGAGGAAGTCACCGACGAACCCCGCATTGGACGTCCATCAACCTCCCGAATTGACGAAAATGTGACGCGTGTGCGTGATTGTTTAAATTTTGACAGACGGTTGAGCCTTCAATTGATAGCAGAAACTCTTAACATTACGAAAACAACAGTTTTTCGTATTGTAACCGACGATTTAAACATCGTCGTCAAAATTTAAACAATCACGCACACGCGTCACATTTTCGTCAATTCGGGAGGTTGATGGACGTCCAATGCGGGGTTCGTCGGTGACTTCCTCTCGGCCCTCCTTGAACGACTTGTGCCATCGGAAAACTTGTGATTTTGACAAGCAATCACTCCCAAAGGCCTGCTGAATTAATGGCAACGTTTCGGTGGCGGACTTTCCAAGTTTAACGCAGAATTTGATAGCGTAACGTTGCTCCACAGTACGATCCATCGCGCCGTGTTACGTTAACCTCAAACGCGGTTCACGGGAATGCACGTCCTGACTCTCCTGCTGCTCGGAAGCGACCGAGACCAGGCGCATTTTGAAGCTAACACTCCCCTCCACCTTTCCCAACAGGTTAGAACACGCTGCGGTGTATCGTCGCGTCAGGAAAAAATTGGTCGCATTACTTATGGAACGCACCATGTATATCACAGAGTCTGTATCACAGTATAGTGCACGAGGACCCAAGCGCTCGAGATAACTATATAATTTCAAACGCGCTTGTGCTGTTGTATATGCTGCTATTACAACGTTTGCTATATCAGAAGGTATTACAGCGGTGTCGACCCTCGTGTAATTAATATATAGTATCTCGTTATTAACAGGTAGAATACCTGTGATTTCATATTCAGGACTGGTCAATAATTCCATGAGCTTTTGACGAGACGAAATTATTATCGTTTGCGGTAAGTTCTCACGCTGACCGAATTTACCCCAAAAAGAATTAAGGCATAATTTAGCTACAGAGCGTAACCCTGGGTTTTTTCTAATATTGCAGCGGTCTAGCTTAACACCTTCAGACCTCTCAAAAGCTGCTATGTATTGCTCTTGCGCCGTTTCATCCCCCAAACAACTTTCGGGCCAGCCACTGGCCTCCTGTTTGATTTTCAAAAATGTATTTATATAGGAAGCAAAGAGGCCCCCCTCTTGAGTTTCACGATTGAGCTGTGTGATCTCATACTGCCAGATTTCGTATACTTCGATAACTATATAACCGCATAAGATAGCTTTGCGTAGCTCATCGACCACCCATGTACCATCAAACATACGGTCAGAAGGATCTTCATGCGTGCATGTTTCTGGGTTCATACTCTCGGAACAGCTACGGCATAGAGGAAATAACAATCGGTGGTGCATACGCACCGGTAATACGGGGTGATAAAGATTCGTAGGTGGTAATACACGGCATTTAACAAGACCCTCTACGTGTGAAAGATCATTATTATTTGGACCTGTCAGTTCAATGCATTCAGAGCCCGTATATACGCGGGGGTGTCCTACGGGATATTTGCCAAATTTACAGATGTAAGGGTATAAAGAACAGACATCCACATAACGTATCTGCTCCGAATTCTGGGCGTCGTAAAGCGTAACCATGTTTTCTGTACGCCCCCCAAAGAAAGCATCGCGTGGGTTAAGAGGCTCTATACCAACTAAAGGATGGTTCTTTATGAGTGCACGCATTTCCGCATCAGCTTCTAACAAGCGATCGTACTCGCACTCCCAAATCTCTGTTAATACATGACCTCCCTCTCGAATCCTATTCGATATACTTATAGTTTTTTCGAGACGTTCGTCCATCGATGTACCATCACTCTGTCGCCGTTCCCTGTTTAAAGGGTAACATCGCGGACACCCGTGCCAATAACACCCGTGAAATTGTAATACATAAGAGGTATCGTCTGTTTTGTAGTAACCGTCTACTAGTAAATTTTGCAATATTTGAAATTCACGTCCCCGGCCTGCATGAAGAATTCGTTGCCCTAGAGAGTGTTCCATCCACACGAGCCATGAAACTGCTTTTTTAGATTGGTTATGAGCCCATCTGTAGCCGTTCGTTGGAATAATACCTATCGTGTTATCTTTCAAAAAGTTTTTACGAAAAACGCGAAAACAGGCTGACGCTATTGTTGTGCACTCTTCGAACGGGCAGACATTGCCACTGGCAATAAACATATTCCGAAAAGCCATACACGCCCGCCTTAATATCGTAACATCTGTCGTGCAATAATCAACAATTTCTTTCTGAAAATTGAACAGATAATTACGATCTTTCAATGACCGGTACCACGCAAGAAATTGTTCGCGCTCACCAGCACGCATTGTATCAGGTGAATAATATTCCAGGCTTGGTAGAGGACCTTCATATTTTTGGTTTTCCGGTCTGTTGAATAAATGAGGAAAAGTGCCTTTTGTGACAGTATTCGCGAGACCAAAGGCTTTTGGTAAAGCGCTTAAAGACATGTGAAAGTAGTGTAGGCTATCGAGAAACACAAGATTTTCAAGCCGCATCGTAATTATTTTTGTACCGTTCATGATTAGCGATGGTAGCTGTGTCTTTTTTTCTTCGATTAAATACCGCAAAATAAACTGCGCATCAAAGCCCCCTGCGTTATGAGCAATACAAATTGTACGAGAAAATCCCTTGATACTCGTCATAGCTAATTCTACAAGCTGAGCTACGGGACTATGCTTGAAAACAAACTCGTGCACGCCGCAATATTCGCACGGCTCTGTTATGGTATCATCAGTACAACAAAACGTACAGAGTCGTTGAGCTACGCAAAGGTTTGGTTCATGAGCAAAAGTAGAGGTGTCACCCTTTAAAGGCGTGCACTGCTGTGTTTCAAAGTCATAGAAAATGAAAACTGCTTTACGCGTGTCTTTATATGTACGAAGACTTTTCATGAAACACATATGATTATTCGGCTCGTTGTGTTTACACGTCTTGCAGTATTTCACACCGCATATATGTTTCTTCCGTTCTAAAGGTCTTATCGTTTGGAAACACCAACGACAGCGTTTCACAGTTTCGCACACACTCGCTCTTCGACGGTTCCTGACTACAGCGACAGTCTTGTGTTTTTGCAAACACTGATCTCCGAAAAAAATACGATTACAGTCAGCACATTTAATTGCATCATCTGTATTAGGATTACAGGGCGGTAGCGTAAAACACCCGGGACATTTCTTTTTTGAACATCTGTGATCATCTCGACGACTACTCACATTACAAGTCGAGCAAAAAGCTCTACCGCCTACAGCGCCTCGAAGATTCAAAATAGGTTGAAAATGATGCGTGCGTTCGTAATATAATATATATAACGTGTATTTTATCGTGCCTACAGAAGCCAAAATTCGTTTTCTACCATCGAATAAAGGTTTTTGACGACGTCCCAGAGTTAGAAACTCGTATACAACAATAGCAATACCATCGCGCATTAAATAATCTTGATATTGGGCGATCTCATATACGCCGCAGCCGTTTGTAGGCACAGTGATATTAGCAGCTCTCGTAAGATTAATAGCTTCGTTTTTTTGCAGCGAACCGTTAACCCGCCTAATACGTTGCCATCTAGTATGTAAGTCTCCCGAGCGCATTTCACCCCTCTCGGCATATGTGCGTGCTGCTACCAGTGAGCGTGGTAAGCATAAATTATCAAAATTACGGATTGTCAATATCGATTTTTTCGTAACAGCCTCGTGGGTCAGACCTTTTCTACCACGACCCTCGACGCCTCTCACTATACAGGTTTTTATAACGCACACATCACCGATATTCAAAGATGCTGCACTCTGAGCAACGCTAGTTATCAATTGCCAGACATCTTCAAACGTATAGTCTCTGGCGGGTCGGAAGGACAACCATACTGGTCCGTGTGCTAAACTATCTGCTGTAAATGATATTCCTACATAGTCACCACCGGCACAGGTGCTGGTGATGTGTGTCAGAAGATCACGGAATGCACCACCGAGCCAATCTATTACAGACGAACCTACGTGAGGTGGTCTGATACGCAGCGTAGTTTCGCGTCCTTGAAGTTTGAAACGTTTAAAATAGCGTGTGAAATCTCTGATGATCTCGAAGCGGTTTCCGGGTGGCTGAATATCCCTGAACGGCTCTGTACCAGTGTATGTACGCCTCTTCCCAGCGCCAAGCTGCGTCTCTGAAAATAAATACGGGTGATTATCTTTACATTGTTAACGTATACATACATTTTTCAAGCCTATTATCAGTATTATTGGTACCTTTTATATAATAGAATTCGGCTATTCATCAAACAATAATCCCTGTGTTGAATAACCTACGATAGATTAGCCATTGCGCTTATTTGCTCACTAGGATAAGCGCTTTACTTTTTAGATATAAAAGTAGGCTATGCTTACCAGAGTCGGTGTCATCCAAGAGATGTTGAAACCAATCATCAATTAACGGTATTGGTTCTTCATCGTTGTTCATCATATTGCCCTCTATCGGGTATTTCCATATCTGATTCTCATACTGTTGAACAACCCTATTATCTTCTACCACTTCTTCCACCGCTTCTTCTTCTTCTTCATCTCCTTGCGCTGATAAAACGACGGCATTGCGATCGTCAGAAATATCAGCGTAAGTACCCTCTTCTCCTTCTTCTTGCGATGATAAAACGGGGACGTTACGATCGTCAGGAATATTAGCGAAAGCATCTTCTTCTTCTTCTTCTTCTTCTTCGTCGCTGCTACCCGTATCGATTATTTCAGATCTTCCGATGCTTTTTGATCTTTGGCATAGTCCTGAAGGACCTGCAATCGGTTCACTTTGCTCTTCCACGTAGGGCTGCGCTGGTATGTCTAATGGATAAAAACAAAAATATAAGAATAAAGTTAAGCCTGCGATATTAAAAACCAATGATTTTAGATAATCAGATTTTAATTTCAAAATAAAAATTTAGAATATCAGGAATCTAAATACTTACGTTTCGCGGTATTTTTCTCCAAATTTTCTACGGCGCAGACAGCGTCTACAAGAGCAGCTTCTTCATCGCTCGATGCGCCCCAAAGCTGCCGATAACCTATTATAGCGTTTCCATCATATTAGATCGGTTTCAATATTTTTACGATTTGTAAAAAAGTACTTACTTCTGATTTCATCAGCAATGCCACAAACACTCTGAGATCCTTGAAGGCCTCTTCTCTGTAACTCCTCGTACACACACATTATCACCCTCTGACCCTGCAGTATGCCTCTGTTATAGGCCGTCACTATGTTACGCAGAGGAGCCCACCATATAAGATACTTCAATCGATTGATGAGTTTATCACCCGATAAATGTTTTAACTCGTAACACCACTGAGTGTCGCAACGACGTCGTATCTGTACACTATGCACTTGTACAAAACGCAAAAAATCGCGAATACATTTACGAAGGGCGCGGTCTGCCATCACTCACAATAAAATATAATACGCCGTTACACTGCTCGATTGAGACTGTCACTTCTGTATCAAAAGATGAGTATAAAAGCTAGGCGACTGTATGCTTTTGATTTGTATGCCTTTTTGCTCAGATCCACAAGACACGTCTTGCTTAAAACGTGCAAGGGGTATCGGTTTCATGAGTGGTTTGCATAGTCCGGTCGCTTTTATACACACACATATATATGTATATATAACATTAAAAGTAAAAATTAAAAATTAAAACTGCATTCAAATACCCCCTCCAATAATTTTCTATATTTTTAAAAGTACATTCAAAAGCGAAACTTTTCAAAAAGAGATGTTTTTTTCGATCGAAGAATTTTTCGATTGGTAATGAAAATATTAAAAATGCAAAAATTAAAAAATTCTGGCAATTGCACCGTTTTATGTGCAGCGGCCCCTATATATATATATATATATATATATATATATATATATATATATATATATATATATATAGGGGCCGTATAATTGTGTATAGGGGCCATAATTGAAAAGATTATACAGTTATTCGATTCGATCCATCACGAAAAACGATATTTATTCTCGTATAAAAAGAATAAAAAAGAAGCAGGCTGTAGCATGGTCTCTGTCTTCCTGCCGAGACCTCTATAGCTTTTTCTCTCTCATGCATACAGAGCCTTTAAGAGATAGAGAGCGCGTACCTTCTGATCTAGAGTATAGGTGAGGTGGTGGTGAACGGTACGGGGGGAAGCACGCTACGAGCCGTATATACTGCTAGCAATGTCTCCTCTTCGTTACCTCGCGCAGTCTCTCTCTCTCTCATTCTTACGTGAGAGCGTGAGAGCGTATACCTTCATGAGCTCTCTCTCTCTCTCTCTCTCTCTCTCTCTCAAAAAACGAAAATTTTCAAAAAGAGGTGTTTTTGAAAAACCGGTGTGTTTTGAGAGGGTAATTAAAATCTCAATTTGTCGATGGGTAATTAAAAATCTCAATTTTTCGATAGTTACTGAAAAAAATATAAAAAATGCAAAAATTAAAAAACCGGGCCGTTACACCGTATAATGTGCAGAGTTCCGTATATATCATTTCAAATAATAATTGAAAAGATTATACAGTTATGCCCTTTGGTGCAGCACGAAAAAACGATATTTATTCATGTATAAAGAAAATAAAAAAGAAGCAGACTGTAGCACGGTCTCTGCCTTCCAACAGAGTGCTCTATAGTTCTTTCTCTCATCCATAGTATAGACGAAGCGAAGATGAGTGGTACAGGCGAGGTACGCTGCATGTCATATATACGGCAATGTCTTCGCGAACTCGCTCCTCTGTCTCTTTCGCTCTTATGCACTACCTATGGCTCTCACTCTCTCTCTCTGGAACAGAGGCATTCCCTATATGAAGCTCTTCTCTGTGTGCGGCTATCCGTAGAGTGGTCTGTACACTCTCTCGTACCTTTATAAAACGCTATCGCGCGCTCTTTTGCACATACGATCATTGATGTATTTGACAATTTATAGGTAATTAATATAATTAAGAGGAATTGCGCATATATATATATATATATATATATATATATATATATATATATATATATAAATATGCGCAATTTAATATATGCATAATTATATTATATTTATGCATAATTTATTTGAATAACCGTATATATATATATATATATATATATATATATGTACAAATGCGAAATCGTAAGTTCGTGATGAGCCCAGGTGTGCATTCCTCACTGTGGTACATATTCTACGAAAACACTCGTTTCAGTTTTGTGTTGATATAAACAAGCTATACCATAGGTACGTGACGGTTGCACGTGTGCATTCCTCGCGATGATGTGTTCTTCTTAACAGATATTGTTTTCCACATCGCTCTAAGGACGGTTGGGAGGGGGGATACACGGGGTTCTGCAAGATCTTGCTGCACTATAGAACTCAGTTCTTATTCAAGTACCGTACTAAGCAGTTCTTTTTTTATAAATACGCTAATATTATGTACCCTCTGTGGGAAGTCGAAGCGATGCCGCCGCAGTTTCAATGCACGATCGTTGAATTTAAAGACTTTAACGAGATATACGTGCGAACGGTGACGATGGCTACGATCTATCGCGAGCTCATGGAGTGTCTCCGCAGTTATTATATAGAAAACGCTAATGGTGTGCGCATAGGTTTAGCAAACCTCGCTGAAGACATGTATTGTGCAGTGATAGTGAGTGTTAGTGTGTATAGGGGTGTGATTCGCCAAACATCGTCCGACGGGTGTTGTAACGTGGCCCTCGTTGACGAGGGTCGCGAAGAATTTGTGGAGAGCGAAAACATTTTTTATCTACACTCTCATTTTAAACTCATACCCATTCTAAATATAGTGTGTGGATGGTATGAATTGTACAATATAAATTACGAACATCGTGCGGAAGATATGTACTTTTTTTTGGCGACGCGCGTAGTGAGAGCTATAAGTGTATATGAGGATATTATAGCCGTGCAATTTTTCGACGCGCGGGGCCGAAATGTGGCTCGTCTGTTTTTGGAGGGAGAGAACGGAGAAGAGGAAGAAGAAGACGACGGTTACAACAGCTACGGCAGTATGTAGTGCGTGTGTGTGTGTGTGTGTGTGTGTGTGTGTGTGTGTGTGTGTGTGTGTGTGTGTGTGTGTGTGTGTGTGTGTGTGTGTGTGTGTGTGTGTGTGTGTGTGTGTGTGTGTGTGTGTGTGTGTGTGTGTGTGTGTGTGTGTGTGTGTGTGTGTGTGTGTGTTGTGAGATCGACATAGTGGCGCGTGAAAAAAGTGAGAAAGAAATAGGAGTGCGGGAACGACAAGTACAGCAGGGCTCTTGTAAAACGAAGAGAGAGAAGGAGAGAGATGGAGAGAGAGAAAATGGTAAGTAACAGACACACACACACACACACACACACACACACACACACACACACACACACACACACACACACACACACACACACACACACACACACACACACACACACACACACACACACACACACACACACACACACACACACGCACTTAATAAAAAGAGTTTATTGTACGACGCGCGAAAAGAAAAAGAAAAAGAATAAATATATTAAAGATTTTGATCGAGGGCTATAAGAGCCTTCAGCATAAACTTAGTAGCATAACGGTCCTTGGTGCAGAGGTAACCGCTCGGCTTGGTAATCCGGGGGTCGACGGTTCGAGTCTGCCTGCATCGGATTTTTTTAATTCTATAAAAAATATAAAACTATGCAGTGCTCCACCATACCGACCAAACCCAAACCCAACATACCGACATGCTCCGAAAAAATTATAAAAATAAAGAAAATAAAAACAGCGCTCCGCCATACCGACACGCTCCGAAAAAAATATACATGTCTATAAAGGTGTGCGCACTATAGAGAAAAAATATATACATATCTATAAAGGCGTGCGCACTATAGCCCCTCAGCCCATCCCCTCTCCTCCCCCCCGCGCACCTCTTCCCCCCGCACCCACGACCGACCGAGCCACGGACTCGGAGGCCGCGGAGTGGGGGAAAAGGAGTGGGGAGAGGAGTAGGGATAGGAGTGGGGGTGGCCATAGTGGCCGATATACTACTCGCATACGAAAAATTTATACAGGCATTACGTCAAACAGGTCACAATGATGAAGCTGATCTTCTTGAATATGCAAGATTCATAGATGATATCAAATCATTTAATATTATTGATACAATTGCTACCAGTCGCAATTAATGAATCGTCAATAAATTCACCATCTGAATTTCAAAAGATTCCACACTACAATCGAATCGGTCATGAAGAGTTTACGGTAAAACATCACAACCATCGCAGAATATCTTCAGGGAGATCAAGAAGTAGAAAAGGATTTGGATTTGTAAGCGTAGAAGAGTTCATTAAATTATCCTTGTTGGCGCGTCTTTGCAGCGTCTGCGGGGAGGTAGAGATAGGCAGAGATTTTCTCTTAACATCAATATCATCAGCAGTACCGAAATTATCTATAAACAGTGTACGGCGTGCCGTTCCAACGAAACGTCGTAAAATATGCGCGGATGTACAACAACTAGGCAACGTGTACCGCCCTGGGTATTAACAGACTTCGCTCACGGTTTGCTCATCAGAGAACTAATTATAAGACATCGTGATTATATAATTAAAAAAAATAGCACTTTGTGTATAAAACGGTTGTATATATATATCTTAAGTGATTAATAAAAAACCAAAAATTATTATTAGTTTTGGAAATAAAGAAAAACTGATGTCGCTTATTAATAATTGTCTTAGGTGAAATGATTTTTTTGACGAGAGATGAAAAAGAAAAACTCTCTCTCTCTCTCACTCTGTGCATGTTTGTCCTCGCTCATCAGAGAGCTAACGATAAACCATCGCGATTTTGTAGCCCCTGAAGAAAAAATGGTAGGTTTTGAAATTATTTTGCTTAAGAAAAGTTTTCTATAAATAAAAATGTTGTCTCGATTAGGACGAATCGTTTTTTAAATAGACAGCAATAACGTATGAAACTTTATTGGTATTGAATATTAAAACCATCTAACACAATTTGCGCTATGATCTGTGGACTCTCTCTCTCTCACTCTGTGCATGTTTGTCCTCGCTCATCAGAGAGCTAACGATAAACCATCGCGATTTTGTAGCCCCTGAAGAAAAAATGGTAGGTTTTGAAATTATTTTGCTTAAGAAAAGTTTTCTATAAATAAAAATTTTGTCTCGATTAGGACGAATCGTTTTTTAAATAGACAGCAATAACGTATGAAACTTTATTGGTATTGAATATTAAAACCATCTAACACAATTTGCGCTATGATCTGTGGTCCGTCGAGTTATGGAAAATTTAATTTGCTGCTGAGTATAATTGAAAGCATCGAAAGGATAAAAAATCGGTCTGTAGCGCGCTCTCTGTCTACCGTGAGAGCTGATGTAGTTCTTTCTCTATTTGACGAGTAGCTGTTTAAAGAGATAGAGCGTGCATGATCTGCGTTTCAAAGTATAGGCGCGGTGGCGATAAACGGCAAGAGGGGGGGTGCTATGTATAATAGTGTTCAGCCGTATATGTTGTTAGTGTTCTCTCTCACTCTCTCTCTTTCTCTCGACCCAAATCATCTCTCTCTCTCTCTCTCTCTCTCTCTCTCTCTCTCTCTCTCTCTCTCTCTCTCTCTCTAGAGATCTAGAAAGATAGAGCCGCGTATCAAGTGACGTCCGGGTTAAAACAGCTGATCGTGAAGCATTGTAGTGCCGTTCAGTGTAAAAAGTGGCGGAACAGTTACGTGCTTGACTGCGAGTGATCGGACAAAAACAGCACCTCGAAAAACTGAAGACACAGTGTAAAAACTGCATTCTTGCGTGTTGGGATATCGTTGATAAAAGTGCCGGTCATTGCCATAGAAATGAGATCTTTTCCGAAGATATCCAACCGCTAGTCGATATTCCACCGATCAACGGCCTGAAGTTGCGCACTGTGTCAAATTATCTCCCGATGTAGATAACGATAGTGCCAACCACGTCGCTCTCTACTATCGGTATCTTCGTGCGGATTTCTCGCGCAAAAGTAATACACGTGCGAGGTCGGTCGAGATATCTCTCTCAGCTACCACTGGCGGAATTATCAGACAATTTAACTAGTTATTATTTACCCGATATCTATTATTTATTATTTGTTAATTGCGCTTAGTCTTATTTGCGCTGATTTATTCTTCTTTTTATTTGTTTATTTATTTTTATTTTACCTGCTACTGTGTCGACTGCGCTTATTGCTCATCTCGGGTTATTCTTACTTATTTCTTTATTCATTTATCTGCATTTATTTATTTATTTTATTTTTCATTTATTTGATGATAGTGACTACTTTTTTAACTTCTTGACTCGTGGCTCTTTTTAACTCCTGGACTTGTGTTGCGTAGTTTATTATTTTAGTTTATTTATTTATTTATTTATTTGATTTATTCTTCTTTTTATTTATTTATTTATGTTTATTTTATCTGCTTCTGTGGCGACTGCGCTTATTGCTCATCTCGGTTTATTCTTACTTACTTCTTTATTCATTTATCTGCATTTATTTATTTATTTTATTTTCATTTATTTGATGATAGTGACTACTCTTTTTAACTTCTTGACTCGTGGCTCTTTTTAACTCCTGGACTTGTGTTGCGTAGTTTATTATTTTTTATTTATTTGACTTGTGTTGCCTGTTTTATTCTCGTTGTCACTAGTTTGCGCTTTCCAGCTATTTTACCGCTCGACTGCGTTTTGCTTATCTCTATTTACTCTTATTTATTTATTTATTTGCATTCTATTCCATTTATTTACTCTTTACATCTGTTACTTGACTCCGTTTGCGCTTACCCATTCTAACACCCCGACTTGCTTATTTATTTATTCAATTCAATTGTATTATTCGCATTTTATTTTCCGTCTGACTACTATTGACCACACTATTTTATTGTACTGCAAGTCATTTATTACGGTAAGCGGTGTGACGGTAAAACGGCGCGTCGAGGCCAAAAATCAAATAAAATCAAGCCGAGATCAAAAGCAAAGCAACCTGCAGTTGTCGGATGGCGGCCGGCAAGGTAGAGGGCGCCGGTTATCCGGCCCTACCTGGGCGGCGGGACAGCGCTGATTCGGATACGGAGACCTATCGGGAGGCGTCGGACACCCCGCCAATGTCACTACGGGATGGTGGCACTCCACGACCTGGAAACCGCGCGTCGTCGAGGTTCGACGCGAACTTCATGCGCGACATTCCATACCGGCCAGAAGATCTAATTGGGGTGATAAAGTCGCTGTCTGAATCGAAGGCGGCAATCGCGTCGGTGTTGCTATCCAGTAAAGAGACCATGGAAAAGCGCAAACGCGTAGACGAGGCCATAAACCATTACCACGACACTGTCCACGCGATAGTGACGGCTTATGTGCAGCTTTACACGAAGCTAGAGACGATTTCGACATGCGAGGCGATATTCAAGACAAACGCCGAGGCGGCAGGGCCCGGGAGAGAGGAGGCGGGGTGCAGTCAGCCTCGAATGCGTACTTTTGCCTCAGCTGTTGCTGGTCGGAGTAACACTGTGCGGCTAACTCGAGGCTCTCCTCTGGAAATTCCCAGGGCATCGACTACGGTAATCATCGAGCCAAAGGCGTCAGAGGCTGCGCGCTTTGCTACGGTGGAGGCGACAAGACGGGCGCTCACGGGGTCAGTGAACCCGGCGGCACTGGGCATAAAGGTCTCCCGCATCTCTACGGTAAGAAACAACGGGGTCCGCCTACAGGCGAGCACTCGGGATCTGGCACAGCTGAAACAGCTGGGCTCTCTTCGGGATGCGGGCCTCGTCGTCAGGGAGGACATTCGTCTCAATCCAAGGCTCATACTACAAGACGTGCCGTCATCAATGTCGCGGGAGGCTGTCGTGGCAAACCTGCAGGCGATCAATCTGCCTGGATGCAGAGCCGAGGACCTCAAAGCAGTCTATATGTATCCGCCGCGCGGACGTCGCTTCACGCGGTGCGTAATCGAAACCACGGCCGAGATTAGGAGGCGGCTCCTCGAGTTGCCGGAGGTGTCGCTGGGCTGGAGCTCGACGCAGGTGGCAGACCACATAAAAGTCCTCCAATGCTACAGGTGCCTAAATTTTGGTCACATGGCGAAGGACTGCCCCAAGGAAGCGCGTTGTGGCAACTGTGCCGGTGGGCACGAAACGAATGCCTGCCCAACTGTCGGCCGGACGTACATGTGCCATAACTGTACCGCAGCCAGACAAACAGATCGCGCTCACTCTGCGCTCGATGAAGCGCTGTGCCCTATTCTTCGAAGGAGGATCGAAGCCAAGGCACAGATCATCAACTATGCCTAGCTCACGAGGGGCATGCGCTACTAGGCACCTTACCGTCTGCCACGTAAACTGCCAGTCGTTGGTCCCGCACATGGACGAATTTCGGCTGCACTTCATGACGGCTGGCTATCACGTAATTTGCGTCACGGAAACTTGGCTCAGACCCGAAATTGTTGACGAAATGGTGTCGCTACCGGACTACAACTTGCTGCGAAGGGACCGGGTCGGCAAGCAGGGCGGTGGTGTCGGCTTGTACGTGCATCGCAGCATTCGGGCATCGGCGATAGCTACGTCGTCAGAGGTGTGGTGTCGAATGCCGGAGTTTCTCGTGGCAGAAATCAGAACGGCAGCCGGAGTGCGGTGCCTTATCGCCGTGGTCTACCGGCCGCCAAAGCTGGGCCAGCTGGCAGTTTTCGAAGATCGGCTCTTAGAAATCATGCCGGATTTTCAGCACGCCCTTGTGTTAGGTGATTTCAATACAAACATGGACGCCGACACTTTCGACTCGGGACATCTACGTGACTTTATCGCGGGGAGTGGGCTGCATTTAGTCCCGCATCAGGCAACTCACCACACGGGGACGTCTAGCACGAGACTGGACCTATGCATTGTCAGCGATAACTCCAAGGTTCGTGGTTTTCGTCAGCATGCAGTGCCCTTTCTGTCTGCCCACGACCTCATACATGTCGCGTATGACATCGCAGCGCCACTACGGGAGCCGGTGTCCTTCGCCTGTCGAGGTTTAAACGGGTTGGACGGAGAGGACTTGTGCCGGGACGTTCGGGCTGTTCGCTGGGAACCGTTTTACGAAGCGCAGTCAATAGACGTCAAATTGGGGTTTTTAAACACTGCGGTCTTGGGCGTGTTTGATGCGCGCGCTCCGGTGAGGCGAGTTACCGTCAGGCGCCGACCGGCCCCGTGGATAACGGCGGAGTTGCGTGAGTGGATTCGGCGGAGGGATCGACTACGTCAGGCCTGCAGAAAAAGGAGGGACACAGTGCCTCAGCACCTACACGATCGCTTCATAGCGGTGCGCAATCAGGTCAAGGCGATGGTGAGGATGGCTCGTGATGAGCACTATCGGCAGTTCTTCCGTGCGCAGGTGCGAAACCCAGCGAAAACATGGACTGGCCTACGAGAGTTAGGGTTGCTGCCGTCGGCGAAGCCGGTCACGGCACCGGAATTTCCGCTCGACGAACTAAATGACCAGTTCCTAGCGGCAGGGAACGCAGTGCCAGACGTGGAGAAGATGGCCATACACACGGTCGACGCGGATGATGCTTTCGAGTTTGAACGCGTAACGCGAACCACTTTAACGGCAGCGGTATGTGCTACTGGCGCCAACGTGGCTGGATGCGATGGAATATCGGCCAAAATGCTGGGAATGGTGTGGCCAGGCATTCGCGATGTCGTCCTGCACCTTTTTAATTTTTCGCTCGAAAACTCGGTTTTTCCGGCGGACTGGAAACGCGCTTTAGTATGCCCCATCCCCAAAGTGGCAGCTCCATCGACTCCGGCCGATTACCGACCGATCTCGCTACTCTGCGTTCTGTCAAAAGTGCTCGAGCGTGTTGTGGCGCGTCAGATCGCGCGGTACCTCGATGCACAAGGCCTTCGGGATCCTTACCAATCGGCCTTCAGGACGCATCATAGCACACAGTCGGCGCTGCTCCGTGTTGTGGATGATGCCCGGCAGGCTATGGACAGGCGAATGGTAACCATCGTCGTCCTTTTCGACTTTTCCAAGGCTTGCGATTGCGTGAGGCATGACTTGCTTCTCAGCAAACTCGTTGCCCTAAACTTCTCGGGCTCAGTCGTGAGATGGTTCGAGTCCTACCTGCGAGGGCGTACGCAGAGGGTGTACGACCGGGAAGGCAACAACTCATCGTGGGGCGTGGTAAGATCGGGTGTCCCTCAGGGGTCCGTGCTCGGGCCGCTGTTATTCGCGCTCTTCCTTGGAAACTTTGGGGAAGTTCTCGCGCGCTGCTCGTATAGTGTTTATGCCGACGACCTACAAATATATATGTCGTGTCAACCCGCCGAGATCGACGCCTGTATCGAGGACATAAACCGCGACGTGTATGCAGTGACCGAGTGGGCAAGGACAGCTGGGCTGCGTCTCAATCCGGCGAAAACGAAAGCGATCTTGATCGGAACGCCGCGCTTTGCAAATATGCTAAGGGACGGGTCGTTTCCGCCGGTTCGGGTGGGGCAGTCCACCGTGGCGCTGTCAAGCTCGGTGCGCTGCCTTGGATTATTAGTGTCAAGCACGCTAAGTTGGCGGGAGCATGTGCTGGCTGTGACGCGGAAGGTCAATTCCATCACCTACCGCCTAAACACGTGTCGGAGTCGGCTACCACAGGATGTACGAGTGCTCCTGGTCAGGGCACTCGTCCTACCGCATATCGACTACTGCAGCCTCCTCCTAACTGACATCACTGTCGAGCTTGACCTCAAACTACACAGGGCTCTAAATCGAGGGGTACGGTTCATCTTCGGGGTACGTCGAGATGAGCACATCACGCCTTACTATCGGCGGCTGGGCTGGCTGAAAGTCGCGGATCGTCGGGAGTTCCTGCTGGGCGCCTTCGTCTTCGCCTGCCGGATGCACGGATCCCCCCGCTACTTGGTGGAACGCATCACGCAGGCCGTTCCTGCGGGGTTGCACGACACGCGGCAGCAGCGGACGGCATTAGACTGCGCAATCCATCAATTCCGGACAGAACACTTCCGAAAGTCCTTTGTGGTGGCGGCTTCCACGCTGTGGAATTCGCTGCCTGAGGCCGTCAGACGGCAGGGCTCGCTTGCCGGCTTCAAAACAGCCCGCCGGGAGCTCCTGTGCGAGCGAAGGGGGTGAACGAGTATAGGAAGCTGTGCCTGGGTTTCCTTAATTTCCGAAATTCGCATTATTCTTTCGGTAGTTTATAGCCTTTTGTCCGTACTGTCCACATTTGTAGTATATGTTATATTTTCTATATTTTCGTTATTTACCTTTCTTTTTCTTTATTTGTATATATACTCTATTTATTGTATTGTACGTTAGTGTTAAGTACTTTATAGGCTATACGCGCTGCAACTTTGAGATGCTTGTATTACACGATGGCACGGTGCTCTTAGGGGACGTAGTCTCAGAGCACGGAATAAATCTCTCTCTCTCTCTCTCTCTATCACGCTCCATATACTGTAAGCGGTTTCTCCTCTTTGTACAGATCTTCGACAGTAAACCAAACCCAAAAGAACAAAATGGTGTGCTTTGAAATGTTTGCGTTTAAGCAAAGTTTCAAACCACACATAACGCATAGTACATCTGACACGTGTTTTAACTCGATAAGGACGAATCGTTTTTAAAAAAATATAGCTCTATAAAATAAAAACCTTTGATATGGGATATTAAAAATTGTGTTAGATGCAAATAATTTTTCGATGAACGATGGAAAAGCAAAACTTTCTCTCTTTCTCACTCTTTCGCTGAATCGGTTTTTCTAGACATCTACAAAAGATGCGAGAAAACTCGCTCGCGCATAGCACAGTTTTTGATTACTTTATCAGCGATGAGGGTGTATTAAGATCATTCATGGTAAAAGCACCTCTTAGAAAAATCATAAGAAATATATTTTTCCTAAACAGAAAAGTATATTCAGGTAACGTACATATATGCTCGCAAAAAAATAGAAACAGTCTGTAGCATACTCTCTGTCTTCGTATAGAGAGACCCTCCATAGTTCTTTCTCTCTTACATACATACAACAGTTTAAGGAGAGAGGGAGCGCGCAGTCTCCGGTTCAAAGTATAGGCGACGTGGCGGCGAACGATAAGAGGGTTTTGAGAGTAGCTCTTAGCAAGAGCCTAAGTCCTAGGATTCCTCAGCTTGTCAAAAACATTCATGCACAACAGTCACATTGAAAATATGACGTAAATTTTCATTGTTATTTTCGACTAAGTAAATTTTGAATTCTTTATTTCATTAAAAGACAATTTACAATTTACAATTAAAATATTATTTACTTTTTGTGACATACTATATAGCCTACCTTCTGAAAATTACAATTAATATGTTTGTATTATTGTTAATTATAATAGTTTCTTAATTGATAATAATAGTTTGTTTTTGAAAAATTGTTGTATTTAATCACCTTTCAATTTGGTTACAACCCATAAGATGTATTAATAATGTAATGTGTGGTGGGTGGTCCGTGGTAATTCACTATCAGTCTGAGTGGTCCGTAGACATCTACGGGTTGGGAACCACTGGTCTAGACAGTGGTTTGTTATTAGATATAGGTACGCGACGATCCAATAGACGCTATATAGGTCTGAATTATGCTCATATGCTGTTTTTTCTTCTTCTTTCTCGCCAACATTATCTCCGCGCGCGCACTATTCATTTTAGTCGTCTATGCAGCGGCCTCACACATCTTCTACGAAAACACTCACCTAACTTTTGTGCTGATGTAAAATCATATCATTCTACATCAACACATAGTACACATAGGAAAGTGACTGTTGTAGGTGTGTATTCCTCACGATGATGCGACGTATACGCCTGCAAAAATGCCGTGACAAGCCTTAGCATGGTCCAGAAGTAAAGGGCACGGGGAGGGGAAACTGTAGCGAGGTGTAGAAAGCTCTCATCGGGCAATAGAACTCAGTTTTCATTCAACCGCAGTACGTGTAGAACAATTTATATCTCATAGAACGGTATGATGTATACGCTGTGGGAAACACCTTCCGCGCCCATGAGTTTTGAGTGTGAGGTAGTAGGCTATGATGGTTTCGATGAGGTGTGCTTACGCACAAGCGTGCTGTCCAGCGTGTACGCGGAGCTAAGAGCACAATTAAAGGTGCATTATGTCGAGGAGCAACGAGGCTCCGGAATAGAACTAGCTGTTCTGGCGGCGGGCCTGTATTGTGCTGTGTTTGTGGGGAGCACGGTTTATCGCGGTATTATCGAAAACACCTCGTGGGACGGCCATAGCTGCGTTCGATTGGTCGACGAGTTCTTCGAGCTTCAGAACATTTTTCATCTGCACGCGCCGTTTAAACTGATACCGGTTTTAAATATCAGCTGCACTATACGCGATCTAGCGCATGCGGACTTCTTTCACCGTAGGGGTGAGATAGAGCGGTTTTTGACAGAGCGCGTGACGTCGGCCAAAGTCGTGTATCGCGGCGCTGGTAACACCACTATCCATTTACTGGATAAGAACGGCGTAAACATCGCGTGGGACCTAGTTGGTGATAATGACGATGATGCCGATTATCGTGAGTGAGAGGTGTGCGTTCGTGTGCGTGTGTGCGTGGGTCTGTGTGTGTGTGTGTGTGTGTGTGTGTGTGTGTGCGCGTGCGTGCGTGTGTGCGTGCGTGCGTGCGCGCGTGTGTGTGTGTGTGTGTAACAGGAGTGTGCGGGAGGTGAAAAACAGGAGTGCGCGAGACTCAAAGACAAAAATAGAAGTGCGCCAAAAATAGGAGCGGCGGTTGTAAACGGTAAGTGTTAGGCTTACGAAAAAATATTTAATCTCATAACGATCCTCGGCGCAGAGGCAGCGGCTCATGCTGGCAATCCGAGGGTCTCGGGTTCGAGTCTCTGCGCTGGCATTCGATTTTTTAATTATAAAATGCACATTTATATATATTGTGACGAGATCTTTTTCGTTAATTTTCGTTAAAGACGAAATGACCTGCCAGTCCAAAAACTAATTGTAAGCTCTCAAGTATAGTGACTAATTTATGTACGAAATAGTTATCAATAACGTTCACATGTAGTAATTAATTTGAATTGCTGTGAAATAATGAGAGAAAAGTATAGGGGATCTGCAGTGTAAAAGAGAGAGGCTACGCGAGCTCGTAAAGATATAAGCCCTCGCATAAGAGAGAGAGAGAGAGAGAGAGAGAGAGAGAGAGAGAGAGAGAGAGAGAGAGAGAGAGAGAGGGGAGAGAGAGAGAGCGAGAGAGAGAGCGCGTGAGCTCGCGAAGATCCGCACAAAGAGGAGGCGCCGTTAAGAGTCAGTGATACCGGCGACGCGCGCTTGGAAATTTTGATCAACACTCATGCGAGCAGTAAACAACTGATCAGGTTAAAAATTGGCAGATACACAGAGAATCATGGCAGAAGTGGCTCTTGCTATATTCGTTTGAAAACCTTGAAAAAAAGTTTGCAGTTTCACTTATCATTGGAGATATGAAAGAATTTTGTATGGGTGCACGGATCAAATCGTAATGTCTATGGCAAGAGCCGAACAGCAATTAAAAAGCACACATTTTGAGCTTTATTTCATTTGATTTTATGCAGAAATGAATGAGAATTGGCGAATCAAAATTTTTGACAAGAAGATAACGACAACGGCTAGAAAATTGTACCGACATATAAAAAAAAGTGTAACAAAATTCCGCGTGAGTGCGCTGTCGAAATTTTCTCACGAGCCTCGTACGATAACAGACGAAGGCGAAGCCATATGCCGGAAAGCATTGCCGCTATATATTGATATATGATAGACCGCGAGACCTAGCCTCCTCCGTCGTCGTCAACTGTCACCCGGCCTGCTATCGCTGCGCCTCGTGCATGTATACATATATACACCACGAGTGCGATACCGCGCGCTGCACATTAGCCCTACGTCAGGCGGACCTAGATGCTATATAAGAACGGCTATGTGTGCGGCTCTCGTGGCTGTTTCGTCGCCGGCGACGGCGCGGGCCTCGTGAAATAAAGTCTCGTACCCTGTTCTATCGACAATGCGATTTGTCAATGATGCTCGTACATTGTTGCACCGAATGAAATAAAATAAACGGCAAAAAGTGCGTATTTTCATTGCGTGCTACCTGTATATTCATAAGTCATCATAAACTTCATGCAACTATCGGGAATATGCAAGTTTTATATATATTTATAGATAATGTATATATATTTTGCGATGGTTATAACAAAAAGTGGGCTTTATTTTTCGAATTTTTCAGAAAAAATGCCAAGAGCCCAATTCGGCTAGTATTCTCTATGTCGTGTAAAAATTTCAACTCGATCGGTTGCTCACAGCGCGCTTGAGAACGTTTCGAAATTAGGCTTGCGTTTCTCGATGCCGGCGAGCGTGAACACACACGTATAGCCGCGGAGCGCACTACACATTAGCTGTACGACAGGCGGAGCTGGATGCTATACAAGAACGGCTATGTCGCGACTCTCGTGGTGTCGTCGTCGGCGAGCGCGGGACTCGTGAAATAAAGACTCGCACCCTGTCTTATCGACAATGCGAATTGCCAATGATGCTCGTATATTTTTCCACCGAATGAAATGAAATAAACGGAAAGGAGTGCAGATTATCATTGGGTGCTACCTGTCTATTCATAAGTTATCATAATCTCCATGCGACTGTCGGGAATCTGCATGTTTTATATATATGCTTGGATAATATATTTATTTTTTGCAATGATTGCAACGAAAAGTGGGCTTTATTTTTCGAATTTTTCAGAAAAAATGCCAAGAGCCCAATTCGGCTAGTATTCTCTATGTCGTGTAAAAATTTCAACTCGATCGGTTGCTCACAGCGCGCTTGAGAACGTTTCGAAATTAGGCTTGCGTTTCTCGATGCCGGCGAGCGTGAACACACACGTATAGCCGCGGAGCGCACTGATCGGTTCACGAAACGATGTTTTCGGGGTGAGGCAGGGGAGAACACCAGCAGTCGCATACCGCGCGCGTGGCACCATGCGACTCACACCACGAAATCAATGGGCTATATGTATAGACTACTACATATGCATATAGCGCTGTACGCACCACGCGGTCGTGACAGAAGAAAACAAAACACGAACACGCGTCAGCTGAGCGGCGTGGTTCATTCGGCTTGCTGTCACGTCAGTAAAAAAACGCGTAGTACCGTAATTACGTGCTAATAAATGATTATTAGAGCCGAAAACTGATTCAAAATCGATTTTTTCGAAATAGTGTACAGTCTATATATACATAGAGTAAATAATAGTATTATATAATCAGTGAGTGAGTGAGATACAAAAAACAGGTAATCGAAGACAAAAAAAGGATAAACGGGGTCACTCTTGCCGAAAAAGGAATATCTTCAGGTATATATCACGAAACTTATGCAAAAAATTCTATTTATGGGACGGCAAACCTAAGAATAACCTGAGATCTCTTTTTTGAGGTTTTGTTTGTGCGGCTAGACTATTATTTATCGGAAAAAATCTTTATTTTTCTAAAGAGAACTTAGAATTTTGGAAATAAAATTTCTTCTTTATTCCTCTCCCTACCACGGAACATATTCAGGAGAGAGGAAATACAAAGACAGAGGAGGGCCTAAAGAATATATAAAATTGTGACAATGAGACATGAAAAGTAGAAAAGGAATGTGTGCATTTTTTTAGATCCTATCTTGTAGAAATCAGTAGAATTTCAGACTCGCAATAGTCTGTATAGTAGATTGTTTGGCTCATATACGCTTGTCTCTCGCTGACCAGAGTCGTCCGTCACCGAGATCGCACTTTCTCGCCTGACGTTGACCATGTTTGATCGACGATGCTTTACAAGCATCGTTCGACGAATAAAAATATTCGAGTCGAAAATGGACCGAGAGTTTTTGATTCTCGGTCGCAATTGTGAGACTCGCAATATTCTGTAGATTGTTTGACGCATGTATACCTGCCTAAAGAAATTCGAGTCGAAACTCGGCCGAGAATTTTCGATTCTCGGTCGCGAATGTTATTGTCAAACTCGGCATTTTGTAGATTGTTTGTCGCATATACGCTTGTGTCTCGTTGCCGAGTGTCGTCCGCCGCAGAGATCTCACTTTCTCGCCTGACGTTGACCACGCTTGATCGTCGATGCTTTACAAGCATCGTTCGACGAATAAAAATATTCGAGTCGAAAATGGACCGAGAATTTTCGATTCTCGGTCGCAAATTTTATTGTCAAACTCGGCATTCTGTAGACTGTTGACCGCATATACGGTTGTGTCTCGCTGACGAGAGTCGTCCGTCGCCGAGATCTCACTTTCTCGCCTGACGTTGACTATGCTTGATCGACGATGCATTACAAGCATCGCTCGTCGAATAAAAATATTCGAGTCGACAATCGACCAAGAATTTGCGATTCTCGGTCGCGATTGTGAGAGTCGCAATATTGTGTAGATTGTTTGACCCATGTATACCTGCCTAAAGAAATTCGAGACGAAACTTGACGGAGAATTTTCGATTCTCGGTCGCGATTTTTATTGTCAAACTCGGCATTTTGTAGATTATTTGTCGCATATGCGCTTGTGTCTCATTGCCGAGTGTCGTCCGTCGCCGAGATCTCACTTTCTCACCTGACGTTGGCTATGCTTGTTCGACGATGCTTTACAAATGTAAAGCAAATGTAACGAGCCGAGTCGAAACACGATCGAGAATTTTCGATTCTCGGTCGAACATCTGAAGCTCGGGGCAGGATTCTGTACATTTTTTTACGCATATTGGATAGAATTGCACATATCGTTACAGATATCCGACTATGCATATACCCTATCAGAAATATGCATATATATATATATATATTGTGATGTTGCGAATTATTTGTTTAATTTATTTATTGTAATTGGGGCTGCCGACTCGGCTACGGAACGCGGTGGTTGAGAAGAAAAACGCGGTAGACACTTAATCGAGAAGCACAAGACTTTATTTTCAGTATTACAACGGACAGCGTAACGTTGCTGCTTGGATGATCGGAAAACTACTAACTAGTTAGCCTAAGACGAGGGTGGTTCTTATAATGTTAACCTATGGGAAAGTCGTGGTTTGGTGGGGAGAGAATTTGGGAGTCAGAACGTTCTGGAAACGGAAACGTCTGGGGAGACAATGGGGACTGCAGGTGTTTCGGGTCTGAGGCAGGTCAGGCCATAAAGATAGGTGCTTTATGGCTGGACTGTGGAATATGGAAAAAAGGTGTTTTTGGGCCTTTATCGGGAAACAAAGATCAGCTGCGTTCCAAAGGAGAGATGTCTCGGCGATAGCGAGGGTGTAGCTGTACGAAGTCACGTAGGCAGGAAAGGAATGCGAGAAGTGTGTGGGAAATAAGAAAAAAATGTAACTGAGTATGGACCATCGTCACAATATACATACATATTATATGGATAAGATATGGCCGAAGCTGTAAGATTTGTTTGCGCGACTCTGTTGTTTTTATTTCATCTATTTCTCTCCACGGCCAAGCGGGCGGCGGGCTGGGGGGGGGCAGGGATCGCATATCGCTACGAGGCCTCGGCGATTGGCTTGTCTCATCGTACCGGGCCTCCGTAGCATACGCGCGCCATGCCATCTAGCGGTAGTCAGCAGTGGCGCTTAGCCAAATTTTGCGAGCTCTGCACTACCGCGACGAACCGTAGCGTATACGACTTGTAGCGTACCTCGCCCCGTACCGTTCACCACCGCCTCGCCTATACTTTGGATCAGAACTCGTGCACTCTCTATCTCTTAAAGCAGCTGTATATGCGAGAGAAAAGATGCTATAGAGATCTCTTTAGGCAGATAGAGATCGAGCTACAGTCTGCTTCTTTTATTTTCTTTATACCTAATAGGCATCGTTTTTTTTTGTTTTATATATATATATATATATGCACATCATACATGGTATCCATCGTCCCCGTAACACCAAGGGAAAACTTTCTCGATCGTTCCACGTACTTCTTTACGGTTAGCGGTCAGGGCAAAATTGTGAGGATTCGAAGGGCAAGCATCGACAATAATTACAAAATAAACGAAACTCTCGTGTGAGTACTTTACATAAATTCAAATCAAATAACAACGACGATTTTATTCCCGCTCTTCCTCGTATTGAGGCAACAATCTTCCGTCCATTCGCGACGTTACAACGGGGGGATCGACTAGGCCACGAGACGGGCACGCTCCACGCGTCCGAGTAACACGGAAATAAAGGCTCGTATCGGCCGAAAAAAGAGAATTCGCCATCGTGCGCCTACCTTCTTTTCTTCGCCAAGATCCCTCCGTCCTCGTCGCACAGCGCTATTCTCCGTCCTCGTCCCTCGCTCGTCTCTCTCGCTCGTCACTCTCGCCGCTCTCTCTCGCTCTCACCCTCACTCGCACCCTCGCTCATACACACAGCTGATTAAAGAGACAGAGAACGCACGCCCATTGCTTTAAAGCGTAGGCGAGGTGGTGGTGAAAGGAAGAGGGGCGCGCTACAGGCCGCGCGTGCTATTCACGGCGTCTCCTCTTTGTGCGGATGTTCGTTAGCTCGCTCGCTCTCTCTCTCTCTCTCTCGCACGTACTCTACGACTCTACAGCTGATCATATACCCTATTAACGGCGTCTCCTCTTTGTGCGGCTGTTCGTACAGAGCGCGGTATGCTCTCTCTTGCACCTACAGTAATTTCTATAACTCTTTCTCTCTCGTTTTTTCACGTTAATTCAAATAAATTACCATACTATATGCAGCCACTATTGCTCGCTGTTTTGTACATTGTATAATCGATGTACTTGAGAGTTTGGGTTCAAAATTTTGGGGTTTCCGACAGGTCGACCCTTCATTGAAACATTTAACTTTAATAATACACGCGTCCTAGTATATAATAGTATAACAATACCACGTTTCGCGTAAACGATTTTTCTTGTTTATAAAGTCTAGACAGTGTTTTGTTAGCAGCTATAATATAGGCACGTTCTGTCGTCGCCTGATCTATCTGTCTCTGTGCTGCAGACCGCGGTCGACCCGCAGAGTAGGGGTAGCAATGGGTCCAGGAGTGGGTGTCGCCATAGTGCTCACACACGGTAAAATATATATATATCGAGTACAAACAGGTATATATATAATACTCTGCGGGCCGCGGTCGACCCACAGAGGAGGGGTAGCAGTGGGTCCAGGAGTGGGTGTCGCCATAGTGCTCGCACACGGTAAAATATATATATATATCGAGCAGAAACAGGCATATATATTGTGACGTGATTTTCCCGATGAGGGGAAAAGTCAGCGTCCCAAGGCCTTCTCGTGTCCACCCTCACTCAGATTCGCCTTTATCCGCCGTAGGTTCCCGATGTTAGATTAAGATGGCCGTTCGGTATTTGTGGTGACAGAGTTGTCAATTTTGTGTGAGAGGAAGTAGGAGGAACGGTACGGCGTTCGACCCTGACGAGGAGAAGAGTGCTCGACGTAACGAGTAACCCGTCAGGAGAGAACGGCCGGCGAGTACGCTCGGAAAATTGATGCAGGTCCGGCTGCAATACCGGCGCCCCGCCGTTAGGTGCATCGTGCATATGGGGAAGCGGAGGTTTTAGGATTGCGGGCGAGAGCGGGAACCTCTCGCGCCGCCGACGTAAGTGCTCCCCGGAGCACGATGGCCAAGGGGATACGATTTTCGGCGTACTCGCGAGATCTCGAGGTACGTCGGTAATTGCGATTTTGGTAAGGTAAGTATTATGTCGAGTGAGAGGGCAGTAGCTCTCGGTGATGGATTTCACAGTTCGGCGGATCGAAATGTGATTGGCTGAAAATCAGTAGTTATCGTGTCGCGCTCGAGACCAGAGGTGTCTCGCGAAGCATCGTGGAGAGAGAGAGCGAGGTGTCTCTGTCTCGCACACGCGCTACGCGTATGCGAGGTTCTCTCTCTACGTACTCGCTAGCAGTATCTCGCTCCCACTCACGCGTAGTATGTAAGCCGTTCCCGTGTCGCGTTAGAGGCGAGAGGTCTCACAAAGGATCGTAGGGAGAGCGAGGTGTCTCTCTCTCTCGCTCACGCGATGGGGGACAGTCGCGCTCTCTCTCTCCGAGCGCGATGTCGTGTCGTTGGTCGTCAGTAGTATAGCGGCCACTATGGCGACCCCCACTCCTATCGCCACTCCTACCCCCACTCCTTTTCCCCCACTCCGCGGCCTCCGAGTTCGCGGCTCGGTCGGTCGTGGGTGCGGGGGGAAGAGGTGCGCGGGGGGAGGAGAGGGGATGGGGCGAGTCGCCATAGGGCACACTACTTTATATATATATTGAAACGGTCGAACGTTTCATTAATTATTTGTTTGTTCGCGTGCCTCGAGAGTCGCATTGGATGTGAACGCTGGGTAGGAAGGTAAGTAAAAGATTAGATGCAATTTCATGTGACTGTATTTATTCGGCACCCCGTGCCTAATCTCGTGTCTGGGTATAGGTGTGTGTGTGGCTCTATGGCCTTTATTGTACGTCTAGAGAGACATGTGTTACTGCTATTTCCGCATGATTCTTAAGACCAGTAACGAGTAAGTAGCGTTTTAATTGTGATATCGGTTCGTTGTTTCGTCCGTGGCTCCCGGCCAGTATCCCTGCACCGTTTGAATCTCCCGCCTGATCGTCCTAGGCGGCGCTGGGGAGCTGATCTCCGCTCGATTGGTCGCTATCGATGAGTACTGAGCTCTCGATATTCCCCCTCTCCTCCTCGATCCTTTGGCCCACTGCGTAATGGCGGGTGTGAAGGCGATAACCGCGTGTGTCCCGTTTCCCGAGTGTTTTCCGGTGCGTGTGTTCGGGACTGTGTAGTGCCCCAGTGAGACGCCGCGATCCTCAAAGTGCCCCCGGAGAGGAACGTCCTCCACGATGTGTGATTTTTTTACCCTGTGCCGACGTTTTGAGTTTCTCCCGGCAAAAGATTTCGTCCTTTGGCCGTTAGAAAACTCGTGTGGTACCGCCACTCCTTGTCTTTCTCCTTCTCTCGAGCTCGACCGTCGGTGCGCCGGCACAGTCCTGCCTCTCCCGCTCTCCGCTCCCGTTGAACCAATAATAATATTTGGATTTTTGACAGGTCGCCTGCTGATCGCCACTGTCTCGGATCGCGCTCTTTACAGCGTTTCGATCTCGCTCAGCCGCCGACTCTTTTTCAGAGCATCGTCGTGCCCACCGGGTGCGACTCTTCTTCAGAGCTCTAACCAGGTGAGTGACCCGCTGATTTCTCATGCTTCTCTGTATTTTCCCGCCCTTTTATACTCATTATCCTCCCCCAGGTTGCCGTCGTCTGGCCATAGCCGCCGACTCGCAGCGTTGCCGGCTATCCTCGTACCCGTCGTTTCCCTAACGGCGGGAAAGTTCGAGCGCGCACGGGTGACACCGTTTCAATATATATATATATTTTTTTTTATATATAAATTTTTTTGGAGCATGTCGGTATGGTGGAGCGCTACTTACATTTCAACCATTTTTTTCTCGGAGCGTGTCGGTATGGTGGAGCGCTGCTTACATTGCCGCCATTTTTTATTTTTCAGAGCGCGTCGGTATGGTGAAACACTGCTTTTATTTTCGCTATTTTTCTTTTATAATTAAAAAAATCCGATGCAAGCGCGGGACTCGAGCTCGAGACCCTCGGATTGCCAGCCCGAGCCGCTGTCTCTGCGCCGAGGATCGTTATGATATTAAGCATATGTGGAAGCCTCTTGTAGCGAGTGCGCGTGTGCACACATTCTCTCTCTCGCTCTCTCTCTCTCTCTCTCTCTCTCTCTCTCTCTCTCTCTCTCTCTCGTACTCCCACAAGTTTACAATAAATATTCAAAACCAAGAATATATATATTATAACCCTTTTTTTATTGAATCTTATGACCTCATAAAGTAGCATTATAAAGTTTTTTACGTATCGATATACACACATACATATATATATATACATTTACAATAAATAGTGAATATTAGGATTTTTAATCGTTAGCTTCTTTTTCTTCTTCTTCTTCTTCTTTGGGTCCATACCCGTCACAGCTCTCTCTGACCCTCTCTCTCTCTCATCAGACACTGATTTAACTATGGAGAACAGAGATAAACACTTGGTGTGAGAGAGACTCGTATATATGTGTAGTAACATAAACGTTTTATACAGAGTTTGAAGTACATACCTATGTATAATTATTCCTTAGCAGCTTTGAACTCGATCTTGTTGAATTTCGTGCCGTAGTACTGCATAAGTAAATTTTTACTATTCGCAGCCTGGCTCATTTGTTGAAACAGCTCGTTCGCTTCTTCGAAAGCCTTGACGAACCTCGTTGGTAGATAGCATGTAAACGTACCGTCCACGTCCACGACAATTCGCGCGCCCCATTTCGTTTGGACAATTTTGATGTCGGTGATAAGGTAGTCTTTCTCGAGCTCCAGCTCGGCCAATCTTTTGACAGGGAGAAGCGTCTCGAGACGGCCCACTTGGTTGATTCGTGTGAAGTCCATTGTGCAACTTGAGTTTTTTCAGTTTTAGAGTTAAAGCACGAAATTCTGATATCACGCGTATTTTTGCTTTAATCGTTGCAATATCTTGCAAAAAGGCGTCTAAACGTACTTTCAGCTGGCGATGCTTACTTCTTTGAAGATTTGAGAACAATGTCTGTCTATCAAGGAGCGCAGAAACAGCGGACCCCCTACCAGGTAGACCCATTCCCCCTACTCTGTATGCAGTGAGAAGCATCCTGAATTTAATTGGTGCAACATTTGCTTACTCTGTAAAAAAGCTAGTAAGTCGCCTTGGTGATGTCACCTCAGAATTCTTCGAAAGCTTAGCTCAGCGTTTTTGCACGTGCGTTGAAATTAATATGACATAGTGATAGCGAGAAATAGGGGGATCACGTGAGAATGGAACGTGCCTATATCACGGCTATTTGAGACGGTGTTGAATTTCTCGCTGAAGGAGTCAACAAAGAATACACGTTTTTTGAAAAAAATATATACACTTTATTTTTTAGCTCACAATTACAGTACAATTAGCGGCTGCGTGAACAACAGCCTTGCACGCACGACAAGGCGTTTTTATTACCAAAAGTATTAAGATTATTGTAACGGTACCCACACCCTACATCGGCGCCCTTGTTGAGCACACTCTTCAAAGGAATAGATTCATTACACTTATTCATATACTCATTGTAGTAGTCATACACTATTTTATCGTTTCGTGTTAAATCGGTTGAAAACGCACTCCTAAACATATTAATACCAAGACCTGTAGACAAGAAATGCAAAAACATAACACAATAATGTCCACAAGTCTGTGATTCAGGACCCTGAAGCTGTATAGCGTTGTAGCTAAAGAACCTGCAGTTCTGTCGGAGACGCTGGAGATGCTGCGGGATGATTGGTGGTAGTCCGTAGCTGTCGAAGTACCATCTGTGTCCATTTCGATCGACGTACATGGCGACCCAGTGGGCCCCGGGCTGCTTGTGGCCATCGGTATTGGCGACAATCGCTGCTGGTTTCGTCCACACCTTAGGGATGCGATCTGCTGGGTATACACCTACAGTACGACTCTTTATACCGCGTAGGGCCTGCAGAAGCTGCTCGGTGTTCATAATAGACAACGATTATAGAGACACTAGAGCGCTTTTATATCGGTGGTTTTCCCCTCCTCGCGGCGGTCCACAGCTAGTAGGCCGATGTTCCAGGTTGTCGTGGTTCTATACTCCCACAAGGAGCTGGAACGATCGTTATGAGAAAGCCACTTTTTGATTCTCACAGCGTTGTTGAGGGCACACGTGAACGAGCAATTTTTACGCAGCAAGCCATGATATATACAACGGGTGTTGCTCTCGGGAAGATTACGGAACGACGAATCGTCGTCTTCATCTTCTTCTAGATTTATAACGTAGCAATCCGTTAGCTGTGTCAGATATGCCGCTTTATCAGCTCCACGTGTAAACAGGCGATCAGACTGCACTGCAATTTTTTTCAACGAAGCCTCGACTGTGCGTAAATGCGTTTCGCCCTCGGACCACTCTATACCATGATGATTGGTTTGTAACCAGGTGTTTTGACGGTTTACACTAGGTGGTAGAACGTTATAAGTGTAGGGTGGTGATATAATCCAATGGGCTAGGTACGACGTCTTTATAGAGACCACGGCAACTTCTTTAGGTATAAAATGATTATATTTATCCTTCAGGCCCTGTATATCAATGACGATGTTCATGGTGCTTCTCAATCGTCGTAACACGTCGAGTTTTGAATACAGACTGACGACAAATATTGCACGTTCTGTGGATATATGACACCTCCCCCTCTATAAGCCCTGCGATCTAGCCACTAAAATCCACAATTACTTGTCTGCAAGAGTCGATCTCCAACACATTATCATATTCCGCATACACAATGCAATTAATCGTTGACGTTAGGGCTGTTGCGAAACGTACTTCTATCCTCACACTACCGTGTCTCACAAGATTCCAATGGGTACTACAGTTGGCCGAGAGATCAGGCGTAAGATCAAATGCAAAGAGACAATTACCCTGCGGATAATTTGTACGTGTAATAGAATTGCCCTCGCTGAGAAAATGGATACCTGTACCAGAAAATAGTGTGTGGTACGCATCCACGTACATATCTCCATCTGCGAAGTCTGGTTGTAGAGGTTTTGACGGTATTTGCAAACCATCGGCATACAAAGAAAAATAATTAATATTGTAATTCTGAAAATTGAAGGGATTCATTTTACAATCACCATTAAAGGCCTTATTATCGACAAAACCGACAATTATACGTTTAGGCAGTTGGCCAAGTATGACATTATCAAGAGTATCACCATGCACTCCGGCATGCAATGATATCGCTTTAACCTCGACTCGTGTCAAAGGGTATTTCGCTGTAGATTTAGACAGAGCTCTTGCATGGGCTAAAAGTATACCCGGTGCTATCTTAACACGTCGGACAAGTAGCGACGCTTCCGTAATACGTATGGTATAATCTTTCGAAGAGCTCATAAGACAAAAAGCGTTATTGGTCCGTACGAGACGCAGACGCATCTCAACACCGTTTAGCAAAAATCTCTCTTGATTGAAGATATCGCAGTGCAAATGGCCGATGAGATCGGTCGTTTTATTCTTACCTAATATGGTCCGACGGTTTGCAAACCCGACATTATTATCTTCTGTATCATCCATTTTACCAGCCGAGTCATTATACCACAAAGTACTCGTGAGATGCGAGGCCTTAGCACCAGGCCCGTAGTTCAAGAGGGTTTCAATGTATGCCCTATAGGCATAAACGTTATTAGGAGGTGACACAAGTTTCTGATTTAAAAATACATCGATCTGATTGAACATTGAGTGCAGTAGATTATTGACTGGGGCTACTTTAGGAGCCGTAGCATCCTTCGTGTCTGGACTCTCTATCTTAACACGCATACTCAGCATGGTGTGTGCAAGATCAATGTACTCATCTCCCTGACCAGGTATGACAAACTCTATCGGTGAATCATCCGTCAATGATGAGATTGGCTTGTAACATACTGTATGTGCTCCCTCAATTGTTGTCTGGGTCGGTGGTAATGTGAATAGCTCAAGCTCCGACTTAAGGCACTCACACGAGTGCGCGTGTAAGAAGGCCATTTTTCCAAGATTGTGTTAGGCAAAAATATCCGCCACTGTTCTTGATTTCTTGTAACGATTCTTAGCTGTCTGTTTTGTTGCTCTTCTTCTTTTCACAGTCTTCGTCTTCTTGCCCTGTTTCTTTTTCACAGAGCCCGAACGTTTTCGCGACCTCACAGCCTTCTTTCGTTTTTTCACACCGGTACGTCGTGATGCGCTCCCGGCAAGAGAATGGAGCAGTTTATTAATTTTACCGGCTTTATATCCCGAACCCTTCATGAGCGTGCTAATTTTTTCTTCAGCCTTACGCTTCAGATTCTCCCCCGATTCGCGCAGGCGTGTTTTGAATGCTTCTCGTGGGTGAATACCAGAATCCATGATATCGGTAGCCACGTTGATACCCGACCGAAGTGCCTCTTTACCAACAGCCCGAGCGCCTTGTTTCAAGAGAGGTATTATTCGTCGAAAGAGCCCACCAAGGAAACTCCCAATACCATGACCCCTTTGATTCGGCGAGCCTATATACACATGACTGATACCACCATAACCGGTTCGACCACCGCCCGTTTGCACATCAAAGTATTCGTCATAGTAAGCCATTTTAGATTGGTTCAGGTTAATCTGTACGTTTGAACTGTAGCGTCACCGTCAACGTCCCGTACTCGAATGGTATAGGCTTGCCAAACTCATCCCTTATATCAATCGTTATTGTTTGAAAACTAGTGCGTAATAGGGGAATATAGCGTGGTGGTGAGAAGTTTCTTATCTTCACCGATCCATAATTACGATTATCAGCGGCAACGATTGGCACGACACGCAGCAGTGGCGTATGCACATCTCCGGTGATATAGGACTCGCAGATATCCGTATAAACGTACATCATATTTGGGGTCCCATGGGCTAGATTGGCAGGTCTCTGAGCAGTGTACTCACTCTGAACTACCACATCCTTGGCCTCGGTGAATCCTAAAATCTTGTTCAATACGTCGGAGAAGTAGAACGAGTGGTCCACGTTCTTACACGATTCACAGATACGTGTGACCGTCACATAACCGTTACGGCCATGCTTAAATTTCAAATGATCCGCAACACACGATATCTCGTTAATAGCCTCGATTAATGTGTCTATGCTGAGGTATACACCTGGAGGTACACAAACACGGTCTTCCTTAAAGTCGGTGGTTGTCATACTACCGGGTGCTACTGTGTTTGTTATGACATTCATAAAGTTCCGCTCGCCCTCGGGTGGCACATGCAAAATCGTCGTGGGTATGTGTATTTCAGCTAGAGAAACAGCCCAGCTACCGTGAAGAGACATACATTGGGGCAAATGCGTGGTATACCTTGTTGTCACATTATCAGGATAATAATTCATACTACTATTACTGGGTAAAACCATGTAAAATTCCTCCTTCATTTTGCCGGGTGTTGCTTAGACGCCTTCGTATGCACTCTCGATAACTCAGCCTCATAAAATATGCCGTCGATATCCTCGTCGTGGAGATCACGCAGGGTGTATGTCACCGGACAAATGCTGTGCGATACACGTATAATCTTAAATAACTCGTTGCTCCAACTACCCTCGTAACCTTTTGCAAAGGCTGCCTTCGCGCTACTGATGCGCACGATGTCACCAACACTGTATTTAGGAGAGCAATTTTCGGTTCTTCTGTACCGCTGTATTAGGTTATTCCGGGCCTTAGCCGCTGTAGCGTGTGTCACCGTGACAGGAGCCATTTTTATACCGCTATGCGTGGTGTGATTGTACGCCGAAACGATGTTCTGCAGAATGTCTAGGTAACGTTTTTTTCTAGAATACGTAAAATACCGCCACATTCTTTCTTTCAGTGTTCTATTGAATCTCTCGACAATAGCCGCTTTTATATCAGGGTTTCTCGCAACACGGAACTGTATGTTCTTTTTCTTTAAGAGAGCCTGGAATGCAGCACCGGTAAATTCTTTACCTCTGTCCGTCTGTAGGTAAACGGGTAGTCGACCGTTACTATTTTTTTTAGATAAAATGAGATCAAACGCATTAGCCACAGATGCAGCAGACTTGTCACGTAAAGGCTGAACCCATGCAAATTTACTAAGAACGTCTATAACGACCAGGAGATAAACATAACCATCATTATAATCTTTAATCGAGCGAAGATCTACGAGATCAGCCTCCCAGAAGTCGTCAATGTTTCGGACATTATAAAAACGACGCGGATAATGACGGCGCACGGACCTGTGTTTTGTATAAGTATCCTGTGCTTCAAGCCACTGTAACGCCTTTACACGGGAAATTTTTTTCTGACGTGCCAGGTGTAACAATTTGGTAGCGCCTGAAAACGATGCTTCAAGGGCGTGGTTAAAGTACACGTTTTCTAAGATTTTCATGATTATAATTTCAGGTTAGCCCAAGTTACACGCCTTTTCTTATTATGATAGCCACCACCTCTCTGCTTATCTCCCTGTGTTTGCCGTGCTGGTGATCTGCTCTCAGGACCGCTGAAAAACGCTAACTGGTCCGTATCGGGTGATCCCTCGCTGCTCGTACTACTATCACCAGCCTGCGAATGACGCCGTGGTGTATTAACTCTAGACTCCGCCCACAACTCCTCATTACCAATAAATTCCCGAGGGGCCTTGATCGTTCGGAGAACTTTGGCAAAGGCACCGCGTCCAGCCGGATTAGATATTTTCCTAGCCCTCATAGCATCGTTCACGAGATCAACAATATTTGAATCCTTTATCGGTTTCCCGCTGACCAACACGACACCGTCAGAATCCCAAGAAAAATTAGATCGTGGAGCAGTACGCAAACGGCGAAGCAGTAGTTTCGCTTTCGCGCGAAATTTAGCTGGTACACTCTCAATTATAATGGCATCACTCATACCGTCACCGGTTTCGTCTTCTTCTCTGTTTCTATCATAGTCAGACTCTACAGCGCCTTTATTCTTCATAAGGCCTCGGTACTGCTGAGCTCTCTCATCATCGATGAAGTGGAGATAACGCTGTAGTACAGTCAAGTACGCCGCCCACTTTTCTCGCTCATCCTTGTATGCGCAGGAATGCAAAATTTCATTCATTTCCGCGTCTAAACGGGCCAGCGTAGTGTCAATACCCCGCACTGGCTGTGCTTGAGGTGCATCCACGTTAAAAACAGGCTGCGTATGACTTTGTGTGTTCAGGCGCGTTAGATGCTCCTCCGGCACGAGTACCATTTTTCTTGCGTGCTCCATTATCCACGACCGCCGATCAAACTTGATAGAACAGTACCTAGTATTGGTGCTAATAAGAGAGGTAGAAATCCACCGCTTTGAACAATAAACCGTTTTTTACTCTTCCAACAGCCCTTTTTTGAGGCTAAACGCCGGAGAACCGGTGCGTGTCGGCGTAATTTTTTTCTCTGGTCGGGCTTCAGTGGTACATTACCGCAGAGAACGTTCAACGCACACTCACAAATACAGCGGATAATGCTTGGATCCGCTTTGCGTAAAACAGCCTTGCGCTGCTCCTTATTCAGGTGTTGAAGAGCACGCAATATCGCAACGTGTTTTTTGCAGAGCGGTGAACCACCCTGCGCCATTACGTCTGATGAACTGCCGACCGTCCTGATGTATCACTCCTTTTTAAACCCTTTGCACGACATGTCTTTGGGGCTGTGGTCGCCCTAAGAATGTACCACACACACTGACAAACGGAGTGACTAGCACTTATTAGTTTTTTGTGCGTGTCAGGTGTATTACGCGCTGTGTTGGGTTGTTGAAATACACTCAATATAGCTATACATTTTTCGTGACACGACGATGCTTTAGGCGCCATTACATGCGTTGAACTGGTAATTCGCTTGTACCCGAACTGCTTTTTAACTTTTTCCGCGGTATGTACACAAAATGATGGGTGTCGTCGGGAAAAATACAAGTACGGTATCTACAGTTATCAGGTGTTGATTGTTTCAAATCGAGTAACAAATAACCATGCGGTTTCGATGTTGCGTCATGATAGGCCTCTTGTAGAAACCGCGGGTTTTCCGGGCATACCTGGCGCGCGAGATGTTGAATTTGAGCACGATCACGAGGATTTTTAAAAATTACGATATAATTGGCGTTCAATGAAATATCGCGTTGACCGTGTCCTTGATGGAACAAGTTTTGGGTAATAAAAATAACACTCAGGTTTTTATGATGGCTACCTTTGGTGAAAAGATCTACAACGCTGTTGTTCGATGCCTCGCGCATCAAATCGTCGATTATTATGAGTTTTGCACGAGGATCGTTCGCGTAATCGGCACTCTGAGGCAGGCCTTCATGAAATTCTATTGATGTGCCGTACTCCGTGTATGCAGGCTGCCACTCGCAATAATAAAAAATAATTCTCTCGAACGGCTCACTGTTCATACGCTCTATGAACTTCAAAAACTTTTTTACAAAGTACGTTTTACCGCAGCCCGTGGGACCACAGATCATCGAGGTCCAGGGATGCTTCCACCGTGTGTCCATCAGGACGAATGAGTATGTTTTATTCACGACTGTATAATTTAAAGTATTCGTCATATGTATACGGATTTTTATTTTACAATATCAGTGCAAACATTTCACAATGATAGCATAAATATTTACAATAATAACAGTACTTTACAATATTAAACCCTGTAGCCGTAAGGGAGCGAGCCATATTCGCCGTCACGTCTTCGTTTGATGCTCGATGGCATACAGGTTTTTGTTTCGGGCCGCGTAACGACCTGGTGGAATGCCGTTCGTCTAATAGCATCGTAGCGTAATACAATTGGTGCCTCTCTCTCACCAGTTACAAAGGTGCGCACAGATCGGTAATTGATTAACGAGCTATTGGTAAAATTGAGTGTTATGCCCTTTACTTTACACACCTCGCTTTCGGAGCCGTCGGGGCATTGCACAATAAACGAATAAAATTTCGGACCACCAGAAACAAAACTTTTTATATAACTACCCTCACCATAAGAGCATAACTCATCGGTAAGATCCCCTAAAAGTTGACCGGTCGGAGGTTCGTATTCACAGGTGTCATTCTTCTTCGATACATATATCACAGAGTCTGTATCACAGTATAGTGCACGAGGACCCAAGCGCTCGAGATAACTATATAATTTCAAACGCGCTTGTGCTGTTGTATATGCTGCTATTACAACGTTTGCTATATCAGAAGGTATTACAGCGGTGTCGACCCTCGTGTAATTAATATATAGTATCTCGTTATTAACAGGTAGAATACCTGTGATTTCATATTCAGGACTGGTCAATAATTCCATGAGCTTTTCACGAGACGAAATTATTGTCGTTTGCGGTAAGTTCTCACGCTGACCGAATTTACCCCAAAAAGAATTAAGGCATAGTTTAGCTACAGAGCGTAACCCTGGGTTTTTTCTAATATTGCAGCGGTCTAGCTTAACACCTTCAGACCTCTCAAAAGCTGCTATGTATTGCTCTTGCGCCGTTTCATCCCCCAAACAACTTTCGGGCCAGCCACTGGCCTCCTGTTTGATTTTCAAAAATGTATTTATATAGGAAGCAAAGAGGCCCCCCTCTTGAGTTTCACGATTGAGCTGTGTGATCTCATACTGCCAGATTTCGTATACTTCGATAACTATATAACCGCATAAGATAGCTTTGCGTAGCTCATCGACCACCCATGTACCATCAAACATACGGTCAGAAGGATCTTCATGCGTGCATGTTTCTGGGTTCATACTCTCGGAACAGCTACGGCATAGAGGAAATAACAATCGGTGGTGCATACGCACCGGTAATACGGGGTGATAAAGATTCGTAGGTGGTAATACACGGCATTTAACAAGACCCTCTACGTGTGAAAGATCATTATTATTTGGACCTGTCAGTTCAATGCATTCAGAGCCCGTATATACGCGGGGGTGTCCTACGGGATATTTGCCAAATTTACAGATGTAAGGGTATAAAGAACAGACATCCACATAACGTATCTGCTCCGAATTCTGGGCGTCGTAAAGCGTAACCATGTTTTCTGTACGCCCCCCAAAGAAAGCATCGCGTGGGTTAAGAGGCTCTATACCAACTAAAGGATGGTTCTTTATGAGTGCACGCATTTCCGCATCAGCTTCTAACAAGCGATCGTACTCGCACTCCCAAATCTCTGTTAATACATGACCTCCCTCTCGAATCCTATTCGATATACTTATAGTTTTTTCGAGACGTTCGTCCATCGATGTACCATCACTCTGTCGCCGTTCCCTGTTTAAAGGGTAACATCGCGGACACCCGTGCCAATAACACCCGTGAAATTGTAATACATAAGAGGTATCGTCTGTTTTGTAGTAACCGTCTACTAGTAAATTTTGCAATATTTGAAATTCACGTCCCCGGCCTGCATGAAGAATTCGTTGCCCTAGAGAGTGTTCCATCCACACGAGCCATGAAACTGCTTTTTTAGATTGGTTATGAGCCCATCTGTAGCCGTTCGTTGGAATAATACCTATCGTGTTATCTTTCAAAAAGTTTTTACGAAAAACGCGAAAACAGGCTGACGCTATTGTTGTGCACTCTTCGAACGGGCAGACATTGCCACTGGCAATAAACATATTCCGAAAAGCCATACACGCCCGCCTTAATATCGTAACATCTGTCGTGCAATAATCAACAATTTCTTTCTGAAAATTGAACAGATAATTACGATCTTTCAATGACCGGTACCACGCAAGAAATTGTTCGCGCTCACCAGCACGCATTGTATCAGGTGAATAATATTCCAGGCTTGGTAGAGGACCTTCATATTTTTGGTTTTCCGGTCTGTTGAATAAATGAGGAAAAGTGCCTTTTGTGACAGTATTCGCGAGACCAAAGGCTTTTGGTAAAGCGCTTAAAGACATGTGAAAGTAGTGTAGGCTATCGAGAAACACAAGATTTTCAAGCCGCATCGTAATTATTTTTGTACCGTTCATGATTAGCGATGGTAGCTGTGTCTTTTTTTCTTCGATTAAATACCGCAAAATAAACTGCGCATCAAAGCCCCCTGCGTTATGAGCAATACAAATTGTACGAGAAAATCCCTTGATACTCGTCATAGCTAATTCTACAAGCTGAGCTACGGGACTATGCTTGAAAACAAACTCGTGCACGCCGCAATATTCGCACGGCTCTGTTATGGTATCATCAGTACAACAAAACGTACAGAGTCGTTGAGCTACGCAAAGGTTTGGTTCATGAGCAAAAGTAGAGGTGTCACCCTTTAAAGGCGTGCACTGCTGTGTTTCAAAGTCATAGAAAATGAAAACTGCTTTACGCGTGTCTTTATATATACGAAGACTTTTCATGAAACACATATGATTATTCGGCTCGTTGTGTTTACACGTCTTGCAGTATTTCACACCGCATATATGTTTCTTCCGTTCTAAAGGTCTTATCGTTTGGAAACACCAACGACAGCGTTTCACAGTTTCGCACACACTCGCTCTTCGACGGTTCCTGACTACAGCGACAGTCTTGTGTTTTTGCAAACACTGATCTCCGAAAAAAATGCGATTACAATCTGCACATTTAATTGCATCATCTGTGTTAGGATTGCAGGGCGGTAGCGTAAAACACCGAGGACATTTTTTTTTTGAACATCTATGATCATCTCGACGACTACGTACATTGCAACTTGAGCAAAAATCTCTACCGCCTACAGCACCCCGGAGATTCAAAATAGGCTGGAAATGATGTGTACGTTCATAATACAATATATATAACGTGTATTTTATCGTGCGTGCAGAAGCCGAAAAGCGCTTTCTACCATCGAACAAAGGTTTTTCACGCCGTCCCAGAGTTAGAAACTCGTACACAACAATAGCGATACCGTCGCGCATTAAATAATCTTGATATTGGGCGATCTCATATACGCCACAACCGTTTGCAGGTACAATGATATTAGCTGCTCTCGTAAGATCAATAGCCTCATTTCTCTGCAGTGCCCCGTTAATCTGCCTAATACGCTGCCATCTAGTGTGTAATTCCCCCGATCGTATTTCACCCCGCTCGGCATATGCGCGTGCTGCTACCAGTGAGCGTGGTAAGCATAAATTATCAAAATTACGGATTGCCAATATCGATTTTTTCGTAACAGCCTCGTGGGTCAGACCTTTTCTACCACGACCCTCGACGCCTCTCACTATACAGGTTTTTATAACGCACACATCACCGATATTCAAAGATGCCGCACTCTGAGCAACGCTAGTTATCAATTGCCAGACATCTTCAAACGTATAGTCTCTGGCGGGTCGGAAGGACAACCATACTGGTCCGTGTGCTAAACTATCTGCTGTAAATGACATTCCTACATAGTCACCACCGGCACAGGTGCTGGTGATGTGTGTCAGAAGATCACGGAATGCACCACCGAGCCAATCTATTACAGACAAGCCTACGTGAGGTGGTCTGATACGCAGCGTAGTTTCGCGTCCTTGAAGTTTGAAACGTTTAAAATATCGCGTGAAATCCCTGATGATCTCGAAGCGGTTTCCGGGCGGTTGAACATCCCTGAACCGCTCTGTACCAGTGTATGTACGCCTCTTCCCAGCGCCAAGCTGCGTCTCTGAAAATAAATGCGGGTGATTATCTTTACATTGTTAACGTATACATACATTTTTCAAGCCTATTATCAGTATTATTGGTACCTTTTATATAATAGAATTCGGCTATTCATCAAACAATAATCCCTGTGCTGAATAACCTACGGTAGATTAGCCATTGCGTTTATTTGCTCACTAGAATAAGCGCTTTACTTATTAGATATAAAAGTAGGCTATGCTTACCAGAGTCGGTTTCATCCAAGAGATGTTGAAACCAATCATCAATTAATGGTATTGGCTCTTCATCGTTGTTCATCATATTGCCCTCTATCGGGTATTCCCATATCTGATTCTCATACTGTTGAACAACCCTATTATCTTCTATCACTTCTTCCGCCGCTTCTTCTTCTTCTTCATCTCCTTGCGCTGATAAAACGACGGCGTTACGATCGTCAGACATATTAGCGAAAACATCTTCTTCTTCTTCTTCTTCTTCTTCGTCGCTGCTACCCGTATCGATTATTTCAGATCTTCCGATGCTTTTTGATCTTTGGCATAGTCCTGAAGGACCTGCAATCGGCTCACTTTGCTGTTCTCCATAGGTTTGTCCCAGTGCTTCTAAAGAAGAGAATAAGAATAAAGTTAAGCTCGCAATATTGAAAAATCAATGGTTTTGTTACACGAAAAGAATTTCTTATTAATTTTTATTGTGAAAATTTGTACGTTACATTAAAATTTACTGCTAATTTCAGTAAAAATTCTTGAAAATTTTTTTAATTTCTGTCATGAAACAGTAAATTTTTTATTCATTTCCGTTAAATGTATAATTTATTTCCTAAAACTTGAAGATTTGCACATTTGTCACTCGGCTACTATAATTTCATAGTAAAAATTACTTAAAGATTCTTTCCGTGCAGTTACGTAGTAGCTCGAAGAATGAATATTTATAAATTTTCGATAAGTTAATCTAAATACTTACGTTTCACGATATGTTTCTCCAAATTTTCTACAGTGCAGACAGCATCTACAAGAGCAGTTTCTTCATCACTCGATGCGTCCCAAAGTTGCCGATAACCTATTATATCATTTCCGACATATTATGTTGTTTTCATTATTTTTTACAATTTGTAAAAAAGTACTTACTTCTGATTTCATCAGCAATACCACGAACACTCTGAGATTCTTGAAGGCCTCTTCTCTGTAACTCCTCATACACACACGTTAACACCCTCTGACCCCGCAATATACCTCTGTTATACGCCGTCACTATGTTGCGCAAAGGTGCCCACCATATAAGGTACTTCAATCGATTGATGAGTTTATCACCCGATAAATGTTTTAATTCGTAACACCACTGCCTGTCGCAACGACGCCGTATCTGTACACTGTGCAATTGTACAAAACGCAAAAAATCGCGAATACATTTACGAAGGGTGCGGTCTGCCATCACTCACAATAAAATATAATGCACTGTTACGCTGTTCGATTAAGACTGTAACTTTTGCATCATCTTAAGTGTATAAAAGACGATCTCGCGCTCGTGTTTGATTTGCCGGCATTTTTGATCGAATCAACAAGGCACGTCTTGTTTAAAATATGCAAGGGGTGTCAGTTTCACGAGGCGTTAGCGTAGACTAAACGTCTTTATACATATAAGATTAAAAATTTGAACGTAACAAGCACATATAAAAACATCTCAAATGGTTTTTCTATATTTTTTAAATCACATTCAAAAACGAAAATTTTCAATAAAGATTTAATTTGAACTACTATTAAAGAAGTTATGAATAAATAGTCAGAAAGAGCGGCTTTTTTTTTTAAAGACTATATATTTTTAAAGGATAATAAAAAAATTAAAAAATTTGCCGTATTTCAAAAATCGAGAAAATAAAAATTCTGACAGCTATCCTGTTTGGCATGTAATATAGTGAATATATATATATATATATATATATATATATATATATATATATATATATATATATATATATATATATATATAATAAGAGAAGCAGGCTGTAGCACGGTCTCTTTCTTCCTATAGAGACCTCTATAGTTCTTTCTCTCTCGCACACACACTCACAGCTGCTGTAAGAAAGAGAGAGCGCACGACTTCTCATCCATAGTATAGGCGAGGTGGTGGTGAACGGTACGGGGGGAGGTACACTACAGCACGTGGATGCTACTATACGGTGTCTTCGCGAGCTCGCCCCTCTGTCTCTTTCGCTCTTATGCGCAACGGGCTTCTCTCTCTCTCTCTCTCTCTCTCTTGCACATAGCGCTACCATGCATCGAGCTCTCCCCTGCGCGCATCTATTCGTATAACGCTCTGTATGCTTCCTCTCTCTCTCTTTATCTCTCTCTTATCTTTACAAAACACTATTGCGCTCTCTTTCGCACATAAAATAATCGGTGTATTCGCAGGTTTACAGGTAGTTAATTTGTTAATATAATTAGGAGGTATCGTATCGCGCACAAACGTTATTGCTTTTACACATAATAACGAAGATATGCCAATAATTATAAATTATTAAATTAATTTCAAATATGTTACGATATACGGCATGCGATATACGTTCATTTTCAAAAATCAAAAAATATACCCTGGATAGTGAAATTACAAAATTTTTAATTCAAGCTTAAAAATTACATTCAAGAATGAGAAAAATTCGGTTCAGTTTGGATCTATATATACGAAAACTGATATTTATTTGGTGTAAAGAAAATAAAAGACACCGCCTGTAGCATGGTCTCTCTCTCTCCTATGCGAGACTCTTAGTAAACGATTCATTGTAAAACGCTGTGTCGTAAGTACGTGACGGCCCCAGGTGTGCATTCCTCACTGCGGAGCATATTCGACGAAAACACTCGTTTCAGTTTTGTGTTGATATAAGCATGATACACCATAGGTACGTGACGGATGCAGCTGTGCATTCCTTGCGATAAACGTATACATTTGCAAAAATGTCGCAACAAACCTCATCACGGTCCAGCGGTAAAGGGTGTGGAGGGGGGTGATAGTGCAGCGAGGTGCTGAAAGTTCTCATCGCTCATTAGAACTCAGTTCTTCTTCAGCAACGAAACAATAAACACGGCAAAATGAGTGAATGGTTTGACTCCGCGGTTCTACCGGGCAGTTTTAAGTGTGAAGTGGTTGAATTCTATTCACTTGGCGAACTGTATGTACGTACGCCACTAATGGCTAGTACATACGCGCAACTCCGCGGCGAATTAGATAAACATTATAATTGGGAGATGCGTGCTGTTGTGCTAGATACAGGCGCTGTTAAGCCAGGCACGCGCTGCGTTGTCCGTATAGGTCGGCACGTGTACCGTGCGGATATACGGCATACATCCTCCGACGGGTGTTGCGGTGTCTGGCTCGTAGACGAGTGTTTTTATGAATTTGTGGAGGGTTATAATATTTATATAGCTCCTCTGCAGTTTAAAACCCCGCCGCCGCTAGCGGCCATGTGCAGCCTAGAGGGGTTTTCACCCTGTGAAGGCTCGCCGGATCGCCTCGGCATTTTATGCTTCCTTGCCGGGCTGAATTTAACAGCAACGGTCGTCAGCCGCAAAGGAGCAGGAGCCATAAAATTAGCTGACGAAGAAGCGGGGATTAATGTGGCCCCCTATTTAAGCCAGCGTTTTTTCGATGAGTTTCAAGAGTAGTGTGTGTGTGTGTGTGTGTGTGTGTGTGTGGGTGTGTGTGTGTGTGTGTGTGTGTGTGTGTGTGTGTGTGTGTGTGTGTGTGTGTGTGTGTGTGTGTGTGTGTGTGTGTGTGTGTGTGTGTGTGTGTGTGTGTGTGTGTGTGTGTGTGTGTGTGTGTGTGTGTGTGTGTGTGTGTGTGTGTGTGTGTGTGTGTGTGTGTGTGGTGTGTGTGTGTATGTGGGTGTGTGTGTGTGTGTGTGTGTGAAACAGAAGCGTGCAAAAGTGACAGAGACACAGCGTGCGCGAAAGTGTGAAAGAAACAAGAGTGTGTAAAAAGTGAGAGAGAGAGAGAGAAACAGGCGTGCGGGAAATAGTACGGAGTATTTAGAAGAAGCGAGAGAAGGCTAACAGCGCGGGAGACTCAACGGCAATCAAGGTAAGACAGGACACACACGCACACACAGACGCGCGCCGCTATGCCATATATAAAGTAGTGTGCCCTATGGCGACTCGCCCCATCCCCTCTCCTCCCCCCCGCGCACCTCTTCCCCCCGCACCCACGACCGACCGAGCCGCGAACTCGGAGGCCGCGGAGTGGGGGAAAAGGAGTGGGGGTAGGAGTGGGGATAGGAGTGGGGGTCGCCATAGTGGCCGCTATACTACTGTCGTCTCTCGCCGAGGTGAGAGGTGTAAGTTCGCGTACGCGCTATGGGGAGTTCCGTGTCAACCCGGCTCCCTATAGAAGAAATAAATTCGTGTTTCTCGGTCGCTCCCGCAAAATAATTAGTTCTCGAAAAATATAAAAATTAAGTGATCGTTCTCGGGACGTTTTAGAAGTGGTGTTGTTCGTGGTAACGGTTTTGCCCTCAGGTGTTTTCGCAGGTGAATGCAGGACGATTTACGTTCTCGTTGTCCGGTCGAGGCTTCGCCTCTCGAACGAAAAATTTACCGCTGTACGGTGCCATCTCGGAGTGACTTACCCCGACCCTCTCTACCATACTCGACAACCTGAGCGGCCGAGCGTTTCCGGTTTGTCGATCTCGCTGGCGCATCCAGGTGGACCGGATTGTCACCTCCGGCGAAACAAAAGGGACCCGATCCACGCAGGTAAGTCGTGAGCATGGAGGGGCCGGGTCGTTCCCTCCCGACCCCCAGGTCGTGCCGGTTGTCGATACCGGCAATACAAAAATCGACTGGCGCCCTGCCGGCAAAATTGCGGGTGTGGCAGCGAGAGAGAGACAACCGAAGGTGACGATGGCGGAAGGATTCCGGAAATTCGTCACAAATGGCGCCCAACGTGGGGCGCGAACGAGATGGCTAGTCTCGAAAGAAAAGTTACGATTTTTCTGACTATCGACAAGCCCCAAAAAAAAAAAAAAAAAAAAAAATTTCTCAGGGAATCGAAGGTTCTCGTATCTCGCTCGACGTGTCGGGTAGACACGGAGAGCGTTATAGAGTATCGAATGTTCTCGATGTGCGAAAACCTATTGTCCGATTTCGGCCGTTCTTAGAATCGCGCTCGAAATTTGGACAAACAAGTTTTTCTATCTTCCCCTTCCAGGGCTCCACACCGCTCTCGTTACCCGAAATCGAGGAAATTAGCGTTAGTCTAATTTGAATTCCCCGATTGGAAGGTGGTAGTTCGCGATAAGTGTCCAGTGCTCAGTAACCGGTGAGTTCCCTTACAAAGGACTGTTCATCTTTTTGTGTGATCTGTGCCAGTGAACTCCATCATCACGAAACAACGAGCGATACGGCCACCCAACGTCGATACGCAGTTACCGATACGACGGAATATCCGCTGCAACGAGTGAGTACCCGTGTGTTACGGCGTGAGCTTTACTCACGATTTTATTTAAAACTTAAGTAGACTCCTGATCTCGGCATTTATAAAATTTTGTTGCGTATCCCGATCGCCCGTCGAGTCACCCCTTTCCGGGTTGTTTCCGCAAAGCGGTGGGGGCACAACCCTGAGCCTACCCCGCGTTATCGAAGTTAGACGAATTCCACCCCCTTTCTAAAATATTGGAAGTTTGAGTCTGCGCATCTCGATTTTTCTCGCGAGCCGATGGCGACCTGATTCAAAGTTGGGGGTGTCGTTTTGTGAAAAAAAAAAAAAAAAAATCTCTGAATTTAATCGGGTTTTCTATTCTGAACCTGATATTTGATACCCGATATTTAATGTTTTTTTGGCGACGTTTAATTTTTTTTCGTGATTCCAAACGTTTTCGTTGAAAAAAAAAAAAAAAAAAAAAAAAAAAAAAAAAAAAAATCTATCACCGCCACGCGGCGAACCGCGCGGAATATTTAAGCGAGCCCTTGCGATTATTAAAATCATAAGTCTTCTTATATGTGGAATCTTGGTTTTTCTCTTCTTTGGGAAAAAAAATTTTTTTTCCCTTTTCGGTTTTGAATAAATTTAAAAAAAAAAAAAAAAAAAAAAAAAAAAAAATCTATCACCGCCACGCGTCGAACCGCGCGGAATATTTAAGCGAGCCCTCGCGATTATTAAAATCATCAGTCTTCTTATAGGGAAAACTTTGGGTTTTCTCCTCCTTGGTTTAATTTTTTTTTCTTTCCTTTTCGGTTTTGAACAGTTTGAAAAAAAAAAAAAAAAAAAAAAATCTATCACCGTCACGCTGCGAACCGCGCGGAATATTTAATCGAACCCCTGCGATTACTGAAATTAAAAAGTCTTCTTGTAGGTGGAACTTTGAGTTTTCCCTCTCCCTGGTTTAATTTTTTCCTCTTCTCGGCTTTGAATAAATTTTGAAAAAAAAAAAAAAAAAAAAAAAATCTATCACCGCCACGTTGCGACCCGCGCGGGATATTTGATCGGGCCCTGGCGATTATCGAAATTAAAAATCTTTCTTGGGGGTGGAACCTTGTTTTCTCGTTGGGTTAATTTTTTTTGTATTGAACGATTTGAAAAAAAAAAAAAAAAAAAAAAAAAGGGAAGGTTAATTAACTGAGATTGTTTGGCGCTCACTTCGTTTTTTTTCCATTCTCAATTTTGAGATTAAATTGTGGACAGTTAAAATTTTCCTTTTCCGGGGTGAAACTTTATTCTTTTCCCTGTCCCTCTTTGGTTCTATTTTCCTTTTAACTGGGTGAATAATCTTCCGCAACAAAAAAAAAAAAAAAAAAAAAAAAAAAAAAAAAAAAATTCTGAGCTCGGTATGGCCCAAGCCGAGGACGCGTCGGGTCGCCGATCTCCTGTCACGGAGTACCCAGACGACTCCGACGTATCCGCCAAGGGCGCTAAGCCCAAGGATCCCGACTTCCCCGGCCCACCGGGGGAACGATGCCGGCGTCGTGCCCTAGGGTACCCCCAGGCCCCTCTCGGCGACCTCGACCCACCGCGGTTGAGCTTGAGACCGAGTAGGGGCATCCCCGAGGCAAACCCGCGCGCTCCAACCCCGCCTTTCGGCCGGCCAAGCAACGCGGACGCGTCCACTAGACGCCGGTTAAGCGTCAGACGAGAGGATTTTTCCCCGTCTGAGAGTGACCGGTTCCCGCCGAGACATCGACGAACCTTGTCTCCCCATCGCGCCCTTCAGGAGGTGCGGCGATGGGACCTCTCGTTCTCGGGGCGGCGGAATGAGGACGTGGAGGACTTCCTCTCCGTCGTCGAGGAAGGTCGCTCCTTGACCCCTATTCGGGACGAGGACCTCCTTAAAACTCTGGCCTTCTGCCTGAATGGTCTCGCGCGCACGTGGTACCGGCAGGTCCGAGCCACGTTCGCGAACTGGGAAGCGGCGAAAGCCGCGTTCCGCGATCGTTTCTCCGATCCCGACTATCAGATCGCGTTACGCGAAGAGATAGCTCGCCGGACACAAGGGGAAGCGGAGTCCGCGCTTGACTTCCTCAGTTGCATGGGTGGGTTATTCGCGCGGCTGGACCCTCCGTGGACGGAGAGGGAATGCGTGCGCTATGCCCACCGCAACATGCTCCCGTCGCATCGCCTGGTGATCCCTCTGAGTGAGCATACGACGATGCGAGAGCTACAGAGTGCGGCAGCTCGTCAGGAGCAAATCCTGAGGAGCGCCAACACCCGACGCCCACCCCCGCGGCCAGAGGCATCCCTCTGCCCGGGGTACGCGTACCGGGAACCACGCTTACCGCCCCGCTACCCGAAACGGCAAGAGATTCGAGCCCTCCAGGCCGAAGACGACGCCGATCCCGAGCCTGACCTCGAAGAAGAAGTCGAGGCTGTCCTCCCGGAGATGTTGGAGGCATTAATGACGAAGACGCAAGGCACCTCGAGACCAAACAATCGGTCGCGAGGACCGCCTGCTCCCGCACCCGCTCGTGGCCGAGCCCCGCCACCGGCAAAGGGAAGCGAGCCGCCACGAGCCCCCACGGCAGCCGCAACTCCCCTCCCGAAATCGGACCTTGCTCCACCCACGCGTTCCGCACCACAGTGCTGGAACTGTGATGGGCAAGACCACCGTTACCGCGACCGCCAAGCACCCCGCCGGTTGTTTTGCTACCGGTGCGGCTTGTCCGGTGTCACGACCCCTCGGTGCACCTTCTGCAACCGGGGAAACGCGGACTGAGGCGCCCTCACCGGGTCACAACGCCTCGTCCGAGTAACGGACCCGGGCGAAATTCTTTCCCGAACTGCTCTCGCCTCCCGAAGCCCTGCCAAAAGGTTACCGTACGAAAATTACCGCAGGAGCTAATCTCGAGCCAGGCATCAGACTCGGATCCGGCGTTGCTGGCTGATCAGCCGCCGCTAGACGAGGTGCTGATCAACGCAGCTACTCGCGCTGGCCTCATCGCCTTCCGGGTTGAGGTGATGATACACACCTCCCCGGTCAAAGCTCTCGTTGACTCTGGGGCGACACGAACGTTCGCCGGGCACGCTCTTATAGGGCGGCTCGAGAAGCTCGGAGTCGCCACCAAGGAGGTCGCACCACGATCGGTCCTGGTGGCTAACAGCCAGGTCGAAACCGTGCGCACGGCCTCCGAGATACCGGCAATCCTAAATGGACGATCTACGCCTGCTCTCGCCTACCACCTGGAGTCTCTCTCTGAGGATCTGATTCTCGGATTGGACTTCCTACGATCCGCGAGAATGGTGGTCGATTTCTTCGGGGAGTCGTGGCATTTCCGCGACGAACCAGAGACCCACTACTCGTTCGTTCCCGAGGAGAGCGCGCCCCGTTTGGCAATGTGTCACGGGCTGCGAACCCCAACCTCCGACGAGGCTACTCGCCTGAGCGAGTTCCTCGACGCTCACGTACCCTCAGTCGACGCCGAGTCGGCGGTGACCTCCCTCGCCTCACACGAGATAGAGGTGGGAGACAGTCCGCCGGTCAAGCAGCGACCGTATCCCGTAACGCCGATTATTCGCGACATCATGTGGGCCGAGGTCGACAAGATGCTCGCGACGGACGTTATCGAGCCGTCTAAAAGCGACTGGGCGAGCCCCGTCGTTATGGTCAAGAAACCAAACGGCAAATACCGGTTCTGCATAGATTACCGCAAAGTTAACGCCGTCACGAAGAAGGATGCTTACCCCCTCCCGAACATGACGGGCATACTCGATGAGTTGAGACAGGCTAACTACATCTCAACTCTCGATTTGAGCCAAGCCTATTGGCAGGTCCCGATGGCACCCGCCTCGCGGGAAGTCACGGCTTTCGTAGTCCCAGGACGAGGCCTCTTCCAATTTAAGAGGATGCCCTACGGCCTCACAAACGCTCCCGCCACATTCCAACGAATGTTGGACCGTCTTATCGGCGCGGAGATGTACCCTCACGTCTTCGTGTATCTCGATGATATCATTATCATCTCTCGAACCTTTGAAGAACACCTGATGTGGCTTCGGAAGGTGCTCGAGAAGATCTCCAAGGCTGGCTTGGCGATCAACCGAGAGAAAAGCGAATTCTGCCGCTCGCAAGTCCGCTACCTCGGCTTCCTCGTCAACAGCCAAGGTCTCGAAGTCGACCCGGAAAAGACAGATCCCGTGTTAAATTTTCCAGCGCCGAAGAATATCCGGCAGTTACGTCGCTTCTTAGGCATGGCGTCGTGGTATCGCCGGTTCATCCCCGAGTTTGCAACCGTCGCGGAACCACTGACCCGGCTCACGAAGAAAAGTACCGCTTGGAGTTGGGAGGCAGCCCAGCAGGAAGCCCTCGAGGCGCTGAAGCTGCGGTTGACGAGCGCACCGACGCTCGCCTGCCCCGACTTCTCGTTACCGTTTACCCTCCAGACCGACGCTAGTGGTGTTGGCCTCGGAGCGGTGTTGACGCAAGTTATCGATGGTCACGAGAGAGTTATCGCCTACGCGAGCCGCGCCCTGTCCGAGCCCGAGAAGAAATATTCGGTGACGGAGCAGGAGTGCCTCGCAGTGTTATGGTCCATCCGAAAGTTCCGCTGTTACCTGGAAGGGTACGCGTTCACGGTGGTCACCGATCACAGTAGCCTCCGGTGGCTCCATAACTTGAAGAATCCCACCGGCCGACTCGCACGGTGGGCGCTCGAGCTAATGGAGTACGACTTCGTGATCGTCCACCGGAAAGGAGCGCTACACCACGTTCCCGACGCACTTTCGAGAATCCCGGAGGGCCATCCAGAGGCAGTAAGCTGCCTCCAGGAAACCCAAGATGCCTGGTACCGCCGCAAGATTCGCGACGTTACTCACGCCCCCTCCAGATTTCCCGACTGGAAGGTCGTCGAGGAAAAATTATATTTCCACCGACCTTCCGGCCTCGCGGAAGCAGAAATGGAAGATCTCGATGCGTGGAAGCTGGTGCTTCCTCGCGAATCTCGCCCGATCGCCCTCCAGGAGTGCCACGCGCTCCCCCAAGCCGGCCATCTGGGGGTAGAAAAGACGTACCGACGCCTGGCGAATACTTACTACTGGCCGAACCTATTCAAGGACGTGGTCACGTATGTGCGCCGGTGCGACACCTGCCAGCGCTGTAAGGTGGAACAGCGAGCTCCCGCCGGCCTCATGGGCCACCGAGTTATCGAGGAACCATGGATGATGGTAGCCGCCGATATCATGGGCCCCGTGACACCGAGCTCGTCCGGCCACGCCTATGTACTCGTAGCTCAGGACCTCTACACGAAGTGGATTGAGGTCCAGCCGCTGAGGAAGGCGAACGGCAAGACTATCGCTAAAGCTCTCGACGATCTTGTGGTGGCCCGATGGGGTGCACCCCGGGTACTCCACACAGATAACGGTACGGAGTTCGTTAACCGCGACATCCGACAGTTTACCGAACGCGTGGGGATGCGGCACAGCACTACGCCGCCATACCATCCCCAGGCTAACCCTACCGAACGGGTCAATCGCGTGGTCAAAACCATGATCCGCGCCTTCCTGGGTAACAACCACCGGGAATGGGACCAGCACCTTCACGAGTTCCGGTTCGCCTATAACACGGCGTACCACAGCTCTCTCCAGACGACGCCGGCCTTTGCGAACTTTGGGCGTGAACCGCCGGCTGCGCCCTCCCTTCGGCGAAGGACCGAGGGCGCTCCCGAGATAACTCCACGGCCAGTGGAGGAATGGCTACAGAGAATGGCCCGCCTCGACACACTGAGGAAGGCCTTCACTCACGCTCTCGACGAAGCGTTTCGTCGGCAAGCCGGCCAGTATAACCGCCATCACCGAGACCAGAAATTCGCGGTTGGTGAGTTGGTACTGCGCCGGACGCACCGGCTATCGTCCGCTGCAAAGCACATCACGGCGGCCCTATTACCCCCCTTCGAGGGGCCGTACGTGATCACCAACCAGCTATCTCGAGTAGTTTATGAACTATCCGATCTCGACGGGCGATCAGTAGGCGAGGTTTCGGTCCAAGACCTGAAACCATATGAGGCCCCCACGATACCGCAGTGAAATAGACTAACCTCCGATTTATTTCAGGAATGAGTGGTCCCGAGGAACGCCGTCAGGACGAGGAGGGCATGCTCCTCTCGGACGGGGGGGGAGGCAGGCTGGTTCGACGAAATGCTTCGGGCCACCGCTTCCCTCCCGCCGCCGGGAGCCCAGCATGACCTCCTCCAGGCCTGCGCGGCAACACTAGCGGAGGAGAGCGGCAAGAACCCGGAGTCGATGGAGGAGTTGGTCCGGGCGGTCCGGGAATTGGCACACGACACCCTTGACCCGGATTTCCCCGAGCCAACCCCCGCACTCGTCGCCCCGGAACCCCAGGCACCACCCACCCGCCGTCGCAGACGTCGTCGGTCCCGAGCGTCGAGGAGGAAGGCGGCGACCCTCACCCCGGCGGACCTGGTTTCGGCGAGGCCGGCCACGGAGGCGGACGCGACCTCGATCACGTCGGCCACTACGGGGGCGGGCCCGAACCCTCCGACACCCGTAGTGGCGTCATCCCAGGCCGCTCAGCTCCAACCGCTACGGCGGATATTGGAGCGGGCATGTTTCAGCTGCCGACAACCGGGCCACTGCTACTCGCAGTGCCCCAACGGGCCTCCGACCGAGGTCTTCTGCCGCCGTTGCGGCCGCCGGGGAAAAACCCTCCGGACGTGCCCGGCGTGCAGCGAGAACTGGCGGAGGCTGGGCCCGTACATTCCGATGGCGGGTCGGAATGTACCGCGGGAGGAACTCCGGGCCCTGCGGATCCCGCGGTCTGCCCGCCGACGACGGTCGACTGGAGTAATCCCGAAGCCGGACCAGGCGGCGACCCCCACTCCACCGCCGCCCACTTTCCCGGTGCCGGCCCCGACTCCGAAGAGCCGGACCCATCAGGTCCGCCCGTGAGCGGGGCACCCGGCGCTATCGTCGACCCGGGTTATGGTGCGGGGCTACAGAGCCTCCCATAACCGGAGCTCCCGAAAGCGGCCCTAGGCTGCAGTTCCCGTACGATAAGGCAGAAATGCCTAGATCCCGCCCCACCGGGCCTAACGGCCTAAGATCTCGCTGGCTCCCAAGAGCCGCCGTTCCCGTACAGCGCGGCAGAAATGCCGAGTTCCCGAGAAAGCGGGCCTAAAGGCCCGTAATCCCGACGATTCTCCCAGGCCAACCCCTGGTAGAGGTCGTTTACCGGAAACCGGAGTTTGACGCTTGCATTCGGTCGTTGGCGAATCCTAGGTTCTACGAGAAGCGGGTCGCACCGTCAACAGACCACACCGCCCAGGGACGGATGCCACCGTCGAACGCGGTTAGAGGGGAGGTACGCCCGTATTCCGGTAAGTCATACACTCTCTCGATAGATCTCGCTATTCGTGTCGTGCCGTACGACACTCTAACCCTATAGGTAGTGACACCGATCTCGCGTATATAGGTCCCGTCCGGTCCGGCCTAGCCGAAACCCTCCCTAAGGAGTGGGGAGTTGTGACGTGATTTTCCCGACGAGGGGAAAAGTCAGCGTCCCAAGGCCTTCTCGTGTCCACCCTCACTCAGATTCGCCTTTATCCGCCGTAGGTTCCCGATGTTAGATTAAGATGGCCGTTCGGTATTTGTGGTGACAGAGTTGTCAATTTTGTGTGAGAGGAAGTAGGAGGAACGGTACGGCGTTCGACCCTGACGAGGAGAAGAGTGCTCGACGTAACGAGTAACCCGTCAGGAGAGAACGGCCGGCGAGTACGCTCGGAAAATTGATGCAGGTCCGGCTGCAATACCGGCGCCCCGCCGTTAGGTGCATCGTGCATATGGGGAAGCGGAGGTTTTAGGATTGCGGGCGAGAGCGGGAACCTCTCGCGCCGCCGACGTAAGTGCTCCCCGGAGCACGATGGCCAAGGGGATACGATTTTCGGCGTACTCGCGAGATCTCGAGGTACGTCGGTAATTGCGATTTTGGTAAGGTAAGTATTATGTCGAGTGAGAGGGCAGTAGCTCTCGGTGATGGATTTCACAGTTCGGCGGATCGAAATGTGATTGGCTGAAAATCAGTAGTTATCGTGTCGCGCTCGAGACCAGAGGTGTCTCGCGAAGCATCGTGGAGAGAGAGAGCGAGGTGTCTCTGTCTCGCACACGCGCTACGCGTATGCGAGGTTCTCTCTCTACGTACTCGCTAGCAGTATCTCGCTCCCACTTACGCGTAGTATGTAAGCCGTTCCCGTGTCGCGTTAGAGGCGAGAGGTCTCACAAAGGATCGTAGGGAGAGCGAGGTGTCTCTCTCTCTCGCTCACGCGATGGGGGACAGTCGCGCTCTCTCTCTCCGAGCGCGATGTCGTGTCGTTGGTCGTCTCTCGCCGAGGTGAGAGGTGTAAGTTCGCGTACGCGCTATGGGGAGTTCCGTGTCAACCCGGCTCCCTATAGAAGAAATAAATTCGTGTTTCTCGGTCGCTCCCGCAAAATAATTAGTTCTCGAAAAATATAAAAATTAAGTGATCGTTCTCGGGACGTTTTAGAAGTGGTGTTGTTCGTGGTAACGGTTTTGCCCTCAGGTGTTTTCGCAGGTGAATGCAGGACGATTTACGTTCTCGTTGTCCGGTCGAGGCTTCGCCTCTCGAACGAAAAATTTACCGCTGTACGGTGCCATCTCGGAGTGACTTACCCCGACCCTCTCTACCATACTCGACAACCTGAGCGGCCGAGCGTTTCCGGTTTGTCGATCTCGCTGGCGCATCCAGGTGGACCGGATTGTCACCTCCGGCGAAACAAAAGGGACCCGATCCACGCAGGTAAGTCGTGAGCATGGAGGGGCCGGGTCGTTCCCTCCCGACCCCCAGGTCGTGCCGGTTGTCGATACCGGCGATACAAAAATCGACTGGCGCCCTGCCGGCAAAATTGCGGGTGTGGCAGCGAGAGAGAGACAACCGAAGGTGACGATGGCGGAAGGATTCCGGAAATTCGTCACAATATATATACTACCCTGCGGGCCGTACTCGGTGACCACGGAGTAATATATCGACAGGGTCCATCCCCACTCTATATTCTTGGTTTTGAATATTTAATGTAAATTTATGGAAGTACGAGAGAGAGAGAGAGAGAGAGAGAGAGAGAGAGAGAGAGAGAGAGAGAGAAAGAGAGAATAAGGTGTGCACACTCGCGCTCGCTACAAGAGTCTTCCACATATGCTTAATACCATAACGATCCTTGGCGCAGAGACAGCGGCTCAGGCTGGCAATCCGAGGGTCTCGAGTTCGAGTCCCGCGCTTGCATCGGATTTTTTTAATTATAAAAGAAAAAATAGCGAAAATAAAAGCAGCGTCTCACCATACCGACACGCTCTGAAACATAAAAAATTGCGGAAATGTAAGCAGCGCACCACCATACCGACACGCTCCGAGAAAAAAATGGTTGAAATGTAAGTAGCGCTCCACCATACCGACATGCTCCGAAAAAATTTATATAAAAAAATAAAAATATATATATATATATATATAAAGTAGTGTGCCCTATGGCGAATCGCCCCCCTCTCCTCCCCCTGCGCACCTCTTCCCCCCGCACCCACGACCGACCGAGCCACGGACTCGGAGGCCGCGGAGTGGGGGGAAAGGAGTGGGGATAGGAGTGGCGATAGGAGTGGGGTGGCCATAGTGCGCACCCTACTACTTATAATGATTACTGTAATTGAGTTAGGATCAGTACAATTTGAAGAATTGGGGAACGTAAACTTTAGTAGTGGCATTACCATTTTGGATCTATTTATCCGAAACATCCATAAATTATATTTGATGTGCATTTTTGTGTGTATTTCATAATATACTCAATGTACTGTTACGGATCGACCCGGCTAGCAACAACGTGGCCAAATGATCCGCAAGTCTACGCTCGGCCAAGTCATTACTTTCGTTAAGGTGATCCACCCCAGGGGTACAACGACGCTGTGGAATTTCCATTGCGACATAAAACAAAGTCATCGACCGAACGTTGCGATCCTGAACTGTGTGGAGAAAAATATGTCACAATCAGTAAATTGATTCCAATGATTTACTGCCTGGAAACAAATTTAAGCACTCCACACGCGCTTGCACACGCTAATCGCGGAGATTCTAATGGATCACCTCCAATTTCAAATACCAAAAAGATTTAGAAGTATAGCAGCCAATCGAATAATTGCAGTTTCGACGATACTCGATCCTCGCTTCAAACGACTGCATTTTCAGGCACAGGATCTAATATCATGTGCGAAATCAGTTAATTACATCGCTAAATGCATGATGGAAATTGACCAGGCGAATATTTCTATCGGTGACGTGATGGGGACTGACAATGAGGATTGAATGAGGGACTGGCAATGATGGGGATTGACGATCTCTAGCCGTATCACGAAAATCTCGTTAGAGCACAAGTTGCAACGATAGAAAAAAGAAATGAAGACGAGATGCCATCCAATTTGAGGCATTACTTAGATCAGTGTTTTTCAAAGTGGGCAATAACGCCCCCTTGTGGGCGCTGCAGGTCTACAGGGGGGCGGGGTAAAGGTCTCACAGAAAAGTGGGGGGTGTTCAAGTGATTTAGGGGGGCGATATCTAATTTGTAATTTTTTTCTAATAAGTATTTAACATTTTTTACTGAAATCAGAATCTACTGTAGATCCCTTTTCGCGTAGTTTGGCATAGCCATGTTTAGTAAATGTTAACTTGAATACAAAACGAACCGCTTGTACATCGCTCACACTGAACATTCGTCTTACAATCGTTATAACTCGATGCCATCTCGGAATCGACTAACTAAAGCCAGACGGATTTGACTATCCCCACCTTCGGCGGCCGCTTGGACAAAGGCCCTAACTGCTTCTCGCGAAATCGCGCGCGTAGTGTCCTGCTACGACGCTCTGTTTACGCAAAGGCGTAAATACTTGCGGACGAAAACGCTCAGCCCTTACACTACCTATTACGCTATATCGACTATTGCGTTCTTATTTTTGTCCTGTTTGATTGTATAAATATAAATAATTGATCATGGCTTTCATAGATAGCCCGTGAGCAATCAAATGTTAATAAGTTTTGTTGACACTATGTCGTCCGGTGACACCACGTTGGTGTTGTGCGCCAGCTATCGCGCAAGTGCCGGCGACACCACATTGGTCTCGTAAACAAAGGCGACTTGAGTAAATCCCAGCGACAGGCGAAATGTTTTGAACCAGTCCTACCGGCACCAAACGAAAGAATCCTGAGTAGACGTACGGATGTTATAGTGACAACAACGCGGTGCAATCCTGTATCAAGCGGCCGGGTCGATGCTTGTCCTAAATTGTTTAGTACAAATTCCGTCGAATGGGATAAACGAGTTTGTGCATGCGTCTTATTCCTGTCAGTGCGTGCTGTATTTTAATCCTATATAAGTGCGCGTAATATTTATTTTATTTTTATTTGAGTTTTCACGCGCAAATGGTAAGGAAGTATTTTAAGCTCAATACTTTATTCACGTATTTGTGAAGACATAACCACGTCGGAAGCAAAAAAGAATAGACGGCAATACAGTGCGGAATACATTAAATATATATCGCACCGATTTCATGAAAAACAAAACTTGACATTTTAGAATCGTATACAAATTTTTTCCCAGCTTATATTCATAAAATTACTTCACACATATTTAAGGATTTTACTTCAAAAATATCCACATATGGATTTTTGACAATTTGGTAAATTTACTCCAACCATCGCATACATGATATTTATTATCTCCAGTTGTACTGATGGGATCGATGTTTTTCTTTTACAGTTTTACACTCTATTTCGTAAACTTTCAAAGAGTATTTTGAACTAAAGTTTAATTGTCAATAAATATAAAATAATAACAATTTGATTATTTTAATAATTGTAATGTTATGATCCGAGGAGCGTCACCTAACGAATTTGAAATATCGCACGAATCGAAAAGTCTTCGTTAACATCTGCTCTGACAACTCGGGAAAAACCGCGCGATACGAAATCCACTCCGAAGATCGTTACAATTCTAACATATCGCACAATCTAAGGACTGCACTTACCACCTGCTAGTATCGTCGCCCAACGCACTTTTGTACAATTCTAGAAAACAACACGATACGAAATTTACCTATGACTCAGCACCTGGCGTACGCACCCATTTGCTAGATAGATAAGATCATTCGATATTGGTTTCTCTTATTACCAACATTACACGAGAAAAGGTATCGGAGTCACAACGCTCAAATGAATTCGTTAGCTCTTGACACTTCGTTGATAAGTCACTTCCGTTTGACACATGAACTGTGACTCAGAGGGTGCGATGAGCATACCCAATACCTGTATAATTCACCCCTTCTAAGACGAAACAATAATTCATGTACTGTCCAAACCTAAGCGAGCCGACGAGCTCTTTCCAGGAATCCCCTACTTATTAATTAGGTCACCAAATTGTTATGACCAATCAGAGGACGAATCAAAATGTAACCAACCAATCAGAGGATTTAGCTAGCCCTAAGCAACCACCAAAAATTAATATAAAAAGGCCGTCCTTCCGCTAGGGAGGCAGTTACAATTTCAACGGGGACCAGCAACGCAACTACCTTGCGCAACAGAATCTGCGGAGCATTCCCGCTCGTCTTCCGTCTGAGTATCAAGTTGTAAACTCACCCAGATCTACGAGTCGTATACTGTAATATATCTTAGAGTCAGTAAAGTAGTGTTTTCAATAAAAGACTTTGAGATAAACTTCGAGTGTCCAGCATATTCTCTTCCCTCTTCATCGAGTCACCAGAGTCACCGCTGCAGTACACCGAGCATCCACGAGTCTTCGGTATGACACGACCAACGAAAGAGTGAGTCGATCCATCGTACAATCTTTCGCATAGTCAAAACTGACCATCGAACTGTCGAAATCGACGGTGCCATCCTAGTTGAAAACCCTTCCAAACGAATCTTTCGGTAAAGTAAAGGCGAGATTTTCGTCCCTGAGGAAAGGACTTAGTTGCCCTGCCTCGAAAAGAGAAATCGAACCGTGCTACGCATCCCCATACTCGGGAGAGTTCAGCGGTTCGTAACAGTAGCATGACCGCCCCCACCTTAAATCGATTTTAAAAAAAGCCATTTTGTTATTTATTCTATTATCTACAAAATCCAGTTTGCGAAAAAATGGAGTCCCTGTTAGATTGGTAGCAATGCAAGAAGGAGTCACCCGCCACTTCGGAGGACGGCGAGGACGACTACGAGAGCGCGTCCGAGGACCAATCCGACGACAGCGTCATTCTCGTCGAGACGGTCTCATCGACTGTTGCCTGTCGCGGGCGGGGCGGATTTCGAGGACGGCGCCCTATCCAGTTTCACCTGCCGTCCAAATAGGAGCGAGACGACGAGGACGTCGGTTCCTCAAGGGGGGGTGAGTGTTGTGGCCATAGAGTGATTACCCGAGGGTAATTACTCCCCCGTGGCAACAACGACGTCGCTGACCCTGGGCCCGTGCGCTTTCAACCTCTGAGGAGTCAACGCCCAGGATCAGCGACGTCGTTGTTGCCACGGGGGAGTAATTACCCTCGGGTAATCACTCTATGGCCACAACAATATTAAATACTTTCGAGCGCAAGTCACGCAGCGGGCGAGAGCTCGAAGTGCGCAGCGAGCGACTAGTCGACGCAATAGCGTGCGACGCCTTGAAGAGTGTCAGAACTTGCAATCGAGCACTCCGCACTGTGAATCATTCGGTCTTTTGGACAGCGTAACACATGCATGTCATTATTTTAAGATTAACGTTTCTATCTAATGTCAACAAAAACCGTAGAGTTTTTCTAAAATGCCAAGACCAACAAAATCTTTAAGTGGTTCGGAAATTCGAACGGATCGGTGTTTTAATCTGTTCGTTTTTACTTCTCATCGGAAACTACGGAATCTTCGACCAGTTTAAAAATAACATTTAGTGTCTCTTAAATTACTGGTAACGGAAGAGTCCCTTCAACAAAAGATCTGCAATACTTGCCGCCTCAAGATTTTTAAATTATACAAGGCTCGTGAAAATAAGGCAAATATTACTATAAATAGTACTATAAATGCAAATTACTCTTCAACAGTTATATCAGTATTATGATATGGATTATAAAATTGCCTAAAAGTATATAATAATATTATGAAACTTTGAATTCTTCCGGTAAACACATGTGTGCAGGAAATTTTCATTTTCATTACTGCCCGCATCAGAGTTTGCACGATTGTGTGTGATTTTATTGTGATTCGTTTGCATTTTATTGTTGCATAGTTTCCGCGATATTTTCTCCTTTTAGTCGGAGATTGCCACCATAATTAGTAGCAAAAAAGTCGTAGAAAATCGGAACTTAATTATTTATAATTCGTAACGATAATTTTCTATTCATTAAACCAAATTTTTCAATAAAAATCACGAAATTGTTTAATAATTGCACAATTATACGGACACAGAAGCGAGCAATAATTATGCTATTTTCGCTTAATTCAACTGATCAATAATTGTGCAATTTTTGTGCGATCTAATTTACAGGGTACTATTTTTGGTATAAATTAAACTTTTTCCAGAACGAGGAAATTGATGTTTCCGATTTTGATGTGTTGGAAAGTGATGATGTTAACGTGGAACGTAATACACCAAGTCCCGGTGTATCGTTCGAGGAAAACGAAGTGGCTAATTATTCTAATGAAAAAATAAAAAAATATCAGGCTCATAGTATAAAAAAATTTTCATCTTGATGATGGCAATAATAATAGCGTTAACGAAGATAATGAAAATAGTTTATTGCAAATTTTTTGACGAATTTATCGCGACCACAGAACGTTAAAAAATAATTTTTTTGACGATTTTGAAGGACTGGCCTTTTCGAGAAATCCAACGCCATTTTACTTGTGCAACTTCTCATATGATTAAAAATGCGAAAAAAATTGCTAAAGAAAAAGGGATTGTATCCGATACTACGCCAAAGAGCCACCCGTCTTTAGATAAAGAAGTAGTCAATTTAATAATTACTTTTTATGAACTGGATGAGAATAGTCGTGTAATACCGGGTAAGAAAGATTTTGTTTCTGTTAATATTGATGGCGAGCAAGTTCAAATGCAGAAAAGGTTACTACTAACAAATTTGAAAGAACTTTATCAATTGTTTAACCTTTTAGCTGCGGGGGTGGTCGATATATCGACCACTCGAAAGGCACAAAATATTTAATGTTTTTAGGCAAAATTTGATGTTTTAAATACGTTTTGAATCATTTTCGCCACGTCCACGTCGTTGATCCTGGGTCTTGCTGAGAGCGAATGTCAGAATATTTCTCGATATCTCCGGAGATGCGGCAGTAGCTTACTGCGTTAAAGTAAAAATAGAGTCTAAATAGTCTAAATAGACGATCTACATAACAAGAGTGCCTGCGGAACTTTTTTATGTTTTTTACGTAGTCAGTGCATCGAACTACGTACGAAAACTTTCTCAAGAGTTGGCTTATACTAGAAATGAAATTTGACCTTGAAATAGAGGTGTTCAACGTCAAGGGTGTCTGTGGGAATTTTTTTACTATTTTTTTCATATTCAGCGCGTGAAATTACATAGCAATACCCTTTCAAACCTTCATGACAAATGAGACAAATTTTTTACATTGCACTACACGTTGCCTCCGGAGATGGTCGATATATCGACCAGCAGTCAGATCGAGAACTCTACCTGAGATGTCCATTGATTTTATGTATAAATTTTGTATTTTATAAGAGGTCGATTTGTACTGAAATTTTCCCGCAGCTAAACGGTTAAGGAAACTCATGCAGAAGCTAACTGTAGTTTCTCTAAATTTGCATCTCTACGACCAAAACATTATATGCTCGCGGGGGCAAGTGGCACACATTCAGTTTGTGTTTGTCTAATTCATGAAAATGTTAAATTATCGATTGAAGGATCTAATATGAAAAATCTTACAGCCCACGCCCCCAATTCATTGGAAAGTTATCATGACTGCTTAAAATATATGATTTACGCTGAACCCACAAATAACTGTTATTTTGGAAAGTGCTCCGAGTGTCCGGGTGCAGAACATATCATTAACGATCTGAAAACATTTTTCGAAGAAAATTTAATTGACGAAATCACGTACAGACAGTGGACTAACGTTGACAGAACTACCTTGCAATTAATACTATCTCCAGTTGACGAATATTTACAAGAATTGAAGACCGTCTTGGAAAAATTACTTCTCCATTCATTCTTGGTGAAAACAAATGAAATTATGAAAAATAAGAAGCAAGAACTAACAGAGAATGAATGCATTGTAGTCTGTGATTTTTCCGAAAATTATGTCTTTGTTGTCCAAAATGCTGCAAAAGGCTTCCCCTGGAATAATGATCAGGCTACAGTGCAGCTATTTGCAATTTATTACAGAGATAATGACGGCAACATTCAAGTAAAAAGTTTAGTGATTATATCAGAATGTTTGCACCATGACACTATAGCCGTTCATGTGTTTCAAAGACATTTGATAAATTTGTTAAAGAAAGAATAGCAAAAATTTTCAAAAATTATATATTTCTCCGATGGGTCGGGTGCACAATATAAAAACAAGAAACATTTTGTCAATTTACCTTACCACAAAAGAGATTTTGGCATAGCTGCAGAGTGGCACTTTTTGCTACGGCTCATGGTAAGGGCGCATGCGATGGATTGGGTGGGACTTTGAAAAGGTTAACTGCAAGAGCTAGCCTTCAAAGAACATGAACCGCGTCCTGCTTCTCAAGGAACCACATAAAAATAAATTAGCACCTCAAGACACTGAACCTTGCGAGATACTAGAAGTGTTATCCGGGGGTAACGTGAAAATATTGTATAAGGGTAGAGATCGCATCGTACATACACACAAGTAACGTGCCACTCGCCTATAACACGATTGGAACGCCAAGTTCGTTTATAGGCCTTCACGCGCCTACGTTATTGCTCCCAGCACCATGGTCTCCCGGGCAAAACCCCCGAACTACGGTGACCATCGTCGACCGGCCAAGGGTGGCAAATGGGCAAGCAAGTCGTCACCGCATCGGCCAGGGCCGTAACAAACCTCGGGTGACGGCAACGAGGGCGACCACGCGATCCATACTTCTCGTCGACTGGGACAACGGCACTATAAGGCCTGTCGGGAGCACGCTTGAGTTTCCGCAGTCGTGCGTCCTTCTTGGGGATTCGATCCCAACTGCCACGCTTAACACCGCCTCTCAACCGGAGGTAATAAACCTCACTATGGAGGATTAAGAGCAGCAATGAGCATCTCTCTCGCGGGTTAGTCTCTAGGGAGCTAGAGCTCCCAGCTGAACGTAACGGACTCTACTTCATCATTCGTTACGACGAAGCTACACCGAGGGACTTCACGAATCGTGCGGCTGCAAACAACCGTGCGAACAACCCGCCGATCCAGCCGGTAAATCTAAATTACTCTAATTGTAAGTATCGTTACTACCGTTGCATCTTAAGTGCCATTATTGCTTTTAAAGCAATTGATGTTGTTGTAAGTAATTATATTCATAGCCGATGTCGCCGCTCGTGAAATGGACCCACTTTTAACACTCCTATTGCTACAGAAATTGCCACTAGTGCAAATATTATCATTTATATTATTATTATTATTTTTGGACAAATCAGGGTAAAGCCACATTATTATTTAGCGATGACGCCGTTCACGACATCGACCCGTTATTCCAGCATTGGCATTATTATGATTATTATTTTAGTTACGTTTAAACATATTTAGTTGCCGTTTATATTATTTGGTGATGTCGACCTTCCGATAAACTATCAACACTAGTATTATTTAGCGACATCACGTCAATTTAGATCACAGAACCAATCGGACAAATTGTCCAGAAAAACGATATGAGAAACGGCTCACTTCAGTTGAATGCAACTTCACGGAGTCAATTATGATTATAAAATCATTTACAAACACGGGCGAGTAAGAGGGAATGCGGACGCGCTATCGCGTAACCCGCCGGTTAGTAAGATTGAGGATGCATCGGACTCTAACGGTAAGATTGCTGCAGTCCATCCTATTCAATTAAAGCCGAACCCTGTAAAGGAACGTTCTGTCGAAACAGGAAAAGAAAAACTTACCAGTTCCGAATCCGATGAATCCGACGATGACGCGCATTTACCTACGACCGAGATCGAAATGGATGGAGATGGGTTAGAGCTGGTTATTGATGACGCGCGGGAAAGAGCCACCAATGAAGAGGCCACCTCCCTAATTGATGATGTTGATTCGAAAGGCGAACTCGACTCTCCCTCCATCTCCTCTTCATCCAGCGCAAGCGAAGCATCAGCTAGCGAAACCGAGAATTGTATATTCGATAACCCAAACGTTCCGTATCAACTAGCTGATTTACCACGTAACGGCATCACCTTTGAACGCACTAGGGATCTGATAACAATGCACAAAGATCACCTTGTCTACGTTATTACTACTAAAGGCCAAGCCGTCGATAACGGTGCTAAGAGCTTAGATTAAGTAACCAACTTTGTAATTATGACTTCATACCCTAGGCAAGAGTAAGGGTAGCGTCGGTAGGAAAATTCTACCATCTGGGATTACCAGTTAAGACCGACCTACGCGCAAACACTGCGCGGGAGGACCTTAAGGAGACACTGGAATCTTTAACCAACGCCGTCCGCGAAATGCAGTTGCAATCATTCACGATCGCTAACGAGGGGACGGTCCCGGAGGGGCATGGAGTTACGGACTCCCGCTTCGCGTGCTTATAGTGTGGGTAGGTACTAACGAAACCCCAAATGATTAGCCGCCAACTCGGCTCCGTTTTCGAAAAATCACCGTTCAAATTTGGGAGTCTGATTGTCGACTGTAGAATTTCTACATAAGAACAACAAGGCGAGCAGCCTAGCGGTAAGCGAGTCAGACTACCGTCCCGGAGGTCTCGGGTTCAAGTCTCGTCTATGCTGCTTTTTTCATTTTTTTTTCATTTTTTTTTCAAATTGTTGTTGAAATTTATAGTTTATGATTAAAAAATTGTAAGAAAGTAAACAAAAAAAATTACGCGCCTTTACTGATCAAAACTTACGAATTAAATGTCAAATTTTTTTTTTCAAATCTCTTACGATTTATTTAATTTTTAAAAATGAATTAGCCGTAATTTAATAAAAAATATTTTTTTTTTGATTATTTGATATTTTTTGCAATTTTTTGATATCTCTTTCGATGGGGAAGGGAGTATTTAAAGAAATTACCAAGGAATATAGGAATAAAAAATCTGTTTTATTAATTAATCGTAAAATCTGCTTCACGCAATGTTTTTTCAATGTTCACGAGTACAGTGTGACGGGTGATAATCATTATAAAAACAAGCGAAACATTTATATTGTTCACACCACGAACATTGTATGAACGTTTTCCCGTACACGGTCTGGGAACGCTGTCCGAAAACCGGTTGTTCCGACAGGTATAAAATTTTTATGACCCTGTTCATGAAGTGTTTCTGTCTATTTTCACGAAAATATTTCATTAGATTTAAAAATTTTAAGGCAGGCAGGCACAGTTTAAATTACGGCTAATTCATTTTTAAAAATTAAATAAATCGTAAGAGATTTGAAAAAAAAATTTGACATTTAATTCGTAAGTTTTGATCAGAAAAGGCGCGTAATTTTTTTTGTTTACTTTCATACAATTTTTTAATCATAAACTATAAATTTCAACAACAATTTGAAAAAAAAATGAAAAAAAAAATGAAAAAAAAGCAGCATAGACGAGACTTGAACCCGAGACCTCCGGGACGGTAGTCTGACTCGCTTACCGCTAGGCTGCTCGCCTTGTTGTTCTTATGTAGAAATTCTACAGTCGACAATCAGACTCCCAAATTTGATCGGTGATTTTTCGAAAACGGAGCCGAGTTGGCGGCTAATCATTTGAGGTTTCGTTAGTACCTACCCACACTATAAGCACGCGAAGCGGGAGTCCGTAACTCCATGCCCCTCCGGGACCGTCCCCTCGTAAGACGGACTCCCTCGATGGAATCCCCTGAAAGAAAATCGAGGCATGCTTGACGCAGCTGTTATCGGATTATTCAATAGCCATAACCAGCCGATATGTGTACCCCCTGAAAGCCAAAGGCAGGACATCGTGGAGGAGTACCACTGTTCCTTATCGGGTGGTCACAAGGGCGTGGGAAAGATATAAAAGGATCCGAAAGAATTTCTTTTGGGCTCGGTTGAAGCCGGATATACAAGATTTTATTCTGCTCTACTGTGAGTACCAAACCAAGAAGTTAGTTCGCGTTAAGACCAAACAACCCATCGTTTTAACCGACACCCCCGACGCAGCCTTCGACAAGATCTCCATGGATCTCGTCGGGCCTCGTCCGACGACAAGGGCCGGAAATACACACATACTCACCATCCAGGATGCTCTCACAAAATACTCCTTGGCCATACCACTGAAGAGAACATCCTATCCGCGGACATCCCATCCAAACACCGAAACAATTATTCGAATGGGCAAATCAGTCTCTCCATAATATTACATCAAAATATGGAACGAACATAGAATATGTTGAGGATGCGCAAAACTTAGATGCCCGATTTAAAAAGGCTATAATCGTGAAAGGGACATTGCAATTTCATTGTTTTATACCTATGACTGAAAACAAAGTATGAGTCAAGCACTTTTCTTTTGTTATAACGGCAAAACGTGAGTATTGCGCGATAAGATATTATTTTGGGATAATAGCCAATAAGGAGTTAGAACTCGAGTTTGTGAAGTAAAAAGAAATAACAATTTATTGTAAGATAAGAGTTTAACAAATTGTAAGTGTCGCGGAAGTTATAGGATGCGACGAGCTTTAATTAAAGACCAACGAGCTCTGCTCGTCAATCAAGACTGCCTTAATTATCGTAGCGATCGTGGGTCGCTCCCGCGAGCCGCTATGCGAAACGTGTCAATTTGGCATTTTGGTCGTTATGACCATATATGGTCATGCATATGTGGATGCGCTCGATAGCGTGATTCGCCTCTGGACTAAACTGCCTATTGTGTATTTTGGGAATTTCTATTTTACTTGTTTTTGTGACGGTCGACGTAACCATATATCGTCACGTCGAATTTCTCGGTGGCGTGATTCTCACGCTTTATTTATATAAGTGATTAGTTTGCGTTTTGTATTTCTCATTCGATTAGTCTACTGGAATATTCCATTGAAACATTCCTTCGTTGTACTGGGGTACAACATCCCCGCCCCCTACGAAACAAAACGGATCTATTTATTTTCGTTTCTCTTTTACAATTTTCTTATTTTAGTTCCCAAAATTATTTTCCCTTTTACTTTAATTTTATTTCGTGCTGGTACTTGGCGTATTACGCTGAAAGAAAACGTGCAGTTTACCGGCGGACGCTTTCCTTTTCCTGGGTTTCGGTTTGGGTTCCTCGATTTGGATAGCTTCGATATTCTGCGTTGGTTTCATCATTGTTGTTTTTCCTCTTCGTTTCTTTAGATAAATATATATTATATCCACTGCTATTAAGAATATTGCTACAGTCCGAATTGAGTATGTGTTGAGTATGTATGATGGTAATGTAGTGTTTGACTTTCTTCTGTTTGTATTTCTTTTTGCAGGGTGTGTAATTTTACGCGTATGTCGTTCAATTCTTTGGGGCTGCTGATTACTGTTACGTACGGGATTCCGTCGTAATATATTATTATTATTATTTATAGTCGAGTTGTCAGGAGACCCGACTTGTGGGTTCTGTCTATTTTAAAGCGGCGTAACGCACCTCACCTTTTAGCGTGTGTGTGTGTGTTTGTCGTTGTGTATAGCCCCGACCTGCTGACGTGGTGAATAGCTGGAGTCGACGGGAAGGTCGGTCGCGACGGTCTTCTAGGCCGTCGAGATAAGAAGGCGCAAGATGGCTGTTAGCTGTTTATTTGTTCGGATATGAGCGCGAGCGTAGCAGCTTACATGTATACTAAGCGCTGCCACTACGCTTGCTGTTTCGCAGAGTCGGCAAGGAGGCGAGCGCTCGGATTGTGTCTCGGCTCGTTAGACTCGTACGCGTTGCCTCGTTTATAAGAATGATATTTCAACAGGATAGGAATGATATTTAATCTCGAAATATTCCGACGCGCAATGCCGCTAAGGTAATTGACGCGGTACAAATATATTTCGAGTGACGTGAAGCGCCGCTAAGGTTTGCTTTCGCGTATAGAGTTCTTAACTGGTTTAATGGGTTTCCCGAACTCGATGTTACACTCGCGAGACTCTAAGTACGCGAGATGTACTTGCCCTAAGGAACGAGTTCGATCGACCGGTGGATGCGTCTGCCAAGACGGAGGTATCAATTAAGACTGACTATGATTTGATCGAACGAGATCCTCGTTACCGTGGGCGAGGGCGTTGGGGGAGTCTCGCGAGGGCGACAGGAAGTGTCTGGTTGCTCACTGGGATTCGAGTGTCTCTGATTTTGATGAGGTTAGCGTGAGAATCGATGTTAAATTAGCTGACTCCACGGCGCGTGGCATCGCGAGGTGAGTTCTCATGGAAGTTTCCGCGGTGAGGCGAATTGCCTTGCCGGATTTGATGATTCGGCGGCACGTGCAGTTGCGGAGTTCTCTGGTTGCTTATTCCCAGGCCGAACGGTCCGTAACATTACATTTTTTAAATTAATTTTTCTGTTCTCTATTATCGTTTTTGGTTTAGTATTGAATTTGTGTCCCAAGTGTATTAAATTGAATGGTGGTAAAAACGTCTCGTATTTTTCTTGCGAAGTTTTCTTCTCTGTTTTGATCTTAAAATTAGTGGCGGTCACAACGCATTTCCCTATCAAATCCAGTATGTCTGTTCCTTATAATATTTCATTTTCTCGGATTATTCTATTGCATGCGATTGTTATCCGTTCTTGGCTTGGTCTTTCTTTGGCTTGGTTGATGCAACGGAATTATCAATGTATTTTGAAGCGTTATTAACTTTTTTGTGCATCCGGCTTTTTCTGGGTTCGCTATTGCGTAGGTTAAGATTTCGCAAGATGCGGAATTTGTGATTGCGAGGGATGAGTGTATGGGTTTACATATATATGTGTCGCTTAATTTTTTACATATGTGTAGGTTTGTGATACGAACATGTGTGCGACGTTCCTTATCTACTATTATTCTTTCGTCCGTCGTTTCTATGTATTGGTATGTGTCATTGAATGCATGCTTGAGTAGGGGGTATACTTTGCTAAAAATGAATTCTTGTTCTCCAACGAATGGTATGTTTATTACTAATACTATTGCATTTTCTCGGCTGTATGCTTTTATCTCAGCTAGCTGTAGTAGTTTCAGTGCGTTTTGTCGTGTGATGGTAGTCGGAAGGCTACGGCCTATGGGCAAGTGTGGTAGTGCGTCTGTGAGGTACCCTACTATCTTTTCTCCCGAGAGTACGCCCTGTGTAACAATACCTTGAGCGAGGACCGATAAGAAATTTTCTAATTCTCGTATGTCGTCGAGCAATGATTCGACGATGATGCTTAGGCTATTAATGTTCTCATCTAATGATTGTCTCATAATTAAATTGAGAAATTTCGTAATTGGTGCATTTTGCAATGCTTTGTATCACGTTTCTTTAGATTGTTTTCGTTTTCTTGTATGTTTTTAACTGTTTTATTGAGAATGGCTATAGTGGTTTCCACAATCTGTAAATTTTCTTTTAAGTTGCTCTTGAATGTCTGTTGGCTGGTTTTTAATTCGTTTATTCCGTCGTCCAGTCGTGTTGCATCGTCAGCGTTTCGGTTTCCAGTGAGGGCTTTTATTACAGTGCCGAGACCGTTAATAAGGCCTCTTTTAGTTCGCAGATTGTTTCCCGATAATTCGTATATCGAGTCGATTCCCTTAATAATTTTTTGTTGCAATTCGAGAAAGGTCCCATTGAGGGTTTTACAGAGGGAATCTGTTGTCGGTTGTTTGGAACGCTGAGGTCGCGTAGGGTGGTTTTAATCAATTTTAACACTTCGTCTGCAAACGTGGGTCGTTCGTGTCCGAGCGAAAACCGTTTTGGTTTGTACCGCGAAAATAGGGGAAGGGCGGACACTCCTCTTTACCTGAAAAGAAAGTTATATAGGAACGGGAACCTACGCCCAAGTTTCAAAATTTTAGTACCTTCCAGGTAGTTGTACCGAGCACTCAAACTTTGCAGAGGACACAAACGACCCAGGTTTGCAGACGACGTGCACAAAATAGGTAAGTTCGTGAATTTTTTTTTCGTGTTTTACGGTGATTTTGGCATCAGTAATTATGCAAAAAATAGTCAGTATGCCTAAAAAAAATTTTGGAATTTTTTTATGCAGAATTTTCAAAAATGGAGCAACGATCGGCCGAACAAATTACGCGCGTACTGCGTCAACGAGAAGCAATCGATTATTTTGACGGTGAAAATAGTGAAGATGAAATCGATGCAATTGAAGAAGTTGATAGTGAGGCCAGTGAAATCAGTGTATGTAATGTGGAACCGACAGAGAGCGAGAGTGAAGTCGAGGAAGAGCAGGACGATACCAAGCCAGTTCGACGCCATACATTCATTTATGGTAGGGATAAATACAAATGGTGCCGTAACCCTCCAGAAAATCGTGGCCGCAGGTCATCAAATATAACGATTATTTTACCGAAAGCTATTGGTGGAGTGGTCGGTGCGCGTATACCCCTCCAATTTTGGAGCGCGTTATTCACCGACGATATACTACAAATAATCGTAAAATTTACTAACGCGGAGATCGATCGATTTTTATCGGGGAGTCAAATCGCTGATGATGTGTCATTTCAATATATAAATCTCACCGAGTTGAAGGCGTTTTTGGGTATTTTGTACTTGTGCGGTGTTCAAAACAGTAGCAAAGTAAATCTGTCGGAACTGTGGTCTCACGAGTTTGGATCAACGTTCTGTATAGTAACGATGTCGAGGCGTCTATTTGAATTTATAAGTTGTCGTCTTCGATTCGACGACAAAACGACACGTACTGCCAGACGCGCCACGGACGGTCTCGCTCCAATTCGTGACATTTGGGATATGTTTATGACGAACTGTCAAAACAATTACAATCCCAGTGAGTTCATGACCATCGATGAACAGCTATTGGGATTTCGCGGACGTTTCTCGGCGCGTGTTTATATAAAATCTAAACCGGCGCGGTATGGCATAAAGATTGTCACTATGAACGACGCGAGAACTTTTTATATGTATAACGCTATTCCGTACACTGGACGAATTCGAACAGAGCCGGGCGAGAGCGTGCCTTCCTTTTATGTTCGTAAATTGAGTGAACTGTTCACAATACGAACCGTACAATAACATGCGATAATTGGTTCTCTTCAATAGAGATTTTCAACAAGATGAAGCAGGAGTTCAACTTATCGATGGTAGGCACACTCCGAAAAAATAAGCGACAAATTCCCATTTCTTTTACAAAGAATGCTTCTCTTGGCACGGCCAGATACGGGTACGACGGCCAAAATATTTTACTTTCGTACTGCCCAAAAAAAAATAAAGTCGTATTGGTCCTGTCATTTAGGCATAAAACTGGTAAACAATCTGAAGATACTGGAAAGCCAGAAATCATCGATTTTTATAATAAAAACAAATGCGGCACCGACGTTTTCGACCAAATGTGTGGAAACTATACGTGTTCTCGTATATCTTCGCGTTGGCCAATGCGATTTTTTTAGGTATGCTGGATCAAGCCGGTGTTAATGCCAGCATTTTGTACAATTTCCTACCGGAAAATGAGATGCGAAATCGTCGAGAATTTTTAAAAGATCTGGCTCTATCGCTTATAAAGCCACATTTACAAGAGCGTGTAACGCGGCCCGGATTGCACCGGTCTCTAGCAAATAACATCCGCGAAATCTTATCGGCGACCGAAATCAAGGCAGGACCAACGCTTAGGTCGGATAAAATGGATAAACGGAAGCGGTGCTATTATTGTAAAACAGAAAAAGTTCGAAAGACGCAGTACTGCTGCGTCAAATGTAAAAAAGCCGTATGCGAAGAACATCGCGTCGTTTGCTGTGTTCAATGTATAGAATGATTATAATTATCAATTAAAATACTCTGTTAGATTGAGAATCGTAATAATATGTTATTGTAATAACTTTTTATGGTAAAAAAAAAAAAAAAATTGTTGCTAATAAAATGTGTAAAAAGCAATATACATTGTACGTAATTTATTGCCCATTTTCATGTCCAAAACTTAAGCACTTAACTTTAAATTAATGAAACAAAATATTTTTTTTCTTAAAGATACAAGCTTTACCTTTAATTTCCAGTTTAAAAAATTACGGCACCTTTTTTTTCGCTGAGTTACAATTTTTTTTGTAAATCAAAATTTTTTTCCAAATGTTTTTATTTATTTAGCAAAAAAATGTATGAAACATTTTTTTCAGAAATTTTACAAATTGAACTTTAAAATGAATGTTTTAAGAAGTAGCCTGAATTTCTTCAAAATTTTCTGAGTATATTAAGGGGATGAAATAATGGCCAGACGCGAAATACCCACGTTTGCAGACGAGAGGTGCGAAAAAAACGTTTGCAGACGAAGTGTTAATCTGGACTGCAGTGATCGTAAGTTCATGCGTAGAATTAAACTCCACGTTTCTTCGGTTATTGAGACGGTTCCGATCTTTTCGTATAAGATCCCTGGATTGTTCTCGAGAGTTCGTATGTCGTACGGCCACGGGTCTTCTAGCGCGTCTCCTCTGGCCGTCGCCAGTATCATGGTGCTGTAATTAGAACGCGTGGCGTTATCTCCCTGGGAAGGTGCTGACAGGAAGTTCTTATGGCTAATTTTCGTATTCTAATGCATGTTAACGGGTCGGCCATCTTTCTCTTATGTTCTCTTTTTTTGGAGAGCCCTCCGTGCTCGGGAGCTCTCGTCGGGCTTCATTAAGAGGCAGTGTTAGTCAGCGGAAATTTCAGACGGCTTCGGTAGTGCAGAGCTCGTAACATTTCGCTAAGCGCTACCGCTGCCTACCGCTAGATGGCATGGCGCGCGTATGCTACGAAGCCCCAGTATGACACTTGACAAGACGGGCCAAGCGCCGAGGCCTCGTAGCGATAGCCAGCCGCCCGCATTTCCCCCGCACCGCGCCGCGGAGGGAATGACACGGAGCGAAAACAATCGAGTCGCGCGACTAATCTCGCAGCTTTGGTCATGCATATTATGAGAATTGCTGTTTATAAAAACAGTTCACAAAATAATATGATTCTTGGAAAAGATATCTGGGTATACATACAAACCCATTCTATATATATATATATATATATATATATATATATATATATATATATATATATATATTGTATACACATGATTGATATATATATATATTGATATCATCCACCATATATATAAACCCATTCAGAAATATGTATGTATATATATATACATATACTATACATATATATCTATACATACATACACTATACATATACAGGGTGAATTCTGTAAGGTTTCTCAAACGGGATTTTGGTGCAGATGGGATCATTACAAACAAAAGTTGCAAATATACATTGGGGATATTTTTAATAGTTTACGAGATATGAATATTTAAAGTTGATCGAATCAGAGCGCGCCGAGAAACGTTGGAGCCGCCCACTCTCCGCCCTAGCCGTAGATATAGCACAGTCTAGGGCGCTACATTTGGGATGGCAAAATTCAGAGCAGTCAATTATTATTATTTTATTAGGCAGTCATTTTTATTTGTCGGGCATTGACTGCTCTGAATTTTGCCGAGCGCGCCAAATAAAAATGACTGCGTATTAAAATAATAATGATTGACTGCTCTGAATTTTGCCATCCCAAATGTAAGGCTCTAAACTGTGCTATATCTACGGATAAGGCGGAGAGTGGGCGGCTCCAACGCTTCTCGGCGCGCTGTGATTGGATAAACTTTAAATATTCATATCTCGTAAACTATTAAAAATATCCCTAATGTATATTTGCAACTTTTGTTTGTAATGATCCCATCTGCACCAAAATCCCGTTTGAGAAACCTTACGGAATTCACCCTGTATAGTCTGTATAATGGGATAATTTCTTTCTTTGAAGAATTATATTATTTTGTGAATATTTTTTAAAAGCTGCAATGCTTTCTAATATGTGTAAAAAATGTACAAATGCTGACGAGATTCAGATGTGCGAACGGCAATCGGAAATTTTCGATCCTGTCTCAACTCGGCTTGTTGCATTCGCCAAACATCTCTCTTGCGCCGAAAATGCGATATCGGTGACTGACGACTCTGGTCAGCGAGAGTCGCAAATATAAGCGTCAACAAAAAATGTACGTGATGCCGAGTTTGACAATAAAATTCGCGACCAAGAATCGAAAATTCTCGGTCGAGTTTCGCCTCAAATATTTTGGAGCAGGCATGTAATGTTCAGGCAATCTACAGAATATTGCGAGTAGGAAACTGACAACCGAGAATCGCGAATTCTCGGTCGATTTTTTACTCGAATATTTTTATTCGTCGAACGATGCTTGCTCCTGAAGCATCGTCGATGACGTATGGTCAACGTCAGCCGAGAGAGTGCGATCTCGGCGACTGACGGCTCTCGTCAGCGAGAGTCGCATATACAAGCGTCAACAAATCTACATAATGCTACGAGTCTGAAATTCTACAGATTCCTAGAAAAATAGGATCTACACGAATCTACTCATTCGTTACAAAACTATTCATATTTCAGACTTATATCTTATACGTTTTATACGTATTTCCCCTATCCTGAGTATATTTTGTGGTAGGGAAACGAATAAAGATAAATTGTATTGCCAAAATTATACGCTCTTTACCGAACCCACTTTACTAAATTTTAGTAAATCTTACAATCTTTACTGAACTATAGATGTAATTTACGTAATAGTCTGCACGAGACAAATACTAAATTATATTTTTCGATAACTTTTTGATGTGTAACCTAACAAGCTCAAAAGAGAGATCTTAGGTTATTCTCAGGTTTATTGTCGCATAAATAGAATTTTATTTGCATAAGTGTCGTGATATATACCTTTTAAAATATTCCTTTCTGCACGAGAATGAGCCCGTTTATCCTTTTTTTCGTCTTCTATTGCTTATTTTGCGTATATCACCACTCACTCACTGATTATACTATTATTATTTACACTATATATAGACTATATACTGTTTCGAACTAGTAAATTATAAATTACTGTTCGTCTCTAATAATATAATTAGCACGTAATTACAATAGTACGCGTCTTTTTACTGACATGAGAGCGGCATGAGAGCCCAATATATCACGCTGCTCAGCTGCCGCGTCAGAAAATGACAGCGTGCTCATGTTTTGTTTTCTTCCGTCTCTCGATCACGCGGTGCGTAAATATACCAACACATATATGCAGATGTGTTGGTGCATACATATAGCACATCGATTCGGTGATATGTAGCGTTGTGGCACGCGCACGGTACGCGACTGCCCGTGTCTTCCTCTCGCCGCACACCGAAAACAGAGACAGGCCCGTGAACCGATCTCAACGCTTCGTCTACATTTGTATACAGGGTGGTCCAAGCAACTTGCGCAACGTCATAATTCTCAAAGTATGGGTGGCACAGAAAAATGGTATTGTTACGTCCTGGGTCCTCACCAACACACGGGATAACCACCGTACATTTACACATTAAACCTACACATGTATTTTTTTCCATATTACACATACATACATACATTACCTGTAAGTAACATAGGATAAACTAAGTACAACCATCTTCGAGCTCAGCTCACGACCGAAATAACGTCTTAACCTAAAATCTGACCACGTGGGTCTACGGACCAAAGTGTCCGCTACAAAAGTTCTCCTGAGGGAAAACCTCGTAAATCCAAGATTACGGGAATTATAACCAGAATATAAGTGAAAGGGATGCCTCGCTTGTTCGGGGACTCCAACGCCAGCACAGGCGACGCGCGACGCTTGCTCGGAGATTCCAACGCCCGCACAAGCGACGCACCTCAACGGTCGCCCGGCCGACCGGACGTACCGTATCACTGATAACGGCCGGTAGTCTAAACAGAGCTCGACGACGGTTACGGTGAGATCATCGATGACTCACCACCCTAAGACAAAGGGCTTCCCCCTCCATAGCACCCATCGGGATAGCATATAAATTAGAGCACCTTCAGCGGCCAGCAAGTTAGTACCGCTCAGTAATTCCTTCAGTTAGTCTACCAGAGTCATTGGACGAGGACACAGCTCGAGACAGCTTCCCGCCAATTAATAGGATCGCGTAAACGAGATCGGAATACATCTCTTTACTTTTATATAGAGTCACCGTGATTTCAAGTTCGAGTAAAGCCGTAGAGTTTTGTACACCAAACGAGATCATCGTACACCCCACCCGTGGGTCATCGTACATCCGTTGGTCATCAGACCTACACCGCGCAAAACCGCATAGTGAAACCGGTATTCTAAATCCAAGTGTAAATCACGAAACTTTTACTTGTAACAATATATCTATTTTAGTGTTAACCCTTTGAGTTAAATACTTCACTTACCTTCCTTCGCGTAAACCTAAAAACAGTAAAACGGGAAACAGGGAAAGGGTAATCATTCAACGTTTAACTCATTAATTCAGGATTTCAATCCCTCATACATCTCTATCCGTCATTGATCGTGCATGCCACATGCACATAGTGACATCCTTAGTATCACAGATCGTGCATGCCACATGCACATTGTGATAATCCTTCCATCGTTTATCGTGCATGCCACCTGCACATAGCGATACCCCATTCAAGCCTAAAAACAGAAAACCTGGATCAATGAGCCGGGTAAAGTCTACATAAATGGGTAGACGTCGCGGAGGCATTAAACGCGCTATTCGTAGGGCAATCGCCATCCAGCACAACCAGCCTGCACGTAAACGTGGTCATAACATACCCAGTGCATCTCGTTCTCTTATTCACGAACTATATACAGTGAACGAAACCGCCTTCATGAGTGCGCGTCCTCTCCCGACAATCCGTGAGAGCCGCACCGTATCAGTAAGACTCTTTTGTTCCGACACCCTTTACGTCATCTGCTGGGACCACCGATCCGTCAATTCGGAGATCATCAAGGAAATCCATCAACCAAGGCCGTCTCCACCACCGTCGCCGCCCCCAGCGCCGACAACTCCACCTCCTAGGCCGACAGCTCCTCGTGGACCTCCGGCACCAGCGGGACCTGCAATACCGGTCATCACATTAGATTGAGCCATACCCGCTACGCTCTTCCGCTCACTACGTAACCAACACGAGGTAAGTGACCGTCCTACCCTAATACCTACCATCCTATACCGATACTTACCTCCGGTCGGTGTATACTTATCTACTCATACCGTTAGCCTTCTTACCATTAAACCACACTTACCCTCGATACAGTAGCGTCACCGTTACCGACCATCAACTCACCTTCCTTCCTTACCTACAATCGGTACTTACCTACTGGGGGTACCCCTTATGCCGCATTCACTTTGGCATACCGACCGCAATCCTTTTCCCCCTCAGGCACCAAGTTAGATGAGACCGTGTAAGGGAGGCTTCGTCCCTGTTGGGCGCATTCCCGACTAAACCTGAAGCCAACCCCCTCCTATGTTGCGAACCCCGGAAACAGGACGTAACATAAAATTTTTGGTGACAGCGGTGGGATACATCCCCTTCACATCCCTCCGAACTTGTGCCTAAACTTAGATCCGAAATCCGGATAACCCTATAACCAAATAAAATTTAAAACCCTTCAAAATGAAGGAAACAAGGGCACAGGCCTCCGGGTCCAGGCCCCTCACGGAAGGAGAGGTCGAGACCTTGCAGGCACAACTAGCCCTAAAACAGCAGAAATTATTCGAACAGGAGGAAGCGTTAAAACTCCGGGATTTGGAAACCCAGGAGCAGTACGCACAACTCCTGTCCCGTGAAAGAACATTCACGGAACGCGAACGGGAATTAGCGGGAAGGCTAAGTGCTCTTTCCGAGCCACCTCCCATACTCAGCCGTCCACATACCCCGACAGTCCAGGAAACTACCGGGTACACTCGAACGTCTCTCGATCCCTCCATAGATCCCAATACACTCGGATCCTTCCTTAGGGAATTCGCCCTTCTAAGGGACGAAATCGCGGAAATTCGCGACTCACGTAGACAAAGGGGACACCCCCATCAACCATCTGACCCCATGAGTCGCCCAAGGGTAATACCCTCTCCCCGTGATCTCGCTATCCCTCAACTGAGCTACAGGGACGCACTCCAATCAGTGCCTACCTTCAACGGGTCGAACATATCCGTTTTAAAATTTTCCAGGGCGTGTCTCCGGGTACAAGAAATGTTCCCCCAGGAGCACGAACCTAACATAGCACGACTCCTGAGAAACAAACTCCAGGACCGTGCATACACCGCCGTAGAAGACGAAGTCTTCACCTCAGTCGACGACTTTGTCGACAAACTAAAAGCAGTTTTCGGTGCATCCAAAACCAGTAACCAATATCGTGGTGAATTAGGTAACATCGCCAAAGGTCGAACGGAACACATCATCGACTATATCTCGAGAGTCAAGGACCTCCATACTGCAATTGTAGATGGAGACCTGCGTGAACTAGGGACCTTATCCTCGGATCGAATAAGGGCACATGAAAAGGCAACCCTATCCTGTTTTCTCGCGGGATTACCCCCTGACTTTAGAGTACGCCTTAAAATGGAGGGCTATCAAACCCTCAGCACCGCATACGACGCCGCAATACGCGTCGAAAAAGAAATAGAGAGAGATCGCTCCCATTTCTATCAAAAATCCGAGCCTCGCTCAACAAACCCCATCACACATGTAAAAGCCTCTCCAACAAGCAAACCTACATGTGCCCATTGCCATAAAACTGGGCACCCAGCTGAAAAATGCTGGCTTAAAAACCCTCAACTAAAACCTCCTGGCAAACCTCCCCACAACACCCGGGATATGCCAATCAGCAGATCTCCTCGCTTCAGCAGCGATAAATACACTAAAAACGCTACCTGTGGGTACTGTTCAAAGCCTGGACATACCACGGAACAGTGTTTTAAACGGCAAAACGACGCCAAACACCAGGGAAACGGTTCACCCGGAGCGCACCAAATGGGTGCGAGGCGCCCGGAAGTAACCCAGCACCCCGTAAAAACAACGGTCCTGGCCCCCCTGTCGGAACCGATAAACATATCTGCGGGACCGTCGGAACCGCCGACGTCCGCTTAACTCGCCATTCCTTTATACCAGTCATTGAACTCGACACACCCGAACTTACCTCCGCGCATGACTTTCTAGTCGACTCCGGTTCAGACCCTAATTTGATCAAAATCCGAGCTCTAAAAGGGCACGTCCCCAGAGGCGACACGCCCATCCTACGCCTACAAGGCATCTCCAAAGACCCAGTATATACGCTGGGCAAGGTTCAACTAACCATTAAAGGGACTAAATCAGACTTTCACGTGGTCAATAACGATTTTCCCATCGAGCAATCAGCGATTCTAGGATCAGAATTCCACGGGCACAACCAAGGCCGGATAGACTGGGAGGCAGCCACCGTGAGTTGGGGGAATTACACTGTCCCGTTCAAAAATATGGCACCCATCAATTTACCCGCACGATCAGGTTGCGTGTACAAGATAAAAATAAAAAACCCAGAAACCAAAGAGGGATATCTCCCTCGGCTCAACCTCGGGAACGGTATATTCGGCGGAGAAGCCATCCTTTCCAACCATAACGGAACTGCATGCCTCCGCATATTCAACACTAACACGGAACCCATAACCGTAAACATTCCTTCCATATCCTTAGAGCCATTTTCCATAGTGGAAACAGCGCGAACCCTAACTGCTCAGACAACTACGGGACCGCTTACCACAATAACCGAGCTACTTCGCCTTGATCATTTAAACAGTGACGAGCGCGATAGCATCCACGGATTAATATCCGAAAACCAGGATTTATTCCAAATACCTGGACAACCACTCGAGGCTACAAACGCCATCGAACATAAAATTACCACAACGGATGAACAACCAGTATTCACCCGACAATATAGATTTCCCCCTGCCCACCGGGACGAAATCACAAAAAATATCACGGAGCTGATCCAAAATAAAATCATCTCCCCATCCGACTCGCCCTACAGCTCCCCGCTCTGGATCGTGCCGAAGAAAGCCGATTCACATGGGAACAAGAGGTGGCGGATGGTCATCGACTATCGAAACCTGAATGAAAAAACCATCGGCGATGCCTACCCACTGCCCAATATCACGGAGATATTGGACCAGTTGGGTAGTGCAAAATACTTTTCGGTATTCGACCTCGCGAGCGGATTCCATCAAATCCGTTTAAAACCGGAGGACGCCGCCAAGACAGCGTTCTCTACACCGTTTGGACACTACCAGTTCGAACGAATGCCATTTGGCTTAAAAAACGCCCCAGCCACGTTCCAGCGACTTATGGACCGTGTGTTGTGCGGCTTACAAGGCACGGAACTTTTCGTGTACTTAGATGACATCGTCATCTACGCCAGCTCATTGCAGGAGCACGAGATAAAATTTAAAAAACTCGCAGCCCGGTTAAGGAAAGCTAACCTACGGCTCCAGCCGGACAAATGCGAATTCCTGCGAAAAGAGGTGGCTTACCTGGGACACGTCATTGGTGAAGACGGAGTCAAACCCGATCCTAATAAATTAAAATCCATAGAGTGTTATCCTCAGCCCACCAATGCCACAAAAATTAAACAATTTTTGGGCTTGGCCGGGTACTACAGACGCTTTATAGAAAATTTTTCGGGTATCGCGCGACCAATGACACAGCTGTTACAAAAATCGGCTGTTTTTAAGTGGACTGACGCGCAGGAGCGAGCCTTTAATACCTTGCGAAAGGCACTCTGTAACGCCCCTGTACTTCAGTACCCCGACTTCACTAAACCCTTCATCGTCACGACGGACGCATCAAACCACGCGATAGGTGGAATATTGAGCCAAGGCCCTATAGGACAGGACAGACCCATATCATATACATCACGTACCTTGTCAAAATCCGAACAGAACTATTCCACAATTGAAAAAGAGTTATTAGCAATTGTGTATTCAGTAGCTCAATTCAGGCCGTATGTGTATGGTAGGGAGTTCACCCTAGTAACAGATCACAAGCCACTCGTCTGGCTTAACTCCGTAAAAGATCCAGCCAACCGACTTGTTCACTGGCGGCTTAAACTTGAAAATTACAATTACAAAATAATCTATAAACCAGGCAGAATAAACGCAAATGCGGATGCCCTATCTAGAAACCCTCCGGAACCAATAAATGCCACAGTAGCCCCAGCACGTGGTTTACCAAGCACCAGCAGCGAGTCGATTGGACCGCTGGACGACGCAAATCCACAAACCGAGACAGACGATAACAACCAACAACCTGAAAACGGAGATGACTCCGATACCGAAATAACAGACACAGACGACGACGCAATATTCGACCACGTCATCATCCCCTATAATCGTGGGAACAATAATAATCCCGAATTTAAAACCGTCGAAACTTCAGATAACTTGTCCATGCGTAAAGACGACCTGATACACTTTGTAACAACCAAAGGACAGCCGGTGGACGCGGGAGCCAGGGATCTGCAATCAAATAATATTTTTCCCGACTACCGGGACTTAACCTTGTGCCGCATACGGACATTCAAACAAAAAACCCGATATTTACTAGCCTTACCTATAAAGGCAGATCTCCGGGCTAACGCCTCCCCCGAGGACATTGCTGAGGCAGTAAGTTCCCTCCACGATGCTGTACAACAGCTAGGGTTACAAAACCTCAGTATCGCCAAAGGCGACATAGACCATGTTCCATGGAAAACAATCCTTAAAATAGTTAAGGACCATCTGTCCAATACCTCGTGCACACTCACCATCTGCGGACAGGCCATTGAGACACCTCCTCCAGAGGATCGCAGGAGCTTGATCGCAGAGTACCATGAGTCCCTGTTCGGGGGACACAAAGGTGTAACTAAAACCTTCCAAAGGTTGCGTCAGAAATATTTTTGGCCGAAGATGAAAATCCAAGTCCAAGAATATATACAACAATGTAGGAACTGTCAATTAAAAAAGCTAGTCAGAATCAAAACGCGCCAACCGATGCTGATTACGGACACACCAGGTGCCGCGTTCGATAAGGTATCCATGGACGTCGTGGGACCCCTGCCGGCCACTCAACGAGGACACACGCATATCCTCACCATCCAGGACCTGCTGACGAAGTATTCAGTAGCCCTTCCATTGTCAGGAACTACATCCATCCACATCAGCGACGCATTTGCCAAAATCTTCATAACCCGTTATGGAGCTCCTAAAGCCGTGCTTACGGACCAAGGGAGGAACTTTTGCAGTTCTCTCATGAGAACCATTGCAAAAAAATTCGGCATCACACAGTGCAAAACGACCGCCTACTACCCACAGTCCAATGGGTCTATAGAACGCTCGCATCACGTTCTGGCGGAATATTTAAAACAATACGTCAACCAAATCAACGAGTGGGACGACTTCCTCGAGATGGCATCATTCTCGTATAACACCAGCCGCCACGAAGCGACCGGATTCACACCACACGAGCTCGTCTTTGGGAAACCCGCCCGCCTTCCGTCTAGCCGAGTGGACGCCACTGAAGAAGAGGACCCGACTTACCGATCCTACCTGGAGGACCTTTTCAACAAAATCCAGGGTCTCCAAGAGCTAGCCGCCGAAAACCTCAACCAAGCCAAACACCGATCCAAGAGATACTACGATCGGAAAACCAACCCGAAAACCTTTAAAAAGGGGGATATAGTCCTTCTTCTTAAAGAACCAAACACGGGGAAATTCGGTGACCAGTACACCGAACCTCTGAAAATCAGAGAAATCCTACCTAATGGGAACATAATAATAAAATACAAAGGGAAAAATCGAGCCGTACACCCCAACAAGCTACGGTTAACCCAACTAAAAACTAGTTTGTTCCAGGATGGGGCCACTTCCGATTCTAATAGTGAGTAGCATACTCGCCATAGGAAGCCATGGTCTCGTGGGATACGACTGCAGTGGGTCAACCCTCAACATAACGACCATCTCCCTCAACAGAGCAGGGGACTGCATCATCCCGACACTGGAGCCAAAACCAACACCAGTATATATCCAGCTAGTCCAAATCTCGGAATTCGAAAAAACTAACGTCATCCAGTGCCGAGTACAGATCGACCGCACCATTACACACTGCGGGATGCATTCGCACAACTCCGCCGTTCACGGGGGCCGACAAATCTACCTCCTGGATCTGGAACGGAGCACCTGCCAGCGCCTACAGGAGACCGGCAACCTACAACTCAGCTTTTCAGCAGAACTAGTTGGCCTACGCAGGAACTTCACGTCTCATCGCAGCATCACCCTAGGTGGAACACTCGACAGCGACGGAAACTGCGAGGGCATCCAATACAACGACGCGTACGGTACCTGGAGCAAGGTATTCGTAACCGCCTCCATCACTGTCTCTATACACAACTACGAGGCAACCGTAAATCTACAACAAGGGAAAATCCTCCTGCCCTCGGACACCCGCTGCGAATTGGCAAGCGAACACTGCACCGACATCAACGGCAACTCAGTATTTTGGACATCCGCACCAACCGATACTTGTGGGTTCAACAAGTATGACGTCCTGTACGAGGGAGAAGCAACACGACTCCAATCCATGGACGACGACTCGGCTCCGGATGTATACACACTCAACACCCAAGCCACCACGTTCGCCCTGGCCAAACACGCACAGCCACTGGGAATTTGTGGTTACACCCTAATACGAACAGAGCATCCTAAGCTATTCATCATCGAGACACAAAAGGGACAGTCGCCCGTAATCCAACGGAAAGTGCATGTCGACAATTTAGACATCTTTACCTACATCAACTCAAAATTCGTCTACGTCGAGAAGCACATCCGGCACCAGATGAGATCCCTGTACCAGGACGTTCTCACCCAACGATGCAACCTAGAACGGCAGGTCCTCCAGAACGCTCTTACCACAGCAGCGATTCTGCCCGAGAAATTCGCACTCTCGGTAATGAAGGGACCAGGATACATGGCCGTAATCGCTGGAGAAGTCGCCCACATCGTGAAATGCATACCGGTCGAATGCAAGCTTCGACGCCCGGATACGTGCTACCACGAACTACCCGTAACCTTCCGAAACGAGTCATTCTTCTTAACCACCACCTCAAGAATGCTCGTAAAAACGGGTACCCAAGTCGATTGTAATCCGGTCCTACCGACCGAATACAATATCGAGGGTACATGGTACCGACTCATGCCGACCCCAGTCGAGGTCATGCCACCTCAACAACTACAACCTCTATACCAGCCAACATGGAGATATGCCACCCCTGGGGATCTTGCCACCAGCGGGGTATATTCCGAAACAGACATAGAGGAACTCAGGGACAGGATCATGTTCCCCGCGGAGAAACCCGCACTACTCAACCACCTAGCCAGAGGATCCGGCGGATACCAGATATCCGACAGCGGCATCTCTCTGCAAGGACTCTTGGATGAGTCCACATTGAACCACATCGCAGAAACAGCAGCCAGGAAACTCTGGAATGGGTTTCTACAGTTCGGCACAGCCAGCGCCGGACTCATCGGTGTCTTCTTGATACTAAGAGGCATCAAATTTTCCATCGACACGTGTATCCACGGATACGCACTCCATGCCCTGTATGGATGGAGCCTGTACCTCTTTGGAGCCTGTTGGAACTCAATAACTGGGTTGCTCCTCACCTTGGGCCACCGCAGAAATTTCCGACAACAGAGGGCTGAAACATCTGAGGAGGACACCCTGGAGGACATCTCGATACGGGAACTTCCAGTTTCATCAGCAGAACAACCACCACCAACTTCACCAGAGCCTCCAGTCTACCCGGTACTACCACGGGCAGCACCAAGGAGACTCTCCGGTGTTGATCCAGACCTACAGGACCGACTCCACATCCGACGAACCTGAAGCTCAGCATCATGTTCAGTCTTCAAGGAGGGGCGTGTTACGTCCTGGGTCCTCACCAACACACGGGATAACCACCGTACATTTACACATTAAACCTACACATGTATTTTTTTCCATATTACACATACATACATACATTACCTGTAAGTAACATAGGATAAACTAAGTACAACCATCTTCGAGCTCAGCTCACGACCGAAATAACGTCTTAACCTAAAATCTGACCACGTGGGTCTACGGACCAAAGTGTCCGCTACAAAAGTTCTCCTGAGGGAAAACCTCGTAAATCCAAGATTACGGGAATTATAACCAGAATATAAGTGAAAGGGATGCCTCGCTTGTTCGGGGACTCCAACGCCAGCACAGGCGACGCGCGACGCTTGCTCGGAGATTCCAACGCCCGCACAAGCGACGCACCTCAACGGTCGCCCGGCCGACCGGACGTACCGTATCACTGATAACGGCCGGTAGTCTAAACAGAGCTCGACGACGGTTACGGTGAGATCATCGATGACTCACCACCCTAAGACAAAGGGCTTCCCCCTCCATAGCACCCATCGGGATAGCATATAAATTAGAGCACCTTCAGCGGCCAGCAAGTTAGTACCGCTCAGTAATTCCTTCAGTTAGTCTACCAGAGTCATTGGACGAGGACACAGCTCGAGACAGCTTCCCGCCAATTAATAGGATCGCGTAAACGAGATCGGAATACATCTCTTTACTTTTATATAGAGTCACCGTGATTTCAAGTTCGAGTAAAGCCGTAGAGTTTTGTACACCAAACGAGATCATCGTACACCCCACCCGTGGGTCATCGTACATCCGTTGGTCATCAGACCTACACCGCGCAAAACCGCATAGTGAAACCGGTATTCTAAATCCAAGTGTAAATCACGAAACTTTTACTTGTAACAATATATCTATTTTAGTGTTAACCCTTTGAGTTAAATACTTCACTTACCTTCCTTCGCGTAAACCTAAAAACAGTAAAACGGGAAACAGGGAAAGGGTAATCATTCAACGTTTAACTCATTAATTCAGGATTTCAATCCCTCATACATCTCTATCCGTCATTGATCGTGCATGCCACATGCACATAGTGACATCCTTAGTATCACAGATCGTGCATGCCACATGCACATTGTGATAATCCTTCCATCGTTTATCGTGCATGCCACCTGCACATAGCGATACCCCATTCAAGCCTAAAAACAGAAAACCTGGATCAATGAGCCGGGTAAAGTCTACATAAATGGGTAGACGTCGCGGAGGCATTAAACGCGCTATTCGTAGGGCAATCGCCATCCAGCACAACCAGCCTGCACGTAAACGTGGTCATAACATACCCAGTGCATCTCGTTCTCTTATTCACGAACTATATACAGTGAACGAAACCGCCTTCATGAGTGCGCGTCCTCTCCCGACAATCCGTGAGAGCCGCACCGTATCAGTAAGACTCTTTTGTTCCGACACCCTTTACGTCATCTGCTGGGACCACCGATCCGTCAATTCGGAGATCATCAAGGAAATCCATCAACCAAGGCCGTCTCCACCACCGTCGCCGCCCCCAGCGCCGACAACTCCACCTCCTAGGCCGACAGCTCCTCGTGGACCTCCGGCACCAGCGGGACCTGCAATACCGGTCATCACATTAGATTGAGCCATACCCGCTACGCTCTTCCGCTCACTACGTAACCAACACGAGGTAAGTGACCGTCCTACCCTAATACCTACCATCCTATACCGATACTTACCTCCGGTCGGTGTATACTTATCTACTCATACCGTTAGCCTTCTTACCATTAAACCACACTTACCCTCGATACAGTAGCGTCACCGTTACCGACCATCAACTCACCTTCCTTCCTTACCTACAATCGGTACTTACCTACTGGGGGTACCCCTTATGCCGCATTCACTTTGGCATACCGACCGCAATCCTTTTCCCCCTCAGGCACCAAGTTAGATGAGACCGTGTAAGGGAGGCTTCGTCCCTGTTGGGCGCATTCCCGACTAAACCTGAAGCCAACCCCCTCCTATGTTGCGAACCCCGGAAACAGGACGTAACAGTATATACAAAAGTTACATGATTTAGAAGGATGCACTACATAGCGGATAAATTTTTTTTATAGGTCGAGGCATTTTGAAGATTTGAAGGACAACTCTGTTTTTTTATGTGAAGAAAAATTTCAAATAATAAAGTGAAATTACTCGCTAGGTATTACGTTTAGGTCTAATAAAGGCCAATACTTTTTTACTCGGAATTCGATTATCTACCATATTTTGCTATAAAACATATTGTTTTAATAAAACGAAGTTGTCCTCCAAAATTTCGAAACGCTTCGACCCATAAAAAAATTAATGCAGTACGTACTCTTTTGTCTATAACATTTTTTTGGGCAACGAATACTTCGGAAATTATAGCGATATACACGATGCGTGAACCACCGTATATATATATGGGGCATTGTACGGCAAACCGGAAACCATTCAGTTTTTACATCTCCGATTTTTAAAAATTTTTTGTATATTGTAGTATTTATTGAAAGATGCCTTCATGATTTTGTTTGAATTTTTTTTTGGCGACCCGTTTTCAAGATATCGATTTTTCAAAAACGACGTTATTTCACGTCCATAACTGCGAAAAATTTGCTACATTGGACGAATGTTTTGAAATTTTTATTTTTAAACGCACGTTTGATAAAAAAATATCAAACAAAATTTTTAAATCGTATTTCTATAAGATTTTCATGTAAATTGTTGATTTACAAAAAACACGTACTGATTGAGTTTCTTGAAATTTTGTTGTAAAAAACTATCATTCATTCCACAACTCAGGTGGATAATGGCACAACGATGGAATCCATTTTTTCCATTTTTAAAATTCCATATTTTAGTTATCCGTGTTGAAAATAAATATTAATCTTTTTTCAGGCTCACCAACAACCGTCATTGTTATGTATGAAATTAAATAGATATATCTTAATCATTGAAATGGCAGGTTATTTTTATTTGATTGTGCCGCAATATTAATTATCATTTGGTTCAAACGTTCAATTTGGCCTATTTTTACGAAGTTATGGACGTTAATAATGTCATTTTTGAAAAATCGATATCTCGAAAACGGTTCGACAAAAAAAATTGAAAAAAATCATGAAAGTCTCTTTCAACCAATACTAGAATATAAAAATTTTCAAAACAATCAGATGCAAAAGGTAAATGGTGTCCGGTTTGGCCTGGAATACTCCGTATATATACACGCTCATACCAATAAGTATACGTACACCCAAATATATACGAATACATGTTTGTTCTCAACGGTAGCCCGGAACGGTAGCCCGGAAAAATGGGTTTTCTAGTTCTAAATTATAGGAAAAAATACCAAGGTCCACTTTCTGGCACCTTTGTCTATGCAGGGTCAAAATTTCAGCTCGATCGGTTTCTCATAGCGGGCGTAAGGTTTGTTTGAATTGTAGCTTCGCGTCTCTCGACGAGAGCGGCCGTTGGAATCGGCATATACTCCTACACGCGTACCCATAGCCGCATCGCGCGCTAGCTGTCTATGTTATGGCAACGTCAATGCAACTATCGTGAATATTCATTGTACACACACACGCACGCGCACGCACGCACATACATGTATATATATATACACGATGCATATTCCTGATAGTTCCATTGCAGTTGCAGGCAACCAGCGATTCGAAAACACCAGCTGCACTTACTTCGGCACTGAGCGGTTTTGAGAGTACCTAGAAAATTATAGCAAAAATTTTGGGGAAAAAATACCAACATACACTTTTGCTATCATGCTCTGTGTATTTTCAAATTTTCAATCGGTTGTTTACTGCTTGCTGGACTACTGATCCAAATTTCAAAGCGTACGTTGCCGTAACACTTATATATAAATAAATATACGATGAATATTTCCGATAGTTGTATTGACATTATCATAGCTCTTGAATAGACAGCCAACGCGTAATCAAAATACGCACATTTTGCATTTTATTTCATTGCATTCGGGGAGGACATGAATGACTATCATTTGTTCGCGCGGCCATCGGTTCCCGAGCAGACACGCGAGTCTCACCCATACGCGCCTGACGTTGGCCTAATATGTAGCGTGCGCTGTCGTGGCTTTTATGTGTATATATATATATATATATATATATATATATATATACGCGCGATCCGTGATGTAGTCAGGCCGGGCGACAGTCGGTGACGGAGGAGGCAAGGCCTTGCGGGCTAAACATAAATAAATATATATATAGCAGCAAAGCTTTCCGTCATTTGTCTCCGCTTTCACCGCTTACCATACGAGTTTCTTGAGAAAATTTCGCCAGCGCCTTCTCTTCGAATTTCGCTACACTATTTTTTTTCGTATGTCGGTCAAATTGTCGATATCTTCTTGTCAAAAATTTCGATCAGACCTTATTCATTCAATTTTGCATAAAATCTAATGAAATAAAGCCCGAAACGTGTGTTTTTTAATTGCGGTTCGGCTCTTGCCATAGACATTACGATTCGATCCGTGCATCATATGTAAGTCTGTGATTACTCCCGTGATAACATAAAACTGCAATTTTTTTTTAATATTTCGATAAAAATATAGCAAGAGCCCAATTTTGCCATAATTCTCTGTGTACCTGCCAATTTTTAAGCTGATTGATTGTTTAGTGCTCGCAGGACTACTGATCGAAATTTCGAAGCGTACGTCGCCAGTAACACTGCCTCTTAACGCTTCATCTCTCGAGCGAGACACCTTTCGACAATTCTTTTTTACTATGAGTACCAACTTGTGGGCCCGCGTAGCGGCGTTGTACGAGCGCAACTATGCGCAGAGATTGGCGGTAAGTTGTTTTATTTTTAATTATTTCGCATTAAATGTTGTATGGTGCGATTCTCATTTTTATATTGTTTTTATTTTTATTTGTTTTAGGCGTATTGGCGACCTGGCCGAATGTTAGGAGGGTCACCGGCAATGCGTGGTTTTATTCTTCACGCCAGGAGGGTTTGTCGCGGACGCGAGGCTAGTCGGCGCGCTGCAGACGCCCTTTGGGGCGATGGCGTCTTTGCCGACGATGACGAAATGGAGGATGTCGTCGTAGACTTCATCGGCCTACGGCGACTATTTTCGATTTATTCGCCGTGCCCGGTTTGTGGGCACGTTCCTTCGGATTATATATGGAGGGTTTTGAAAGGATGTGGCGATTTTTCATCGTACGCGTCCAATAAATAATTTCTTTTATTATTCGCCGGTGTTATGGTTTTATTTAATTAAGAAGAAATTTATCTATATTGTCCCAACCATTTCGCCAAAATTAACCTTTCTTTCGATTTTTATTTATTTTCTTCATTTTATTTCTTTATTTGTTTCTCTTTTATTAGAGTTTTTTTGACAAATATATTTGTTCAGTTTCATTGCAATCGTTTGATTATATTTAAACTTTAATTCATTAAAAAATGTACATGTTATATCGGAAATTCATCGGAAATTCGGCATTCATTGGCATTCATCGGAAATTTTGTATTTGCCTAATTAGGCTTAATGTTGGATGAAAATTTTTATGCGGTTCGCGTGAACCTTTAGGGACCTACGTCCCTTTTTTATTACGTAGTTGACAGGCGACAGTCGGTCGGTAATGTAGTAGGGTCTGATCCATTTAGGGGTTAACTTTGTCGATCGTCCGCGTCGTACGGTCTCGTCGTTTAATAATACTTTGCACCGATTTGAAATTCGGGGATTCGGGTATTTGCGTCGAAAGATTGTTTCGATTTCGATTTTGCTTCTATCAAATTTTTTCTAGCAAGACTCCACGCGGCTCTGAGTCTCTCTAGTACTTCTTGTGCGAGATCGTCAGCGGTATAGGTGAGCCGGGGCTCTGTTTTTATCGACGTCGGTAATATAGCTGGCATACCATTGTTACGTCCCAAGGTGGGGAGAAAGTGAAGCTCCGTCGATAATTCGATGTGCGCGCGAATTTTGAATGGAGTTGCGCTATTCGGCTTGACGTGAGCTCGCCGCCTGGGACTTACTTGTGCTCAATATACCAACTCAACGATTTAGGATTAAATAGTCGAGGTTAATTCCTCGTCGAAGACGTTCTTTATTGATGATGTTTCCCAAACTTCTCGGTGTTGATCCGTGAAGAATGAATTTCTTGGGAAATTATTAATTTGCAACACCAACAACTCACGTACACTTAACAAACAACTGTTACTGTATTCGACTTTGAATTTATAAAGTTTGAAGTTACAACACAAAACTTGTACTTATAATAATTCGTACAGAGACTGGGATTTTACTCCCTTAGATATTTACTGTTTCGAAGTTGGATAGATTCTAAGTCTCTTCTCGAAGAAGGTTGAAGATTTCGCTTTGGTTCGGGCGGAGTTACAAAAATTCGATAAGTTTGATTGGTCTAATTCGTTAGCGAGACTCGCTCAATTCTATGGTGGGGTTATTTCGCAGACGCCGGGGTGGCGTAAGAACATCGCCTCGTGGGTGACGCTCGTCAGAAAGGAAGTAGAGTTTCAAATTGTAATTCGTAGAATGATTACAGAGCTTGTTTATAACTAGGTTTTCGGGCGACGGTATCGGACAAGGCGTCTGTTGGAATGTAATGTGAATAAAGAGAGTGCAGAAAAGTTCGTTGATCTGGATATTTATAAATTGAAGCGTGGTTCGCCTTGCGCTTAAGATTAAATAATTTTATTATTGCTAAGGTTTTTATTATCGCTGGTTGTATATAAGAGAGATGATTATTCGCTGGGAGTGTTTATGAGGATAAGGATTGTTTCTTGTTACATTGCGCGACTGTTTATGTAAATAGATTGAATTTTGTCGCTCTGAATGTTTGAGAAATAATTTATAAAGTGTTCTGGGAAATCGTAATTTTGTATCTGGAGTGAAAATGTTGGTTGTTTCTTAGGTATAATTTATAAATGCAATAATAAGATGATAATAAGAAAAAAAATGTACATAACATTTGAATTTTACCGGTAGGCTACATTGCTTTGAAGGTGAATAAGGTAATGTTCTAATTTATCGACCGGAGGTGCGTATTACCTATGTTGGGACGTAACACCATATACGAGCTCATGGGGCGTGTAGCCATGCGGCGTTGTATTATAGGTAAACATCGCATACGGTAGGCACTCGGCCCAATTTTCGTAGTCCTCTTCTATGTAACACTTTAAATACACGGCCAGTGTTCTATGCGATCGTTCGAGCGCTCCGGTCGATCCCGGGTGGTATGCTGTCGTTTGGATTTTCTGGATTTTTAGCAATTTGCAAACTTCTTTGAACGTTGAGCTAAGGAAGTTCGTTCCTTGGTCGGAAAGTATTATTTCCGGTGCACCAAAACGACAGATTATTTTGGTGACGAGCACTTCCGCAACTTCCGCTGCTTCTTGATTTTGCAGAGGAATCGCTTCGCTGTACTTTGTCAATAAATCTTGGAAAGTCAAGATGTATTTGTTTTTTGACAAGGTGATGGTAAGGGGTCCTACTAGTTTGACGGCGCATTTTTCGAATGCTTTCGTCGGAGGGTCAGTGATGACCATGGGCGCTTTCGTTATTCTTCTCACTTTATTTTTTTACATTTATCACAAGCAGATATGTATTCTCCAATTTGTCTTTTGATTCCAAGCCATTCGTATTTTAGTTTTATTCTCTCCAGCGTTCGCGTTATTCCCTGGCGATCACCAAGGGGAGCATCGTGATACTCGTGAATTATTATGTTTCGTTCACTTGGCTCAGGACAGCTTACGCCTATGCGGCCGCTTTCTCGTGGCGGAGGTGCTGTGGCTTTGCGTCGCTCGCACGGTCGTCCGCCTCCCGCGCCGCGCTTCCCCTGAATGCAGTGCACGAGTCCGCAGGGGCCTTGTCGCTCGAGCCGTCGTCGTCGCTGCATTCCGTCTCGCTCTCTCTTTCTTTCGTCACGCTCTCTCTTGCCTTGCGCTCACTCTATCTTCGTTCGCTCTCTCTCCCTCTTCGCGTACCGGTGGAGGTCGGGTATCCTTCGTTTGTGCGCGTGTAGTTGCATATATACGACTGAGCGCATCTGCATTAGTATTGGTCTTTCCTGCCGTGTACTCTACGTCAAATTCATGCTCTGACAATTTTAATTTCCATCTCATCAGTCTTGAGCCTGGATCTTTTACACTAAATAACCAGGTTGAAGGCCGATGGTCTGGGGTCACCGTGAATTTGGTCCCATAGACGTAGGGTCGAAACTGTTCTACGGCCCAAACAATGGCAAGCAATTACTTTTCGGTCATCGAGTAATTCAGTTCTGCCTTATTTAAAATTCGACTGGCGTAACTTACAGGCAGATGTTCGCCAATCTCTCCTTGCGATAGTATCGCGCCAATTGCTTTGTCAGACGCATCTGTGGTTATTAGGAATGGTTTGGCAAAATCCGGATATTGTAGAATCGGAGCCGTTGTGAGCATTCCCTTTGACGTTTCGAATGCCCCGTCTCGTTCCGCTGTCCATTCGAAGGGAACGTCCTTTTTTAATAACGTCGTTAAAGGCTTCGTTATTTGTGAAGAGGTTTTTATAAACTTTTGATAATATCCTGCGGGTCCCAAGAATGACTGGATGCCATTCACATTTTTTGGTAGTGGAAATTCTTTGACGGCTTTGATTTTTTCCTCGTTGGGTTTTACTCCTTCTTCGGTTATTATGTGTTCGAGGTAATGAATTTCTTTTCGCAGAAAATGGCATTTTTCGGCTGGACTGCCAATTTTGCTTCTCTCTGACGCCGGAATACGTCCTTGAGTCGATCATTATGTTCTTTCAGTGAGGAGCCATAGACGACGATGTCGTCGAGATAAACGTAACATCGAGTACCTTGTATTCCTGCCAGAACCGTGTTCATTAGTCGTTGGAACGTTCGCGGTGCGTTTTTCAGACCGAAGGGCATACGAGTGTACTCGAAATGACCTTGCGGCGTTGAAACTGCCGTTTTGTTCTTGTCGTTCTCTGCCATCGTAGTCCAGGAAACGGGTTCGAAAAAGGGCATTTTCGTGACGATGGGACCCGGATATTCTTGTAGGGCTGATGGTCCAGATGAATGTCAACTAAAATTCAACAAAAAATTCAGTTACGCTTTTTTCCCACGTGTCCAAAGTTGACAAAACACGGGTTTTGAGCGATAGCGACCAAACTATCAATTTCACAAGAAAAAAGTTAAATAACTATTTGTAGGTATTAAGAAGACGCACAGTTTGACGCATCGCAAGTTAAAATCGATCAATTAGTTTTTGTGAACAAAATTTAAAACCAGCTAAAATGGCCATATCTTTATTATGTAATTATTAATACAATAATCCATGAACATGTTTGAAAATCATGGAAAACGTGTCCCTTGTTGTACTGAAGATATGTGCAAAACCTGGGCTCGATCGGATAAAAACTTTGCGAGAAAAGTCATTTGTTATTAAAAAAAACAGACTTTTTTTGCCAGGAATTTCCGGCTCGAGATATTGTGCCAGAACAATTTAATTAGCGCGATTTCATTTGGAAAGAATGACATTATCATGCAGACTTAGGGGCTAAACGATTTGTTATAATTAAATGGGTAAAAAATGACTCCAAAAAGAGGGTACGTTTTTCACTCATAAACAAATGCAATTACGTCACCAATTTTTATGTTACGGCATCGAGATTGTGATCATTCGAAAGCTGCTATTTTTACACGAATTTAGGGGGGGAAAAATGTTGAAAGTCAATTTGGGGCGGAGATAATTTTTTTTTAAAACAATTATTGCGCCCGTTGTTTTCAACATAAATGCCTAAAAATTGGACACCGTCCGCAGGGAGACCCATTCAAACCGTCATTAAATTTTCGAAATAATCGCCGATAAATGTAATGGTTTATCTTGCGATTAATCGACGTATAAAATGCGGCACTGCGTGTGGCGGTGGAGTGGGGGAAACCATATCGGCCTGCGAGCGCGCGCGCTGAAAGTGATTTCGCGCGTTCAAATTCGACGAACTTGCGATATCTCGGAAACAAATTAACATATCGAGATGTTTTTGTTAATACCGACTAACTTTTCCCGCTCATTACGAATTTGCAATGAAAAATCCAAAAGAATAATTTTTTAAACTCGACATTCGTTCGCGGATTTTCTTTTTTTACTGTTTTTCAGTACACTTTTTCATTTCAGTCTAAATATACCATATTGGGATACAATTCTTCAATTAGTGTACCGAAAAAAAAAGATTTATTAAAATCGTATCGATATTGGAGCATGGGTGTTTACATTTTGGCAAAAAATGTAAGGAATGCGAAAGAAAATATTTCAAAAATTTATGGAACGTTTTTCCTTTGAAGAAAAACAATTGTTTTTTCATCCTACGAATTTTATGAAGATTTGAATATTTAATATTACCACGTAATTTATGAAAAATATTTTTGAGTTCAAAATATTGTGGATTTCAAAATATTGTGGAGTTCAAAATATTGTGGAGTTCAAAATATTGTGGAGTTCAAAATATTGTGGAGTTCAAAATATTGTAGAGTTAAAAATATTGTGGAGATTGATTCCTGACGAATTATTACTAATAATTACATGCAAGTGTACAACAGATTGCAAAGCCAGTTGCGGATGCAGAAAGCACGGCTTGCGATGCACAAGTTTGTGCGTGAATTGCCATGGTGATGTGCCATGCACAAATGCGGAGATAAGTTGTATTGAACTCGATGATAACAGCAATGATGGCCCCGAAGATATTGTTGTGGCCATGGGGTGATCGCCCGAGGGTAATTACCTCCCGTGGCAACAACGACGTCGCTGACCCTGGGCCCGTGCGCTGTCGAACTCCGAGGAGTCAACGCCCAGGATCAGCGAAATCGAACGACCAGGCCGTGCACGCGCCGCTGACGCTACACGGACGCCGAGGAGCTTCCTGAAATGCGAAAATGCGAATTGTGAAAAAAAAGGAATCCATACCCCACCTGAGGGTGGTATGGAACCATTGTTCCACGGGCAGTTCACTCTCACAATCAGTTTTGATACGAGCAGGAAGTTCCGCGGCGTGCCCAACGTTGGGGAAATAAGACCCGAAAACGGCCGTGGTCCTTAAATTAACGCCAAGATAGTTGGTGGGCCCTGGTCCTTCGAGGCTCCCCCTTAAAAGGGTTAAATCGTGCGCGATCGACAGAAGTCGAACTTATATTACCAGTTGTTAGAATGGTGCATCCGCGGGTTATTTAACACCCCGGATTACGGACCTTAAGTGTAGTTTTAATATATCTATATCGGCGTCATCTCGAGCGGCACAACTACGAGTAAGTCCAATTTCTATTATCTGTATTTGGAAACATTGTGAACGGTAACATCCAACAAAAAGGGTGAAATAAACGTTTCTATTTTGGGTTAAGTGGCGGCGACATTTCTCAACCCAATTCCCCTTCCCAAGTCCCAGGGTGTAGAGAACGGACCCGTACGGGACAAGCGGGCATTCACGTCCATCCGACGGCCCCGCACGCTATCTTAAATTCACACACTCATATTTATTCAAATGCAGAGCGCCGGCCGCGCTCTGTTGGTGGCAGCAAACCTTAAAACCCATAACCGTTGTGGGATTCAGCAACAGCTGATCCATAACAATATTAACATAGACGAGAGCGATGGCGAGACAGAAATCGCTGCCAAGGTTTGCATGCGATGTCCTGTTGTTAATGTCATAAGCGTGACCACCTTACGAATCAATTTATCCACAGCCATTTTATTATTTGGGCCCCCTCTTTTATATTCCTCGAGAGCTACGCCTGGATCCCACGTAGAATCGTACCTGGCCCTCGGAGGTCTAAGTTTTGAAACTCCCTTGAAGAATATTCTAACTTGTGGGTCCTCACCCAGCTCTGGTCCATATAGAAGTGCGCTTACAGACAGAAAACTATTCCGGGGTCCATAAGATGCACCATTGTCGAATTCCATAGTGAGAATTCTCAAAAACTCGTTCGACCGAACTCCTCAATGGATCCGTACGTTCCTTTTGGTTGAAACTCCACCATCTTTTCAGTCCCGTCTCGTATTGTTCCAATGAGGACTCACACAGCGATGCCATCATAATATTCATACTTACTTCGTGCGCTGCTCGGATTTTGATTGCTTGTCTGATAAGAGCCCTGCCACCAGGGTAAGGGTCTTCCACAACGGATGAGGCTCCCTGTCCAAGGATGTTAGCAAATTAAAATTTGGTTTGAAAACAACAGGTTTCACTTTGAGCATAGATTTGAAAACGGGAAACCACGATTGGGCCGGCCAACGCGGTACAACTAAAATTCCTTCACACTCTTCCATTCGTATTTTATGGAGAATTCACAAAATTATTGAGAAAGGCGGAAAAGCGTAGAAAAGAAGAAATCCACTTTACTATAAAAGCGTCAATTGCCCAAGCGCCAGGATCTTTTTTCCAAGATATATACTTTTGATATTTGCAATTTGTTCTTGATGCGAAAATATCTATTTCCGAACACCCAAATTTTCGAACAATCTTTTCCCAGGTCTCGTCCGCCAAAAAAAATTCGGTTTCAGGTTTCAACCGTCGTGACTCAATATCCGCTTCTACATTCTCTTTTAACCATATGCACGACGCGAAACCCCACAGATTTCGACGCTCGCACCAATTCCAAATATCTCTCGCAATTTTATTCATTTTTGGAAATTGGACGCTGCCTTTTTTATTAATGTATGCCACTGTTGTAGTATTATCTGCTCTTAGAAGAACATCACAGATGCGTAGCTGACTAGCGAACCATTTCAGAGCAAATAGTGCAGCTTTTAATTCGTGATGGTTTATATGACGTTCTTCTTCGTTCCAAAAGCCATGAGCCTGTCTACCGGAACAAGCTCCACCCCCCCCCTCCGTAAGAGAGGCGTCCGAAAAAATTTCAACTTGGGGATCAATAATTTTCAAATTATTACGCGCCTTATTGATGAAAAAAGACCACCATTTATATTCATTTTGTAAGTTCCGCGAAATGTGCATTATTTTTTCCCAAATCATCTCCATTTCGTCTAAGAGCTAATAACCTCGCTCTCTCGAATTCTCTCATGTGCACTCTTCCATATTTCAAGGTTGGGCAACATGATTCTAAAGTGCCAATGAAAGAAGTAAAATCGCGAATTTTACATCGGCTCATTTTACGAAACTTTTTGATAAGAGCCCTGGTCTTTTCTACGTTATCAGGCGGAAGTTCGACAGACATGCGTACAGAATCGTATAACCGTCCTAAGAATCGACACCTAGTCGACGGTATAAAATTACTCTTTTCCGTGTTGATTAGAAACTCTAACCGCTCTAATAAGGACCGAGTCTCGTGTATGTTGTCAAGGCAGGTACGAAAATTACTTCCAACCATTAAGATGTCATCAAGATATATGACTGACATTAATCCTTTAGATCTCAAGTGGGATATAACGGGTTTCATAATTTTCGTAAAAACGAATGGCGCGGTATTTAAACCGAACGGCAAACATTGGAATTGCTAAATATTCCTTTGAAAATAGGATCTAAACAATTTCCTGTTGCCCTCATCAATTGAAGTCAAATAGTAAGCGTCCTGAATGTCCAATGATGCCATAAAATGTCCCGGGCTCAACATTTTTTTGCACCGTTTTACCATCCTCAAGTTTAGAATGTTGCGGTATTATACATTTGTTAAGCTCTTTTAAATTGAGAATTAACCGGTGGCCACCGGTTTGGAATAAGGAAGATATTTGATCTAAATTCGCCTCTACACGTGAGAGCCTCTTGAATGGCATCTTTTCCTTTCAATATATCAAGCTGAGCAGTATTCAGTCTAATCTCCCATTGTGACGACATTTGTTCTTTGGGAGGCACGTGTCGAATTACTCGTTTTGAGAATGGGATTCGATAACCGTTGACCCAGCTCAGTGTGGTCTTATATTCGGTAATATACGCCCAGAATCGTTTGAATTTCTTCAAACGACCAGCAGGATGACTTACATTGTCGCTCAGTTTCTCTTGTGAAACGACGACGTTGACCTCTTCTGCGACTGTTGACTGTTTCTCGATGAGCGTGAACGGTTCCATGACCGAGTCGATCTCTGCCAGCTTGACGCCGAATTGGTTTTCGGTTTGTATCCGAATCGGTGTTGCGGGCTCTTCACGACCCGACGATTATGCCTTCGGAATGTTTGGCTTCAAGGACAAAGCGGAAGCCTCCAAGGGTTTTGCTGTCTTAATCCGTTCCGACAAATCCTCTCCAAACAGCCACAAATCTGCGTCTGTTGAACTCAAGGATTCTCTAAACGAAACGTCGACGTTCTTCAGAATAAGGCTTCGTCTAAAGAGAAATTCTATGTGCTGCAAGTCGACGAGAATTCTCATTATACCTCCTGCGGTATCGAGCAACGACAATTTTCCATCATAATTTAAAGGAATGATCGATGGAATGAGCTTCGCCATACCGGCGAGACAAGCCGTGAGTCGATTTTGTTTCTCGATAATACGTTCATCCCTTTTTACAAGAGCCTCTTGAAGACACGCTCTCATTTCAGGGTTAAGCTTTGGAAGGTCAATGAATAAAGCATTGGCTGGTGGAGGAAATTTGTCCAATATTGACTTCCTCTCTTCTGTTGGCAAGCCTTGCTTAATTATATCCTGGACTCGAATTGAGAAGTCAGAATGTATTACCGGTGCTAAAGCACGATCTGGCATGATGCGTTTTCCAATGAGTTGCAATACTTCCGCGTCCAGAGCAATCTCCGCATTTGCCGATTCGGTAGCGTCTATAGAGGCTGGCTGAGGGGCCGGTAAAGGGGGGGGGGGGTTAACGTGTCCATGCGCATAGGAGAGCGGGAATCTGACTGCGCATTGTTATTGACACCCTCGTCTTTCGTTGACTCGTCCTCTGTATCTCGTTCGTTCACGATCTCTTTATTGAAAGAAAAATGAGATGATGTTGACGAACGACGGCACGGCGTTCTCGAGCGACTGACGTCCCCTCGTGAGACGACGTCGTTTCTTGTCCTTCGACCGCTGACTTCGATGCTTTTTTACCAAACAAGATAAGCATGGTGTGAAACCTCCTTGCAAGGAGTGACATAAACTCTTGCAAGATTTTATGTTCGTTTCGTATTTTTCCTCTATAGAGGTTAAGGTCGTTGCGACCGATCTCAGAGGAGTCATCTGTACAGCACGCCACGGCCATGTGTCTCGCGAAGACACCGTTCCTTACGGAAAAATCTGAGACCTCATATCTTGCAGAGATAGAGGTCTCGGCCGTTCGCGAGATGAGATTCCAGCGAAGAATTCCTAACAACGCGATTCGAGATGCACGACCATGTCCTTGATCGCGAACCCTAGCCTATAGGATGGGGAGAAAACACTCATACTTACGGTGATGCTTTCTTTTCCCTTTAACTTGTCCTTCCAAAAATCTCTCCAGTCTCTCAATCCTTTTCTCCAATTCTTTATAGATGTCCTCGTTGCCTTCTGCGTTTATCATTTCTCCTATTATAACGCTCTCGTTTTCGTGTGACGTCTTCGGCACAAGAAAGAAGAATGACTAAACCAAGTGCCGCGCGAGTGGCGGACGGTTTTTTGTTTTTTAGTCTTTCAAATATGTGGCGACATCGGTATGAGGTAGTGGTACTACAGCATGATCTCGAGGAAGAGGCGCGAAATACAATTCGTAATCAGCGGGAAAAGTTAGTCGGAATTAAAAAAAAACTTTTCGATATGTTAATTTGTTTCCGAGATATCGCAAGTTCGTCGAATTTGAACGCGCGGAATCACTTTCAGCGCGCGCACTCGAAGGCCAAGATGGTTTCCCCCACTCCACCGCCACACGCGGTCCGCATTTTATACGTCGATTGATCGCAAAATAAACCATTACATTTATCGGCGATTATTTTGAAAAATTAGTGACGGTTAGAATGGGCCTTCCTGCGGACGGTGTCCATTTTTTAGCCATTTATGTTGAAAACAACGGGCGCAATAATTGTTTTAAAAAAAATTATCTCCGCCCCAAATTGACTTTCAACGTTTTTCCCCCCTAAATTCGTGTAAAAATAGCAGCTTTCGAATGATCACAATCTCGATGCCGTAACATAAAAATTGGTGACGTAATTGCATTTGTTTATGAGTGAAAAACGTACCCTCTTTTTGGAGTCATTTTTTACCCATTTAATTATAACAAATCGTTTAGCCCCTAAGTCTGCATGATAATGTCATTCTTTCCAAATGAAATCGCGCTAATTAAATTGTTCTGGCATAATATCTCGAGCCGCAAATTCTTGGCAAAAAGTCTGTTTTTTAATACCAAATGACTTTTCTCACAAAGTTTTTTTCCGATCGAGCCCAGGTTTTGCACATATCTTCAGTATAACAAGGGACATGTTTTCCATGATTTTCAAACATGTACATGGATTATTGTATTAATAGATACATTATAAAGAAATGGCCATTTTAGCTGGTTTTAATTTTTGTTCACAAAAACTAATTGATCGATTTTAACTTGCGATGCGTCAAATTGTGCGTCTTCTTAATGCCTACAAATCGTTATTTAACTTTTTTTTATGTGAAATTGATAGTTTGGTCGCTATCGCTCAAAACCCGTGTTTTGTCAACTTTGGACGCGTGGGAAAAAAAGCGTAACTGAATTTTTGGTTGAATTTTAGTTGACATTCATCTGGACCATCAGCCCTACAAGAATATCCGGGTCCCATTCGTCCTGGCCAAGTGTCATGGAAAAATACCCATTTCCTGGACTATCGGTATTTGATGAAAACCCGAGACGAGATCGAACGTGGAAAAATATGTTGCCTTTCCCAATTGGTCCAATATCTCGGAGATATTCGGCAATGGGCAAGAGTCTCCCACGGTGACTTCGTTTAATTTGCGGAACTCCACCACGACTCTCATTCGAGGCTTACCGCTCCTGTCGGGTTTTCTGGCAACCATTAGCAACAGTGCGTTCCAAAGGCTTCTGCTGGGTCTAATGATTCCGTCTTCAAACATCTCAGCGGTTTGTGTTTCTACTTCTCTCTTGTGTATTTCTGGCAGTCGGAACGGGTGTACTTTAATCGGTCGTATTCCCTCTTTCAAGGGAATTTCATGTTCTACCAGGTCGGTGCATTTTAGTCGGTCTCCGTCTAAATGGAAAATATCTTCGAAGTGTTCACAAATAATTATTAATTCGAATATTTCTTCGGCGTTGAGATGAGCCGTGTCGATCTCCTTGCGTAAATTTTTTAGATTTACGTGTGCAGCCCCACTTCCAGCGGCGACTGTATTTATTCCTCGCTCGGACTCGGCGTCGTCCGGTAATTCAGCGAGCGTCGGCGATTTCATTGTTATGACGGGTCGTTCCATTTTGATTTCTTCGTCGTTCGTATTTATTATGCTCACGATGCATCTACTGGTTTCTGCCGTGGTTACACATGAACCAATTATGGTTCCTTCGGCTACTTCCACCTTTTCCACGAGGCCAACGTTTTTTTCTAATGTCTTAACTCGAACGACGTTCTTGCTTCTCGGCGGGAGTTTAATTTTTTCATGCGCGTTCACCAGACACTTCGTATCACCGTACATTTTTATGTATTTTCCTCCCAATATATCGACGTCGTGTTTTCGCATGAAATCCATACCCGATAATCCATCCGTGGTCATCGGTACGGAGTCGCTCACAACATAGAAGCAGAGCTGCCACATCGCGCGTAAAAGTTACCCCCTCTCTAGTGCCTTACGCGCCCATCACACAATCATAGTAGCGCGTGTCCGTCAGCGAACGACGCTCGGACATCTTCGGAAAGAGCCGAGCGTGGTCGAAGCTTCCCGACGGCGACTTCGGCAGCTACACCAATACATGGACGCTTAGCACGTTCATGTGCGGCCGAGCCGAGACGAAAGCTTCGAGGGAAAAAGCAATCTGACGAGGGGACGGTCCCGGAGGGGCATGGAGTTACGGACTCCCGCTTCGCGTGCTTATAGTGTGGGTAGGTACTAACGAAACCCCAAATGATTAGCCGCCAACTCGGCTCCGTTTTCGAAAAATCACCGTTCAAATTTGGGAGTCTGATTGTCGACTGTAGAATTTCTACATAAGAACAACAAGGCGAGCAGCCTAGCGGTAAGCGAGTCAGACTACCCTCCCGGAGGTCTCGGGTTCAAGTCTCGTCTATGCTGCTTTTTTTCATTTTTTTTTTCATTTTTTTTTCATTTTTTTTTTCAAATTGTTGATGAAATTTATAGTTTATGATTAAAAAATTGTAAGAAAGTAAACAAAAAAAATTACGCGCCTTTACTGATCAAAACTTACGAATTAAATGTCAAATTTTTTTTTTCAAATCTCTTACGATTTATTTAATTTTTAAAAATGAATTAGCCGTAATTTAATAAAAAATATATTTTTTTGATTATTTGATATTTTTTGCCATTTTTTGATATCTCTTTCGATGGGGAAGGGAGTATTTAAAGAAATTACCAAGGAATATAGGAATAAAAAATCTGTTTTATTAATTAATCGTAAAATCTGCTTCACGCAATGTTTTTTCAATGTTCACGAGTACAGTGTGACGGGTGATAATCATTATAAAAACAAGCGAAACATTTATATTGTTCACACCACGAACATTGTATGAACGTTTTCCCGTACACGGTCTGGGAACGCTGTCCGAAAACCGGTTGTTCCGACAGGTATAAAATTTTTATGACCCTGTTCATGAAGTGTTTCTGTCTATTTTCACGAAAATATTTCATTAGATTTAAAAATTTTAAGGCAGGCAGGCAGATTATTGTATGTCAAAGTTTAAATTACGGCTAATTCATTTTTAAAAATTAAATAAATCGTAAGAAATTTGAAAAAAAAAATTGACATTTAGTTCGTAAGTTTTGATCAGAAAAGGCGCGTAATTTTTTTTGTTTACTTTCTTACAATTTTTTAATCATAAACTATAAATTTCAACAACAATTTGAAAAAAAAAATGAAAAAAAAATGAAAAAAAAATGAAAAAAATGCAGCATAGACGAGACTTGAACCCGAGACCTCCGGGACGGTAGTCTGACTCGCTTAACGCTAGGCTGCTCGCCTTGTTGTTCTTATGTAGAAATTCTACAGTCGACAATCAGACTCCCAAATTTGAACGGTGATTTTTCGAAAACGGAGCAGAGTTGGCGGCTAATCATTTGAGGTTTCGTTAGTACCTACCCACACTATAAGCACGCGAAGCGGGAGTCCGTAACTCCATGCCCCTCCGGGACCGTCCCCTCGTGAGCACGACTCGCGTGTAACGTGACCCGATGCGCATGCGCGAGGCTTTTACAATTAGATGATCTCAATGCTTATTTAGCTCTTGGTTCTCTGCGTTATTAATCTGCGTAATTAATCTGCGTAATTAATGATCCCTTGTTTCTTTAATTCATACGTTAATTTAAATATAATAAATATAATTTAAATACAACAAACCTAAATTACACATTATTTATCTCCCAAAAAATTGTTTACGCTTTTCTCGCACCCGTCTTTATCCCAAATAAATTATAATTCATAAAAGTAAGCGGAAATATATTTATATTCTTGTTTACAAATAAACAATTCACCCCATTACAATGAAAATTTATCTGTAAATGTAAAAACATACAAAAATACCATGTTTTGTACTCCTTTCCATGTCACCCATGAGGTAAAGTACAATGGTGCACATTTTTTTAACGTGATTTCCCCAGGAGGTATAATCCACGATGAAAAAAAAACGTTCACTCTTTTTTAATTGTAGATTGTTCATTTAAAATTTTTTTTTGGATTCTTGAAATTTTTTTGTTTTTTTTAGTATTTTTTTCCACACAATCAGTCAGCAACTCAAAAAATTCCTGAATACACATTTTTAGACAAAAGTACGTTATTTTTTAAATTTTTGATCAGCCAATTTGACGGCCCGCGCTCCGCTGCAGAGCGCGAGCGCGAGCCGTCAAATTTGGCCGTCTGCGGAAACGCTAATATATTGCGCGCGTCAGTCATTTGTTCGCAGTTACTGAACAAATGACTGACGCGCGCAATATATCAGCGTGTTCGGTAAGTCCGAACAACTGACCGATATCACCGTAGCGAGGGAGCGCTAACGGTTAAGTATCATACATTCATCAAGCGATAAACATTATCGCCAAAAAGAAGTCAATCATCTATCCGGCTACGAATCGTAAGTTTCAGAAAGTGCATTTTCAACATAAGTGATAAGAGCGTCCCGTTGGTAGCATTTCTACTCTGTGCCTCATAACATTGGTGTTTTAAAATTATATTTTTCTCATTTATTTGACATTTGAGTTGTGTTTTTTCAACTCTTGATTTTTTTCCTCATGGATGAGCCCGCGGTAAAAAAGCCGAAACTGGCCAAAAAGAAACATTTTCAACATCAAAGGTATGATCAGCATCCAGAGTGGAAAAAATGGGTTCAGGCGGTTGCATCGCAACCCGATAAATTTTATTGCCTCGCGTGCGGAACAACATTGTCATGTGGCCACTGTGAGATAGAGAGGTATTCAAAGTCAGAAGTGCATGTGAAAAACATGAGAGTGTTGGGTGGTGTAGGATTGCTCAATTCAGGGAATACTACGCCTTCTGCGTGTGTTCCGGAAGCAACTTGTACTGAAGAGAGTTTTTCAGCTATCTCTGGCACTGAATTTGACTTTAATGAGCGAGTACAAGTTGCTGAAATTCGTTTCGCGACTTTTCTGGCTGAGCATAATATTGCGATGACGGTCGCAACGGATATGCTCAGTCTATTTAAAGTCATCGGTCAAGAGCCTGCTGTGTTACAGGCGATGACAGTCGGTAGAACGAAAGCAACAAAGCTAGTCGACAGGGTTGTTAGTGTAGTAGAAACTGACCGAATAACGCGAGTATTACGCGAAAACAAATTTTCAATTCACGTCGACGAAACGTCAGATTGTACAAACGATAAATGGATGTCGATAATGGTCCGTTACGTAGAGCCAAGTACGCTGACGGTAAGGACAGAATTATTGCCGATGCTTCATTTTAGCGCGGCGGACTGTTCGGCCATTGAATTGTTCAAAGCGTTCAAAAATGAGCTTTTTCGGAAACAAATTCCCTTGCGCAGCATTCTCGGTCTCGCGTGCGATAACGCATCCATAATGGTCGGCAAACATTCGTTGTTCCGTACATTTCTGTCGGAAAATAACCCCGATCTGATAACGCAGCCGTGTATTTGCCATTCTCTCGCGTTCATTGCTAGCGCCGCATACTCCGCGATTCCAAAAGAAATTGATCATCTCATCAGAGGTATCGCGACCTTTTTGAATAACAGTCCGAAACGAACTGCAGTTTTCAGCGATTTTCAAAATAGCTTCCAGGATCGCCCGGCAAAAATCACAAGATACGCGGGAACGAGATGGCTCACGCGCCATTCCGCCATCGTCAAAATTACCGACAATTGGCCGACGCTGATAGCATTTTTGGCTGATCAATCATTGAAGAAGGCTTCACAAGCCGAAGAACTTCTCGAGATTGCAAAAAATCCGATAACAAAAGCTTATCTTCTTTTTTTGGGATTCGCACTCGAATCTTTCAATAAAATCAACGCGTACTTTCAAAGCGAAGAAACTTTAGTGCATCATCTGCAGCCTTCTTCAAAGGCGATGCTTGTAGAGATCCTCCAGAGGTTTCTCAAACCCGCTCTGCTACAGCCGGCAATATTTGACGTTCACGCTTGTAATATCAACTTCGGAAATTGCGCGAATCACCACGCATTGATTGATATCGATATTGGGGATGATTGCGAAGAATATTTGGCGGATGTACAGAGCAGAGGGACTCCACAAACCGAAGTCGACACGTTCCGCCAAAACTGCCTTCGGTTTTACGTCACGGCTTCGAGTCAAATTCGCGATAGACTCCTCTTCGACAACGAATTTTTGAAGAATTTAACGGTATTCGAAAAGGGCCCCGCGTTATTAGATGCGGATCGTGAGTCGACCGTTGCGCGCGTATTGTTCGTTTCTCGTCAACTTCGTGTTTCCAACGAAATAAAAATACGCAACGAATGGCACTCCTTATACGAAGACAACAGTCGTCAGAAGGAAGAATGGTGTAAATTGTCATTCGACGAGATGTGGATGGCAATTTTCACTATTACCAATTCTGACGCTATTCTCCCATACGAAACTTTGTGTTTATTGCTGGGTATGGTGAGGACATTGCCTCATTCGAATGCTGCGGCTGAAAGAGCGTTCTCTCTCATCCCAGACACAAAAACAAAGAAAAGGAGCTGCCTCAATTCGAGTACCCTGAATTCAATCTGTGTCTTAAAGTCGGCTTTGAGGGCTAGGGGGGACAGTGCGACCACAATGATCATAACTCGAGACCATCTGTCTCTAATGAACTCGGAAAATTTGTAGAGTCAGGTTGGGAAAAAACCGAAAGAAAAGCTCCAAGTTCGAGAATACGACCAGGACGATGACTGGGAAGTTTACGACTTTCCGGGGTAGATGTATTTTTTCTCATAGGAAAATAAGAACTTATATTGGTGAAAAATGTTAATAAAGTGTTTATTTCAATAATTTTTGTGCAATCGATAAAAAACTTGGACTTGGAGGTTTCTTGAATGCTTAGTGGCATAGTTGCTATTATGGCCACCAGTTTCGCCTAAGATTGTGTGACGGGATGTCCGGCGGTGATTGAGTAAATGATTTGTTTTATATACGAGAAGAAACCTTTATGTTTTATTGAAGAGCGGAAAGGTTTGATTGCTTAGGAAGTCGGAGGAGAACTGATTTGGTTAAGAGGAAGGTGATGATGAAAGGGTTGAGAGAAAGAGTTTTGAAGTGGAGGGGATAGGTGATAAGGGACCGTGAGACTGTGGAGTCAGCAAGTTAGGGGTTAGCGGGAAAAGAGATTAGGGATAGATGAGAGTGGTGAGAAAGGAATGTGGGACCGTTACACTCCCCTTCTCACAAAAAGAGCGGATGCTCCTGCATCTGATTTACAAAATTGTTGGTCATGTGATTCTATATAACAAAAAAAAATTTGTTTACAATAAAAAAAAATTAGTTTGTGTGTGATTCTATATAAAAAGTGTTTTGACTGGTTTGTGGTATTTGTGTGTATGTGTGTGTGTTTCTTTTTCTGCTTCCTATTGGTGGTTCTTGCTGGTTTTCGTAGTGGCTTGTAGAGGTTGTTGCTTTTCCTGTAATTTATAAAGATGGGTTACTCTTGGTGTTAGTGGGTGGTGGTGTGTTATGGTGAGGTGGGTAAGGTTGTGTGGTTGTATTGTATGTATAAGTGTGTATAAATTGGTGGTTGTTTCCTGTTTTCCTTTTGTTTTATCTTTTTGGTTATTTGGTCCGAATTATATATTTGTGTTTGGTCCAAGTTATATTTTGTATTTGGTCCTGATTATATATATATTATTTGTCCTGGTTATATGTTCATGTTTTGGTCCAAGTTATATTTTGTGTCTAGTCCTGGTTTTCTTTTATTATTTTTTTTTATCCTGCTGGAGCTGCTGTAACATTCTAAATCTTTTATTAGCTTGTTGATTAGTAGAAGAGGTATGTTACTTGGGATGTGTTGGTTGGTTTTGTGGGTGTTTTGGGTTCGTGGGTTGAGTGAATGAAGTTTAAGGTATAATTAGACATTTTATTGTAAAGAAGAAGAAGTTATATGTAGTGGCGTGCATCGTTAGATTGTTTTGGTATATGAGTGATTATTGTTATTGTCGTTGTTTATTACGTTGAATTCTAGAGAGCATATGGATTTCTCTGTGTCTAGGATGATTTCTGTGGTATTTATTAAGGGTTTCTCGTTCTGGAATGAATTGTCTATTATTTTGTCATGTTGAGTACTAGGGTAGGGGAGAAATTTGTTTGGGTTGTGGATGTTATGTCGATGGAAGGTGTTAGTTGAGTCGTACGGGTTTTCACTTGGCATGGCGGGCTAATATTTAAGGTGGCAGTGTTTTCTATTGTATAAATGGATGACTGATGGTTATCGCAATTGACGTAGAGGTTTTCTAATTTTGCTGCTGCAAAGAGATATGTGTTTGTATCTGGGATCCTGGACCAATGGCATGGCGGAGTATTTTTAATCGAATATCGCATATTTCTAAATTTTTGAATTGCGAGTTTCATAAAATTTGTGTTTCACATTGCGTGTTTTCGTCTATCTGTTGGACTGGGTTAACCTGGTCGCACACGTAGTACGACATCGTAATTTTAAAATTTGCTAAAGTTTCTAGATTAAAGTACTTTTCATAGTTTTCTAAGGTTCCTGTGTAACCAGAAGCCGGTTTGATGAAGACAAAACGTGAATTAGTCCTGGCTTTCGTGCGAGTTGTGTACTTTTTATTAAGGGGTTGACACTTGAGGCGTGTGCGTGGCATCTGTAACATGTGCCATTTTTATTTTGTCTATGTGTACTACTTTTGTTTTGCCGTTCTTAATTTCTAACTTAACATTATGTTTATCTAATACTTCTAAGATTTTAAATGGTCCAACATAATGGGGGTCAAATTTTCCTTTTCGTGGTTCCTTTATGAGGAATACTAGTTGTCCTTTTTCGAATTTTGGTTCTGTGATTCTTTTATCGTAATATCGTTTTGTTCGTTCTTTAAATTTGATTTGTTTTTCCCATGCTGTTTGTCGTGTCTTTTTTAAATTGTTCGTGAGGTTTGTCATGTAGTCGTCGTATGTTATTGTTGTTTCTGGAGGTGGAAGTTCAGAAGGTGTACGGGCAGTTCTTCCGAAGACAAGTTCGTATGGTGTGAATCCGCTGCTTTCGTGTATACTTGTGTTATGGGAGAATGTTGCCAGTGTAAGGAGTTCATCCCAATTGCGGTTGTCGTCGATGAAATGTTTTAGGAATTCGGCAAGGCTATGATGGTAACGTTCTATTGCGCCATTTGACTGAGGATGGTATGCTGATGTTTTGTACTGTCGAATTTGAAAGAGTTCAGCGAATTGTTTGAATGTGTCAGACATAAAATTTCTTCCTTGATCGGATAGTATTGCTCGAGGAGCACCGAATGTTGTTATAAGAGCTGTGGTAAGTGCTTTGGCGATATCCATTGAAGTTTGCTGTTTTAAAGGAATTGCTATGGCGAATTTGCTGAAAAGGTCCAAGATGGTCAGAATATATTCGTGTCCTTGTGTGGTTTTTGGTAAGGGTCCTACGATATCGATTGCGACTTTGTCGAATGGTTCTGCTGGAGAGTCGGTGATGATCATGGGTGCTTTATCTTTCACTCGTACCAGTTTGTTCTTTTGGCAATCGAAGCAATGTTTGATGAATTCTCGAATGTCGTTCTTTAGGCCTTTCCAGTAATATTGTGATAGGATACGATTATATGTTTTTGATATTCCATTATGTCCACCAATCGCTGAATTATGAAATTCCTGGATGATGTTTTTCCTGTTCCGCTGTGGTGGTACTGATAATAAACCATGGCAAAGTGTGATGGTTGTCTGCGAGTTCGCTGACTTTGCTCGTACGAATGATTTGATGTCTGTCCAAATGAATGGATTTAGGATTTTGGGGTCCTTGGAGATTGTGCAAGTTTTTAGCTGTAATTTATTGAATACCTCGAATAGTGTTTCTAAGCAGTTTCGTACTTCCATGGTGGTTAGTGAATCTGTTGTTTTTCGTTTGCAGATTATTGCGAAATAGCAGGTGAGTCCTCGGCGAGTAATTAGAATGTCACCAACTTTGGGATTACAGTCCAGAAGTGATTGTTGGTTGATTCTGCCTTTTTCTTGCAAAATTTCTGGAATCATGGTGTTTATTGCACAGTCTGTTGATAGGAAGTAAGCAATATTATCTTTTTGTGCTAGGATATTCTTTTGTGTGGTGATGACTCTGTTTTCGATTGTTATATCTTCCGTTGTCTCTGCCGTTCTTGTTGCGGGACGAGATTCTTTGTGTGTCATTCTTTTCCTATAGTACTGCGATGGTACGAATGGTGTATCACTATCTGCTTCTGTTATATTGTTTTCACTTGAGGTGTTTTTGCCTGATGATGGGTTTGATGGATTGTTTGTTGATTTTCGCTGTGGAGTAGTTTGTCTGGTGATTCGTTCAACATTTCCGGGTGGAGATCGAAATGTTGGCTCGATTGTTGCTCGTGTGTTGTGCAACTGTGGTAATTCTACTGGAAGGTTGATGTTATTTCCGATGTTTCCTTCAGCAGATAGATTTGCTCCGTCGTTGTTATTTTCTGGTGACTTTGCTAATGAATCGAAGTATTCGGGCGTCATTTCCGGTGAGTATGGGCCTATGTTGGTGGTAGTTTTTGACTTCTTTGTGGACGTTTGCAGTGGTGATGGTGATCTGAAGTTCGGCTGCACTTGCGGTTGTGCATTTCGTTGAACATCTTGTGTTTCTGTTGGTTTTGTTGGTGATCGGAAATTTGGTTCGGTGACTGATGTATCCGTTTCCTTGTCAGCGGTCGCTTCTCCGATGTGCGTCGCTGATTCTGAGTCCTGTTGATCCTTGCCATAGTCCTTGAGCGTTGCCTGTTCATCTATTTGGTTTCCCGATTTGCGTTGTATTTCCCGTTTTTGTGGATATGTTTGATTTGCGTCTGTTTGCTGGGCTCGTTGGCCTCTGTGCTTATTTGCGCTTTCGTCTTTATTTTCTCCATTTTTATTGGGATTAATATCTGCAAATCGTTGATTCCTTTCGTTTAATTCGTCGGCTTTTTCATTGCCTTTGTTTTCTTTGTTTTCTTCCTTTTGGTTTTTTGTTGGTGTGTATTTTTCCGTTGTAGTTTCATTTCGTGTCCTTGGTCGTTTGCGCTTGTTTGTCGTATTGAATTCCTTTGCCGTATTATTCCTTGTACGTTTCCTGGTCGTTATATTTTTTGTGAGTTCCTCCTCCGTTGCTTCTGTCTCTGTGATGACGTCTTCGCTTTTTCCTTCTATATTTGTTTCCTCTTCTGTTTGTGGGGATTCATCGTCGATTTTTGGATCTGATTTAGGTTGTGTGTTGTTTCCGTGTTCGTTTTCACCTTCTGTTTCTTGTTCGTTTTGTTGTTTCTTTTTGGGTGTTGGGTTGCCTGATTCTTCGTCTGAGTCAGAGCGTTGTCGTGTATTTGGTTGGTGTGAATGTTTTGATCTTTTTGGGACGTGTTCTTCCTTTGACGAACTGTCTCTCTGTCTGATAGGCATGACAGCAATGGGGTTTCTAGATAGTGCGTCTGCGACGTGGTTTGATTTTCCCGGTTGATGTTGTATTTTGAAATCGTAATCGTTGAGGGTTATTTGCCAGCGCTGAAGTTGCTGTGGCAAGTCGGATTTGGTGTTTAGATATGTCAAAGCTCTATTATCGGTGATCAGTGTAAATTGTCTGCCGTATAAATACGGGCGGAAATGTTCTACTGCGTAAACTACGGCTAGAAGTTCCTTTCTCATTGTATCGTACGCTTGTTGTGGCTTCGAGAGTGTTTTTGAGTAAAATGCTACGGGGTGATCGAATTTATTATGTTTCTGACTTAAGACTGCGCCTATTGCGTAGTCTGATGCGTCTGTAGTGAGCGTGAATGGTTTATCGAAAGCGGGATAACGCAAAATTGGACGTTCTATAATTTTGTTTTTGAGTAGTTCGAATGCTTTTTGGCACTCGTCTGTCCATTGAAATGTTACTTCTTTTTTCAGTTGTTTTGTTAGTGGAGATGCGATTTTTGCAAAATTTTTTATGAATCGTCTGTAATAACCTGCGAGTGCTGTAAATTGTTTGATTTCCTTTTTGCTAGTTGGTGTTGTGAATTCTGTTATGGATTTTACTATTGTATTATTGGGTTTTACGCCTTCTTCCGTGATTGTATGTCCCAAATATGTAACCTCTGTTCGCAAGAATTGACATTTGTCGGTTTGCAAAGTTAGGCCTGCTTCGGTTAAGCGTTTCGCTAACCGCCGAAATTTTGTCGCATGTTCCTGCAGAGTATTAGCATAAATAACGATGTCATCCAGGTATACGAACAGGTCGTTACCCTGAAGTCCTGATAATACGACATCCATCAATCGTTGGAATGTTGCAGGAGCATTTTTCAACCCAAATGGCATACGGTTGAACTCGAAATGTCCGTTTGCCGTTGAAAATGCGGTTTTTTGTTTGTGTTCAGGGTCCATTTCGATTTGATGGAAGCCAGATGCTAAGTCAAAAATGGAGAAATATCGGGCTTTTCCCAATTGGTCCAGAATATCTATGATACTCGGTAATGGGTACGCGTCAGATATTGTTTCCGCGTTCAATTTACGAAAGTCGATAACCATTCGCCATCTCTTTTTGCCCTGCGAGTCTGCCTTTTTTGGTACGACCCAAACTGGTGAATTATAGGGGGAGAGGGAAGGTTGAATGATTTTTTTCTCCAGTAAATTATTGACCTGCGTCTGAATTTCTTTTTTGTGTACGGGTGGGAATCGGTACTGCTTTGTGTTAATAGGTTTGTTGTCTGTCGTGGGAATTTTGTGTTGTGTTATTGTCGTGTGACCAAGTTCGTCGTTTGGTAGTAAGAAGAGTTTTGGATATTCAGAGACTAGTTGTAAAATGTGTTCTTTTTCTTCGTTATTCAGGTGATCTAAATGGAGTAATGATTTGAGACGTTGTAGTCGTTCTTCGTTATTTTCGGATACGTTTGCTGTGTAAATTGATGCGTTATTGTTTTGCGAATTTTTGTAAAGATCGGTTTCGAGTTTGAATGGTGTTTCTGAAATGATCTCGATCGGTTGCAATTCTACAGTAGGAATTTCCAATTCTATTGATTTTGGTTGACGGTTGATTACTTGTAAGTATGCAATTCCGTTGTTGTTTTTTACTAATGCGCCGCCGTAACGTATGTCTTCTTTGGTTTTATATGGTGGGACGTATCCTTCTGAGATCTCGTTATTTTTAATTCTGATATGCATTATTGTTTTTGATTTCGGGGGGATTGTGATATATTCCCGTTCAAAAAATGGTATAGTATGACCATGGAAGGTTATGCATCTTTGTGTATATAGGATATCGGCTGGGATCTGTTTGAAAAATGCGTCGCCAAGTATCGCGTTTTCCGGGATTGGAAATGCGTCGGTGACAACATGAAATTCTGCTTTTACTGATTTAATTTGGATTGAGCATTTGCCTCGAGTGTATGTTTTACCGTCAGTTATACCTGTCAGTTCGTAAAATTCCCGTGTGTCGATTTCAGTTGCGTGATTGAGTGCGCTTCGTTTTATCAAGTTTATTTGTGAACCTGTATCAATTAATAATTTCGTTTCTCTGTGCATAAAATCAGGTGAGTTTAATGCAATTGAGGGAGATTTATGATTTTTTGAAATTCCCAATTTGAGCGTTGCTTCTCTGAATTTAATTCCAATTTCTTTTAGTTGTTCGCGATTGAATGTTTTTAGTGCTCTGATAATGAGTCCCGTGTCGCACTTTTCCGCGAGACGTTGTCTTAGTTTTTTAAGTCGACTTTCTCGAAAAGTGTATCAATGTGTTCTGTGCTGTTTGTTCTTGATTTTGTCGGGGTGTTTCTACCGGATGAATTATTTTGAGATTTTCGTTGCTCGGTATTTGAGTCTGTGTTAGGTCGTTCTCGATGTTCGTCTTGGTGTCTTTCGCGTGAATTGTTTCGGGAGTTATTTCGGTCTCGATCGTTTGAGTGATTTCTGTATCTGTTGTTCGAGTGGTCTCTATATCTGTTGTTTGAATAACTTCTGTGTCTATCGTTCGAGTTATCTCTGTATCTGTCGTTTGAATAATTTCGATATCCGTCGTTCGAGTATCTGTCTTTTGAATATCTGTTGTTTGAATATCTGTCGTTAGAACGATTTCTGTATCCGTCGTTAGAGTTATCTCTGTATCTGTCGTTTGAATAATTTCGATATCCGTCGTTCGAGTGTCTGTCGTTTGAATATCTGTTGTTTGAATATCTGTCGTTAGAACGGTTTCTCGAATGATTCCTATAATCTCTGTATCTGTCGTTTGAGTTGTTTCTGTATTGGCTTCTAGAATTTCTGGTTTTGTTTTGAGTGTATCTGTCTCGTGAATTATTTCGGTATCTGTCGGATGTTTCCTGTGAGCGCCAAGAGTTTTTACCTTCGCGCATGTGTTTTATTGTGAAGCAGTCTTTTGTGTCATGTGAGTGTGATTGGTGAAGTTCGCAAAATTTTCCTGGGTTTGTGTATTCTGTAAAATGGACTTTTGCGGTGTTTCTGATATCGAGTATTCCGCGCATTCGCTTTTGTTTCTCGATTTCGTATTCTATTGTTTGAGCTCGATCTATAATGTTATCGAATGTCTCTGCATTATGGAGAATCAAATGGGAACCTATTGCGGGTATTAGTCCTCTGACGTAAGTTCTTTTTGCCCTAGCTGTTACTTCGTCGATTCGTGCGTCTAGAAATGTTCTCTGTGCGGCTGTATTGTATACATCTGATAGTTTGTCTATTATGTTATTTAGGATATCGCGCGTTCTCGCTGCGTATTCCATGACTGTTTCGTCGTAATTTTGTGGGGTTGATTCTATTTCGTTTTCTAAGTCGGCTAAATCTTTATTTTTGCTAAATGTTTTTTTTAATGTTTTTAAAAGTGATTCGAGGGAATTTGGAGGGTTTGCGTCGATGACTGAATGTGCGATACCGTTCAGTTTCAGTGGGATCATTTTTAATAATTTTGTTCGTTCGCCATCTGAAAGGCATTCGTTGACGCGTTTAAGTATTTTGGCGTAGTCTTCTATTTTAATGTTTTTTCCGTCGTACATAGGGACGACTTTGAACGCGTCTCTGAATGTGAATGTGTTGTTATTTTCGGCCATTGTAATTTGGTGTTCAGTGTTTTGGCGGAAATATAGGGGTCGTCTATTTGTTCTACGGGGTGGTCTGGTCGGTGGATCCGATATTACAGCGCGATAAAATGACATAGAAACATGTTTTTAGAGAATTGTGTAAATTTGCGATAAATGTGTATTTGTTCGTTTATCATTATTTTCGTTAATTTATTTTAGTTTAGTTTTATTATTATTATTGATAATAGTTTTGCCCAAATCATATTTGAAGGGTTTTATTTTTACAAATTACGTCCGGAAAGTGAATTTAATTGTTTCTCTAATTTTTTTATTTTTTTTTTATTTTTATTTTTTTATTGTTTTTTTTTTTTTTTTTTACGGGGGATGTAGGGGAGAAAAAAAAAATGTTACGTTCTGTGTGAAGTTGTTAATGTGTGTGTGTGATAATCACTTCCACCGTAGACGAAATTGCGATTCTCAAAGTTAACATGCAAAAGATTTTTGAGTGGAGTGTACTTACAGTGCCAGCAGAGCGATGGTGAGCGTAAGCATCAGCTGATCCTTTATGCGCTGGGACGGTGGCTCACGCGTAGCGGCTGAGATGTTGGTGTGACTGTGGTCGTGGCGTGTGTGTGTCGGTCTCTCGTTGCTCCGTTGTGTGTGTAGCGACACGGGTGGCTCGGTGATCGTTGGCGTATGTGTGTCCTTTCTTTTTCTTTGCTGCTTCGGTTCCGTGTGCGTTGTATAGAGTATAGTGTTATGTATGATTTGTCTCTGATGTATTTCTCTCTTTTTTTTTCACTTTGTGTTAATCTATTTTTTGATGTCTTCGTTGTGTCGTTTGTGTAATTCGTTTTTATTGAAAAAATTTTTTTTGTTTTTTTTTTCGATTCGCGTCGGTCGAATCCGACTTCTGACACCATGTGACGGGATGTCCGGCGGTGATTGAGTAAATGATTTGTTTTATATACGAGAAGAAACCTTTATGTTTTATTGAAGAGCGGAAAGGTTTGATTGCTTAGGAAGTCGGAGGAGAACTGATTTGGTTAAGAGGAAGGTGATGATGAAAGGGTTGAGAGAAAGAGTTTTGAAGTGGAGGGGATAGGTGATAAGGGACCGTGAGACTGTGGAGTCAGCAAGTTAGGGGTTAGCGGGAAAAGAGATTAGGGATAGATGAGAGTGGTGAGAAAGGAATGTGGGACCGTTACAATTGTTATTTATAAAAAATTTATTTATAGGTGTATATAAAGGTGTGTATAAATGGGTATATAAAGGTGTATATAAATGTGTATATAAAAGTGTATAAAGGTTGTTAATTTACTATTAGCTAAGAGGTTTCTCTATAACAATAATTAACAAAGATTCATATTTTATTTATTGTTAAATCTTTATAAATAAACAAATAGCGAAAAAAGCTGTTGTTTTACGAAAAAATCATTTTTCGTTTTGTTTTTTGTCCAATCAGTCAGAATATTGAAATATTCAAATTCAAGTTGGCAGATTCAAATTGGTTGATCAAAATTTTTTTAAATAACGTACTTTTTCAAGTATCAACAAAATTTCAAGAATCCAAAAAAATATTAAAAAATGAACAATGTACAATTAAAAAAGAGTTAAGGTTTTTTTCCGTCGTGGATTATACCTCCTGGGGACACCACGTTAAAAAAGTGTACCACTGTACTTTACCTCATGGGTGATATGGAAAGGAGTACAAAACATGGCATTTTTGTATGTTTTTACATTTACAGGTAAATTTTCATTGTAATGGGATGAATTGTTTATTTGTAAACAAGAATATAAATATATTTCCGCTTACTTTTATGAATTATAATTTATTTGGGATAAGGACGGGTGTGAGAAAAGCGTAAACAATTTTTTGGAATATAAATAAGGTGTAATTTAGATTTTGTTACGGACCGATCAGCCTAGCAACTTGGCTGAACAATCCATCGATGCACGTAGCTTCGTCATCGAATACCCCAAAATACATCGACCTGTGATGCGATTCCACGGATGCCACGCGCTGCATGATCAGCACTGGCATGTCAACGAACCCGGCGCAAAAGAAACACCTATGCAGGAATCGACACAATGGATTTACCAATCGACTTCCCAATCGGTAACCCGACACTTCCTAGTTGCCCCCACGAGACTCTTCCAGCACCTTCGCCCCAGGGTAACGAGGATACCGATCGACCAAATTCTCACCAGTCTTAATTGATTGCTCTGTCCTGACAGACATAGCCCTCGGTCGACCGGTGCTCATACCCTAGCGGCAAGTACATCTGGCGTACTTAGAGTCTCGCGAGTGTAACTTCGAGTTCGGGAAATAAAACCGAGTACAACGATTAAGAACTCTATACGTGTAAGCAAACCCTAGCGGCGTTTCACGTCTCTCGTAATATTTTTGTACCGCGATAATTACCTTAGCGGCATTACGCGTCGAAATATTTCGAGTATAAAACATCTCTCAAATATTATTTCTTCATCAGTGCAAGAGAGTAAGAGTACAGCGAGTCGTATCGCGTTCCGAACGCTCGCCACTTCTTGCCGACTCAACTAATTCGCGACATCGTAGTGGCAGCGTCGTAACCAGCGCGTATGTGTATGTTACGCACTGGCCGACATTATAGGCCCAGTCAATTTTCAAAATTCAGTCATGACCAAACGTCGGTTGCATATGTCCTCTAGTCGGTAAAAGGGCGCTCTGCGTAGTTACCCCTAGTACCGACATACCAGATAGTTCTGTCTGATAAGTAAATAGTATGACTTATCTCAATACTAGAGACGGTAGGGAAAACCCAGCCTATCACAAGAACTTTCCGACCCTCTCCTAAAGGAAAACGCAAACTCCACCCTGAACCAAACTCCACCCTAAACAAAAATCCCTTCCACCAAAAAGTCAGAGCTGATATAAAAAGACACGCTCTGACCCAAAATCTCTCTCTCTTAGATAGATACTCACTTACAGACTCTCTTAGATTCCGTCTATCGACACATATTGACTACGTCTTTTTAGACTCATAGACAATTATTACACAACTCGAGTTCTCTCAGTCCTCAGTTAGAACAGTTTCTGTAAAAGGTCTTGCACTACGTTCAGTTAAGTTAATCCGACACAAACTAAGAGTTACACAATAATCTTGAATCAACTTGAATAAACTCAATTGTTAACTGTTATTCATCGTGTTGTTCTCTTCAACTGCGCATAGCAGGGGTCGAATTTCATAAAGAATCTTCGAATCTCCGAATTTCCGAATTTCCGCTCGATCAGAATATCTCATTCATTCTGATCAAACTGAGCGTACTCTTCGTAGTTCGCGCCGATAAAACTATATCGGCGGAGTCAACAGAACGGCGTGACCGTGCTGTTCCGAATCATCATCGAGGACGTAACAGCTCAGTTTATAAATAAATTTGGTGGCAGCGAACGGGATTCGACCGGAAGACATCATATACAACACGAAAATCTGGAAAAAAAAAAATTTCCTACTTCGTCCTGACCTATCAAAAGTCAGAACAACAACGCGATAACCGAATCGCATAAAACGGCAATCAACCAACTACTGTGGACGACAACAACTCGAGGGACATCACCATTCATCATCGCAGCAGGTACAACCGCACCGTAAAGGACCCATCGTCACCGGCGCAACACAACAAGACACCCGCCAACGACCAGCAACGCCATAAATCTCGTCATCGACACTGGAGTTCAACGACCAAACAGCTACATCGGGACAACACAGATCTTCTTAAGTAGTAAGCGTTTCATTTTTTTTTCTTGCATAAATCATGGCTACCGCAAACACAAATACGTCAACAATGGATATGTCAATAGACCCTCCACCTGTATATAGAGCAGAACAAAATTTTAGAGAATTTTTGAAAACTATTCCAAATTTCGATAACGGGACCGGCGGGTACCCAATAGATTCATTTTTACGTGATTGCAAATTAGCGAAAGAACTGGCACAGGGAGTTAACGAATCTCTCGTCGTAAGAACTTTGATAAGCAAATGCAAAGGCGAACCTTTGAGGCGGGCAAGTCAAGCGGATATAGCCACAGTAGACGAGCTCATAGAATTTTTTTCAAAACACCATAGGCCAAAGAAAGATGTCGAAGAATGGTTTATGGAATTTGCAAAGCTCAAACAACAACCGAACGAAAAGGTCTTAGATTTCGGCTACCGAGTTTCACTACATTTAAAAAAGACATTGGAGGAGATAGACTTGAAAAAGAAATCGGTAAGGGAAAGGGTATTGATAGCAGAACAGTTAGCAATCTGGGTTTTCAAAAGGGGAGTTTCACAAAGAATAGCCGCATTCTTAGAATCAGAGTTCGCAACCCTTGCCGATGCCACAACAATGGCAGAAAAGATCGAAGAAAGATTTAGATCAGACAAAGACAAAGAAACGGAGTGTTTCACAGTCCACACAAATGCTCAGAGAAACAACAATAGAATGACCCAATCGAGTCAAAACCAAAGTAGGAACAATAATCATTCACAGCAATCAGGCAAATTCTGCACATATTGCAAAAAATCGAATCACACCATCGAAGATTGCTGGGCTTTAAAAAGTAAAAATCAGGCAAACAAGTCAGCGAACCCCCACGCGAGTATGACATGACATTATTGCAAAAAACAGGGCCATTCGATCGGAGTCTGTAGGAAAAGGATGTATAACGAGAACACGGCCCGAGCAGGTAGTCAAAATAATCATTCGGGAAACGGGCAGGCAGCCCCCGGCCACGGCGCACCGACGGGGCACGTGCCGGCTCAGCATCAAGAGAGCACCCAACAAAATTAGACAGGGTAAAAGTCTTGCAGGCAGACTACAAATCAGCATGCGTCTCCCCATGCGTCAATTCTCCAGCAATAATAATAGAATCAAAAGACATTTTGTCAGATCGTGCAATATTTTTGATAGACACAGGTTCTCAATTGAACCTTATCAAATACAGTTCATTGAAAAACCCAAATCTCATAAATAACTATATTCAGTATGAATTATCGGGGATTTCAAAGACAGACAAACCTTGCACAATAGGGCAAATTGAAATTAATGTGAACAAGACTCAGACGATCTTTCATGTAATCACAGATGATTTTCCATTAAATTATTCGGGCATCATAGGATCCGAATTATTATCTGCGGGAGGAAGCATAATAAACTATGAACAGGGACAGATAATACTAAACGGTACGCAAATCCCTTTCATAGAACGAGAGAGCATAGTCCTGCCAGCAAGAACAAAAACCGGTATATTTGTGAGAGTCATAAACGCGCTCGAAGAAGGCTATCTGCCACGTCTTGACCTACCCGAAGGTATATACGCAGGAGAGGGTATCGTCAAGAATAATAAAGGAGTAGCCTACTTATACGCAATAAATACCCGGGAGAATGACATTAAGATCGACATTCCCGTAATACCTCTGTATCCTTTCGATACAAGTATGGACGAGGACGAAACTTTCGACAAAGATAACAACTCTAAGTACATCCCTAGAGCTCAGGGAACTCGTACCGAAGAAGTTATCGAACTGTTGAAACTCGAGCATCTTAATGAAGAAGAGCGTAAAGCGGTAAACACCCTAGTGGATGAATACGTTGACCTCTTTCATATCCCCGGAGAACAATTGCGAGCAACGAGCACGCTCACCCATCGCATACTGACCACAGACAATATACCCGTTAATACCCGACAGTACAGACACACACCATCGCAAAAAATAGAAGTACAGAAACAGATAGACGACCTGTTACAATCAAACATAATACGACCTTCAAGTTCGCCGTACAATTCACCTCTGTGGATTGTACCCAAAAAGCCAGACGCATCGGAGAAACCGCGTTGGCGCCTCGTAATCGACTTTAGAAAAGTAAACGAGAAGACTATAGGCGACGCATATCCATTGCCATTGATAACGGATATTCTAGACCAACTAGGGGGAGCCAAGTATTTTTCGATATTCGACCTAGCTTCGGGATTCCATCAAATCGAAATGGACCCGGAAGATAGACAAAAAACGGCTTTCACGACCCCTCATGGTCACTACGAATTCAACAGAATGCCCTTCGGCTTAAAGAACGCACCGGCAACGTTCCAACGGCTAATGGATATGGTCCTACGTGGATTACAGGGGAACGAACTGTTCGTATATCTCGACGATATCGTCATTTACTCGAAATCATTAGAAGAAATCATTTGAATTTCTCAGGACAGAAGTAAAATACCTAGGTCACGTGATATCTGCAGACGGCGTAAAACCGGACCCGAAGAAAATTGAAGCGGTAAAATTTTTTCCGACACCAAAAACGCAAAAGAATATAAAGGAATTTTTAGGTCTCGCGGGGTATTACCGACGTTTCATTAAAGATTTCGCGAAAATCGCAAGACCATTATCGGACCTCACTAGCAAAAATAGAAAATTCGAATGGACATCGAGAGAACAAATATCCTTCGAAACTCTACGCGATATGCTATGTGAAGCACCGATATTGCAATACCCAGATTTCACGAAACCATTTATTGTCACAACGGACGCATCAGGTTTCGCGATAGGCGCAGTTTTGTCTCAGGGCAAAATCGGTGAGGATCTCCCGGTTGCATACGCATCGAGAGTACTCAATGGCGCAGAAACCCGATACCATACCACGGAGCGCGAGATGGTAGCAGTAGTATTTGCGTTACAAACTTTCAGGCCTTACCTTTACGGTAGACCATTCACACTAGTTACAGATCATAGACCGCTAGTATGGGTGAATACAGTAAGCGACCCAACATCACGAGTAATGAGATGGAGAGAACGATTGAGAGAATTTGAGTATACAGTTCAAGATAAAGCAGGGCGTGTTAACACCAACGCCAAGCCACTACGGTCTCCACTGCACACATTCAAATAAACATTGAACACCCATCTTGCACGACTTATCTCTACGGCCTAGACAGCCGTCTCGACCGACCTTCCCGACGACTCCAGCAATTTGCCAACGTCAGCAGGTCGAAGAACGAGCAACACACACACACACATTACACACACGGAATAAGGTGAGGTGCGTTACGCCGCTTTAAGACGGACAGAATCCACGCGTCGAGTCTCCTGACAAACTCGACCAATAACAATAATAATCATAAATCTAAAACGTAATTACGACGGAACCCGTACGTAAGACCCACGGAATCCGAACGTAACAACTGCCCGGGTAGAAATTGCCTAAGGTTTGCCTTATTTCCTACTCGGCCGTGATCAGGTAGCGCTACGGCTTGCCATAACACGGCAAGCCTGAGAAGGTCCTGCAAAGGCCTGCCGTAAGACGGCCGTACTCACGCTTGCCTGACACCGCCGTAAAACGGCTGTGCTCAGGCTTGCTTGCCTTTTACAGCGGCCTGCTATATTAGTTCACACATTGCCACACAGATGGACGCCGGTTCTCACAAGTGGAAAGGCGCGAGAGTAAGGATAAGTAGACGAGGAAATTGTTTTTTTCATAAGCATAAGACCGAAACATCATGAATAATAACATGAGTGTTAATCGTAATTTGTCGATTTTTTAGCACTTTTCAATAGAACTATCTTATTATTTTTTAATAGGTATTGGAAATTTGTTTACGATTTCGAAATGATCGTTTTTTCCATCGCTTTAAGTCGTATGTTCCACACTCATACACTTTACAAAATCAATGGAGACCATTATATATTTTAATTTTTACGGAAAATCATTGCATCGTATCACCCGTATCACGCGATGACGAAAATGTATCTTTTGACAAGTGTTTATAGATTGTGTACAGATTTAGGTTATGTTACCCCGGAAAGAAATTATAGTAGGGCACTATTATGGCACCCGTAAGGCAATCATTAGCGCACTGATCAGGCAGCCTGATCAAGACCGTATCCGATTAAGCGTTAACACTTTCTAACGGGGCGCTGTCCGGCTGCCGTGCGAGGACCGTAATACGGCAGTCAGGCAGCCGGACAGCGCCCGAAGCGGAGCCGTACTACAATTTCTACCCGGGTGGTGTCAGAAGTGGGATACTGTCCACCAACTCACCTTAACAATTTTTTCTTTTTTTTTCCCTCCCGTACATATATATACATATTTCCCTTCTTCTTCCCTCTTCGTACAAAACGACCAATTTAACGGAATAAGAAGAGGAAAATATGGCGGAACTACTAACGTCACTGCTCGAGCGGACTACGCTACGCTCCCTCCCGGAATACGACGGCGGGGTAGAGGCTCTTGCGATGTTCCTCCGGAAGGTGGTTCATGAGTTCGAGGCGATCGACAGCACTGACGAGCCAACTTTTTTAAGAGGCGTCAAGAATAAGCTTACGGGTGCTGCCTGGGATTCACTCGATGGCAGAAACATCAGTAGGTAAACAAGGGGGTTTCTGGACCAACGTGTGTTAGTGCACACGTACACGTCACACGTACACACCCACACATACACACCGACTTCCAAGGCGAGGGGGGGGGGCATCTCGAATATTCCATGGCACCATGGCGGGGGGGGGGGGGCATCTCGAATATTCCACGGCACCATGGGGTCGAGGGGGGGGGGCATCTCGAATATTCCACGGCACCATGGTGACAGGGGGGGGGGCATCAGCCGCGAGTTACCCCATATTTCTTAGCCGAATGATTTACTTTTATTGTTTATTTAATTGTGTCTAATAAATATTCTTGATATGAGATATGAGGTGTGAGTTATCAGGTCTTGCTTAGCTATACTGTTTATTTAAAAAGTGTGGGATAAATATTCTTTCACATCGCTGACCAATATTGGATATCAACTACAGCGGCCATATTGTTTATTCAACAGCCAAGTGTCAGATAAATAATGTTTTGACCCTATGTGTTACGCGATATATTTCGTCGCATAAATATTCTTAGATACCGCCGAACAGCAGATTTTTATCAAAGAAGGTAGGGGGGGGGGGGTTATGGCTACATACCGATGATGGGGGGTATATCGAGACAATTCTCACGATGAGTTTTCATAAAGAGAATTTTTGTTCTCATCGATAGCTCCGGTGCAGCTGCATATGAGTATCCTATATCTTTTAATGTTCGACGTGTTAGAACGTGTCGCGGTGACGTCACAGCCAGAGCAAAGCGTTTGCCACAACGAGCGAGCTGCGATATCTAGGATATCGGTTGACACTTCGCCAAGTGTTTATTTAAAATGCACTCGAACGTTTTGGGGTGGCGTTCGATGACGACGGCCTAAAAATTAGCTATCCCTCTCTTTCACAAACCTTAAAATACGAGAGAGAGAGCATTACATATTATTTGATAATCTCACATCGCGCGTAGAAATGATTTTATTGTATTGGAGGAAGAGAGCGGAGAAGGATCGGAAGAACGTTAAGTGAGAGTGTTAATAATGGATATACGCGATCGTGATAGAATCGATTTTTTTTGTCAAAATATTATTTTCAAAATACAAATGTGTGCGGTGTTACCAGTTTTAATTGAACTCAGGGTTTTCAATGACGACGATGTAAATTTGCCGATTTGGAGAGTAAGTACAAAAATAATATTCTTCTTTATTTCAAAGTTTTCTTGGTTAAATACTATGATTGTTTTCAGAGGAGGATACATTGTAAATCTACAGCGCAAGATATCGTACTAACGATAAAGACACGAGGACCATACGCATACGACAAATTTATACAAGCATTACGTCAGACGGGTTACAATGATGAAGCCAATCTTCTTGAAAATGCCCGACTTATAGATGATATCAAATCATTTAAATTATCATTACAATTGCTCCCAATCGCAATTAATCGCATCGTGGAAATCATTAGAGATGGGAACAGGTGAGAAACTGTTAAACTGAAAAATATCCTGCAAATTCAATCTATTTAGTTTTTTAATGTTTTCGATCATGTATGTAATTTATCCGTTTTTTAATGCTAGTTCCAGACTACTATGAAATAATCGCAGAGGTTTTCATTCCATGGACGTGGATGATGACACACATCCGAGTCCAAAATCATGCGTGCTATTAACACGACGTTGGATGCAGCAGCTTTGGACCTCGACGGCACAATAATGGCGATTATCGAATGAGGATGAATAATGAGCGAACTCAACTTCATTGATGGCTGAACCATCCTAACATGAACGCGAGATGTAGTATAAAATTTGTTTTCTTTTTTATAAACCGTTTTCTTTTATAATTCATTTTTTATATATACTTGCATATTTTTTCATGTATTTTTATATGTACGCATTCCAAATATATTTTCTCCCGAATAAAAATAAAAACATGCTACACATATTTATGGTTTTATACAATTTTTATTCGATATCGTGGTTACTTCTGTTTTGGTATTACACTCAGTATTACGTTCGTTATTACTTATAAAATTATTACATTTGAATGAATTCAATGTGATTATATGCAGTCCCATGAGAGCGTAATGCCAATCCATTTTCATGAGATGCACGAATCATCTCCTTGAACAGATCTTCATTTGACAGAATTGGTGTGGTCATCCGGGCTGGTAGAAAACCCGTACAAGTTTTTTCCAAATCCATGACGATTCTGTCGCCATACTTGGTTTTCACAACTCTTATATCGGTTACTGGATATGCCTCCTGAGGTGACAATTCGGACAGCTTTTTCATTGGGAGAAAGTCAGCCAACAGACCTACTTTGTTGATTTCGCGTAAATCCATACTGATCTGAAATACATTATGCATAGCTTTTTATCGTTAATACTCAAAATTATTAGAACATATAATTCAAGGGACAAAATGTTTAATACGAACCTGCAGTTTTTTTTCACAATGATGCGTCAAAAATGTATTTGTCGAAATTTGGCTACCAACGATTGAGTTCGTGATCGTGCGATAATTATTTTTTTCACTCGTTGAATATTTCGTAATAATTGTTTAATGCGGGTTAGCAATTCACGTCTCTTCAACAGTAATAACTTCGGATGTGATGACTTTTGACTGTACCGCATGAAGACTGGTGCAACGACTGATTGGAACAATCGTGAGCGCGTCTCATTTATACTGAATTTGATCTTCCATCTCATTTTAGTGACTAATTCTTAATTATTATTATTTCACTATGTGAATGCTATGAGGGAATGAAGCTATGACAAGTTGAGACAAGTCGAGACGAGTCGAAACAAGTCGAGAACAATCGTTTTCGTTGGTGTATAGGGTATTCAAAATATAGCAAACAAACACACACATGATACGTATTAAAATTTTTTTATTTTCTAGAAAAAATACACTTAATTCTCGGGGAATTTTGGGCGAAGCCAATATTTTAGAGCTAGAACATTTTTGCTAGCGCAATTCAACTTTGATGAATACTTGTGATATGAACAATCAGTGCGTACGCTTTTCTGCAATTTTTGTAACGATGGGCACTCGAGATTATCAAGATTGATTATGAGTTCCGGCATAGACGAGACTTGAACCAGAGACCTCCGGGACGGTAGTCTAACGCACTTACCGCTAGGCTGCTCGCCTTGTTGTGTTTATGTAGAAATTCTACGGTCCACAATGAGGCTCCCAACTTTGACCGGCGATTTTTCGAAAATGGAGCCGAATTGACGGCTAAACATTTCGAGTTTGGTTGGTACCCACCCACACTATAAGCATGCGAAGTGGGAGTTCGTAACTCGATGCACCTCCCGGACCGTCCCCTCGTGAGCATCGCTGGCTTACGGACAAGCGCTACTGTGATTGTGTGATGGGCGCGTAAGGCACTAGCGAGGGGGTAAGTTTTACGCGCGATCTGGCAGCTCTGCATAGAAGCCGTGCTCTATTGAAATAGCTCGGGTGTCAAGTATCGCCGAGGCTTTGCAAAGAGCCTTGAGCATGCTGCCTTCGATTACTCTCAGCTGGGCGAACACGGGCGTTATCGGCGTCTCTGATTTCAGCGCACAGTTGCGCACCACGCAGCACTAAGCGTCCGTGTCGGCCTTTAGGGGCAGTGCACCCGCCGAAGCATGTGGCGAGGCGACAGTGAAGTCACTCATCGCCCCCTCGATCCAAGGCGAGCTGACGTTGCAAAATCTTAAATTCTTCGTCTCTTTAATTTCTTCATCGGAAACAATCGTAATCGTACCGATTTCCAAAGATCCTAGTGTGGGCTTATTTTCGCGATTTCTGGGCGAAAAATTATTTTGCTTTTTCGGCCAAGCATTTGGGTTCCTTCGCCCATAATCGTGGTGCCACCTGCGTGAAGGTCATGTTTCCTTCTTCGCCCCTTCGTCCCTGATCCTTTTCCAACATTCCGCTATCCCGTGTCCTGGGTTGTTGCAGTAGTGACACGTGACATCTACTTTCAGAATTCCTCTGCTCGATCCTGGAGCAGGCAGACTCATGCGAACTTGCGAGCTTCTGCAGTCGCGTGCTAGATGCCCGTGCTATGGCTTTTATGACATGTGATTTGAGAAGTGTGATTTGGGGCGTGCGTGTTCGCTTGGCGATTGATTCGCCACCTTGGACGGATTTTTCTTCCTCCATTACGCCTTTCATGGCTGTGCCGAGATCGGTAAAATTGCGAGCTTTTACAATTACTTGAAATTCCTTTTTGAGTCCACTCTCAAAATTATGTAAGGCCCCCTTTTATGAGTATAGTGAAAGTAATTCGTTAAAAAATTGTTTACTGCGAACGGGGTCTACTTGCAAAAGACGAAAAAAACGACAGAAAATTGTCGTTTTCAAAACTGGGTGCCAATTGTAAAAGAAATCGTAATTTTTTTAAAAACGTCAAAATGAAGGGAAATCCCTGCTCTTTAAAATGACGTTGGTTAAATTGGCCTAGCCCAACTACCGGCGAAATGGCATAAAAAACCGTGCCGGCACTGTTTTCAACTTTTGTCCGGAAACTTTCCACCGGTAGTGTATATTAAAGATGAGAAAATATGTCAAGAACTATTATTTGCTGGAAATTTAGAAACAGATACAAAAGGAAAAACCATACAGTCGGGGACAGAGTTGAGTGGACACCATCTGGTATAGAGTGGCGCAACGGTTTTTTATGCCATTTCGCCGTTAGTTGGCCATGGGTAATTTAACCAACGTCATTTTAAAGAGGGGCATTTTACCTTCATTTTGGCTATTTAAAAAAAGTTTTACGATTTTTTTGACAATTGGCACCCAGTTTTGAAAAGAAAAATTTTCGTTCGTTTTTTTGTTCTTCTTTGAGTGGGACACTTTTTGTAGGGAAATTTTTTTAACACTTTTTTTTGACTGCTATCATAGAGGGGGAAATGCACGCTTCAGTGTTTTTTTATAAAGTTTTGTACGATTTTTTTGTCCATAGATATTTCGTTTTTTGAGAAAAAATAGACGATTAAAAAATTGCTCCGCAGGACGAAAAAGATGAGGTTTACAATAAAACCTTAAGACGGTAAAAAGTTGTATCATTTTCTGACGAGTTCACGAGAATTTTTTCAGATTTTTTTTCGAAATTTGTTTTCCATCTATTTCCGGTGATACGAAAATAGCATGGTATACAGGTCAATCGATCTTCGACCGATTGACTGTCATTTAAATCAACTTTGTGATTATAATGATGAAGATTGTCTGTCATTTAAATCATCTATGTGATTATAATGATGAAGATTTCGACCGATTTCTATTTCACACACAAGTGCGGTGGCTATCAAAAGGTACTTGTCTGACTCGATTTTATAATCTTTTTGACTCTGAGATAGAGTTCATGAAAAACAAAGATATCGAATTGCGCGACAACCTCATCATATCAAAGAATGATATTGCATATTTGACAGACCTGTATAAATTGTTTAATGATATCAATCTCCAACTTTAAGGTGACGACTTGAACTTGATTAAAACAAAAAATGATGTTGCTGCTTTCATGGCCAAATTGTTTTTACACAAAAGAAATATAGGCGGACGCGAGTTTCGCAATTTCCCTAATTTATCAGAAGTATCCGCCAATAATAACGACTTGTTTGTTTACTGCCAGCATTTGGAAAACCTCCACAGTGATTTCAAGGAACGATTCCAGGAATAAAACAATTGGAAATACCGGACTGGGTGTTGGATCCTTTTGCAAATTCCAACACAGCAGTATCAGCCCAGTTTGAAAAACTTATAGAACTGACAACAAATGAGGAAATCAAAATCAAATTAAAAAATGGCTACCAAGAAGTTTGGCTACAAAAGCCAATCCCGCAATTGTACCCTTGACTGTGGTCGATTGTTCAACGATTTTTAATAGCATTTCCATCGTCATATTTGTGTAAACGTGGATTTAGTGCTGTGGAAATGCTGCTAACTAAAAAGAGAAGTCGTTTGCATATTACCGGATGCGGTCACTTGCGGCTGTTTTTGAATCAATTCGAACCTGATATAAACACAATTGTTAAAAATCATCCGAGTCATCCTTCACATTAGATTAGTTTAAAAATTTTAATTTACATGTTTGTTTTAATTTGAATAAAAGTTTTTCTACATATTTGTTGTGGCCATGGGATGATTGCCCGAGGGTAATTACCTCCCGTGCCAACAACGACGTCGCTGCCCCTGGGTCCGTGCGCTATCGAACTCCGAGGAGTCAACGTCCAAGGATCAGCGAAATCGAACGACCAGACCGTGCACGCGCCGCTGACGCAGCACGGATCCGGCGGAGTTTCCTGGGAATTTCAAAACTCACGAATTGCGACAAAATCCATACCCCACCCGAGGGCGGCATGGAACCGTTTTTTCCGTCAATCGGATCTCAGCTTTTGCACCGATCAGAAAAACTCCGCGACGTGCCCCGCGTTGGGGAATAAGACCCAAAATCGGCTGCGGCTCTTAAAGCAACACGCCAAGATAGTTGGTGGGCCCTGGTCCTTCGAGGCTACCCCTTAAGAAGGTTAAATCTTGCGCGAACAACAATAATCGAAGTTATATCATTATCTTATAGATATTGTGCATCGGCGGGTTTACTAAAACTCCGGAATAAGGACCCTAAGTGTATTTTTTTCCTAGACATAATATATCAATATCAGTGCTGCCTCGCGAGGTACAACTAACGAGTAAGTCCCTCTCTTTTATTAATTGTACTCGCGACTGTTCGCATATTTTTGTACTAGTATCCATAAGAAGGCATCCATTAAGGTGGTGCAATAAACGCTTTTATTTTGGGGGCAAATAGTCACGATTTCGCAACACCCTCTCCTTCCCAAGCCCCAGGTAACAGGGAACGGACCCGTACAGGACGAACGGGTGTTCACATCCTTCCGACGGCCCCGCACGCTATCTCTAGTATTTTATCCCTCTCATTCTTGCATTCTCCTCCGTTATTTCCTATAATTACTTCATTACAGAGCGCCTTTTGCGTGCTGTTGGTGGCAGCGAAAATTAAAAACTTCATTCATTGTGGAATTCAGCAACAGCTGATCCCCAACACTATCGATGCTTATCCACTCATTGTGGAAGAACTAATTGCAGATGCTGAAAAGCAGGGTTGAAATGCTCTGTTTTTTTCGAATGTCACGAAGGAAAGTGTGTCAACAAACCCAACATAGAAATTAGCGAGGCAGATGATTTGAAAATCAATATGCTATTTACTGATCCATACGTAGGCATAGATCACGAAAATGAGTGCTTGATAAATGCATCGAGATCGATGCAAACACTACGGGAAGAAACTCAATCAGAATGATCCGATTCTGAAGAATAAGAACATGTTTCTACTGTGCCCGAAAAGCGCAGAAAATTAATCTAATTTTTTGCATAACTTTTAATTGTATTATGACAATAAATATCTTATTTTACACTTCATTCCCTTCTTAAAATAATTTTTTAAACGATATTGTAGGCAATTAAATAGACACGACGGTAGGAGATATTTTGAACAGCTTTTATTTTATAAACGTTTATACCTTCTCGAGGCCTAACGCTCTTTCGAGAAAATATGTGCGTCTCCTTAGCCTAGGATTGGCTGACTAACTGCCTTACTCTCGACTCTCGCAGAGCGCGTCTTCTCCTTGCTCGGCGTAGAGGAAGGGAGCAGGGGAGAATAACAGTTGAATATCGCTCGGTTCGTGTTTACTTGCACAATGTGACCGCTGCCTGCTACGTCCACTACGCTCTAGCGCCTACAGTCGGCCAGCCTGACATTATGGCCGTCTCGGCCATATGAACAAAATAACTGTTTCCAAAAATCATATAAAATCAGATAACAAAACAGAACTGATCATTAAACAAAACTTGTCATAAAATAAAACTTATAACAAAACAGAAGTTATCATTAAGCAAAACTTATAATGAAACAAAACGTGTCCTTATGTAACTAATTACAAATCCGAGTCTTCAGCCTCTCCTTCTTCCTCTCAAAGGTTACATCATTCTATATAGGGTCTCATTTGATCGGCAGCGACGACACCTGTGTATGGCAATGCCGTAAGTTGAAATCCTTCTATGTCACCCACCACGTATCGATCAAAGCGTAATGCTTTTTTTACGATGTAGGGCCCTTTGTATTTTGGTATTAATTTTTTATTACTACCTGTCGACGTATCGATATTACGAATCATTACATAATCACCGTCGTGATAACTTTTCGCGATTTTATGTTTTTGATTGTAAAGATTTTCATTATCTTTTTGACATTTAGCAATTTTCGCGGCAGCAGTCTCTCTCACCGATTCTAAATCACGGACTGTAGCTAACTCGCGATCTACGATAAACTTAACTTCATCATGCACTTCCCCAAGCTGATCGATACCGAATAATAATCTGCTGGGACTTTCCCCCGTCGAACGGCATACAGTATTATTCAGTGCAAATTCCACCTTTTCCAATATTTGGTCCCATTTTGTAGGATTTTCACAAAGCTTCGCAATCATTGGGGTAATGACTCGATTAAATCTCTCGACTTGTCCGTTAGCGCGCGGCGTGCTTACAGCAACAAGAACGTGTTCAATACGTTCTTCGTTTATGAAATCCTTAAATCGGTCGGAAGTGAACGTAGTTCCGCGATCGCTTATAATGCGACGTGGCTTACTATACACTCGACAGTAATCTTTAATGTGTTTGATCGATTCTTCCGAAGTTGTTGATTTACACGCATATAACTTTATGAATTTGGTGAAGGCATCAACAATTGAAAGTATATGTTTATATCCTCGACCGGTTTTTTCAAAAGGACCGCAATGGTCAATATGAACCGTACGAAACGGCAGTTTATCCTTCGGGATACTATGTAAATACCCTTCTTTTTTCCCACTCGGAGGACTGAACTCAACACACCGCAAGCAATTGGCAATGTAATTTTTAACCTTTTCTTTTACTCTTGGAAACCAATAGACTTTACTGATATTATCGACAACCTTATCCGTGCCTACGTGGCCCATGTTATCGTGATACGTACGAATCACGTTGTCTTCCATGGACGACGGTACGTAAAACAGGAGTTTACCATTCTGGTTCTTACGGTACACAAGTCCGTCGCGCATCTCATAAAATTTTTCTTCCCTGAGTTCCAACCTGTCGCGAATTTTTATAATCTCGGGATCTCGATCCTGCTGAATGGATAAAGTTCTATCGTTTGAATTCGGTTCAAGAATAAGGATGTCGTGGCAACGGCTGAGCGCATCAACATGACTCATACGCGTCCCAGGCCGATGTGCGATCTCGTACGTGTATTGTTCCAGAAATAAAGCCCAACGGTAAATTCGTGGATTGACCGTTTGTTTACTTAGAGTTAGGCGGAAACTATCACAATCGGTTATAACTTTAAAGGGGATACCCGCGAGATAGATATGAAAGCGCTTAATCGCGTACACGACGGCGAGACATTCCAATTCAAAACTATGATATTTCGATTCGACCGTAGTTGTTCGCTTACTAAAATAAAACACTGGTCGGAAGGTTTTATCTTGTTGACGTTGCAACAAGATTGCACCGAAACCACTCGCGCTAGCATCGCAGTGTAGTTCCGTCTCCAACTTTGGAGAATAAATGGCCAGTATCGGCTGAGAAGCTAACAAATTTTTTAAGGTTTCCACGACTTGATTTTCCCTCTGGCCGAATGAGAACGGTGCGCCCTTTTTTATTAAGTCGTATAACGGTTTCGCGAGGACTGAAAATCTCGGGATGAATCGACGAAAATAACTTGCTAATGAAACAAATCTATGTACTTCTTTAGCGTTCCGTGGAGTCGGATAATTAACCACGCCCTCCACATTTTGGGTACTTGGCCGAATTCCATCTTTGTCTATTAAATACCCCAAGTAAGTGATCTTGGTTTGTATGAAAAAGCACTTGTCAAGTCTAAATTTTAATCGGTGACGCCTCGCGATTTCAAGGACATCCTTCAAAATGGTTAGATGATCCGTAATATCCCCGGTTGCGATCAAAATATCGTCGAGATACAACAGTATTTTGTTTTCCCGTACGAGTTTTCCGAAAATTCCTCCAATGAATCGTTGAAATACGCGTGGGGCATTCGTTAGCCCGAACGGCATGCGGAGAAATTCAAATTGTCCCAAAGGCGTAACGAATGAGGTATATTTCACAGAGCTTTCAGCTACTTTAACGTGATAAAAACCATTTTGAAGGTCCAATGTGGTGAAATATTTTTTATCTTTTAATTGATCGATATGATCGTCTATCAAGGGCGTTGGGAAATTATCTTTGATCGTGACCTTATTCAACTCTCTAAAATCGACACAAAGTCGCAATTCGCCGCTCTTTTTCCGTACGAGAACTATACGGCTAGCATATGGTGAGTTGCTTGGCCTGATCGTCCCGGCATCTAATAAATCATCGAGAATTAATTTTAACTTTTCCTTATCCGAAAATGTCAACCTTCTAGGTCGAAATGTAATTGGCTGTTCATTTTCTAAAGCAATCGTCATCTCTACCTCTGGTTCTGTTGTGTCTGAACCCCATTTACCAATGTACTCTCCGTTATATAACGCGTGGACTTTCTCCGATATATCCGGCTCAATATCGGGGTTAATGTTCAATTTTTCGTTGACTTTATCCGGATTTTCAAGGTACTCTATGCGCAAAATTTGCGCGGGAAAAGCATTCTCGCCGGAGGCATCCATTTTCCGTTTAATCGTTACGGTTTCGCCTAATTCGACTGTAATTAAGGGGTTACGGAGGAAATCGCGTCCCAATAACACAGCGCATGACATTGTTTCGTCTGGAACAATGAGAAAACGTAATTCCGTTTCCACCCCTTCAATCTCAACAAGATTCGCGTACGTTCCCAGTACGTGAACTCGAGATCCATTAACTCCGCAAAATTTATCCCCGTTTGACGGTATCGGTTCGCGTAAAATCGCCGGAATATACCGACATTTTATAAGACTCACCGCGGAACCTGAATCAACTACCGCGCTTACAATAACATCGCATTTATCGTTATCCGCGTGCGGGACCGAAAACTTTACTCGCAAATAATAAGGATCGCTGATCTGAATAGGTTCAATTAAATTCATAGATTTTGCCGCCGCCGACGCTGAATCTCCCTCGGGACAGTTGTTTAGTTGGTGAGTTGTCGAACCACAGCGGAAACAAGATCCTCTCGGTCTCTTCGGATGTGGACATTCAGGAGCGAGATGACCAGCGCCTCTGCAGTTATAGCATTTGAGCAATTTTCGTCCCGACAATCGAGCGTCGCTTGAAGATGAAGTCCCGTCCTTAATCGGTGCTGCTCTCTCTTTCCATGTCGTGTTCTCATCTCTCTTCGCTCTAAAGTTGTGATCTACGCGTTTTTGTGAATCCCGTCCAGTAGACTTATATGACGACAAACTCATTCCACTAAGCGCGTCTACCTGATCTATTTGTGATTTAAATCGCATCATACGCGCTTGACCTTGTATTCCTTTATCAGGTATACCGTCGATAACATAATCGATGATCTCATCATCGTCGATTGGAACCCGATTGGCCAAGATAATTTTGGCGTGATAATAATCGTTGAAGGATTCGTGCGCTTGCCACGACCGTTTCTCGAACTTTCGGCGTAACGCCATTCGCGACTCTCGGCGGTCGAACATGACCCTCATTTGTCCTAGAAGATCCTCGATTCCTAAGGTGCTATGGGCCGGTTTAGAATGAAACCACTCAAATGCATCCCCTTTCAGTTTAGTAGTTATTAAACTCCTTGTCGCTGTCTCATCAAGGCCATACGATATTCGCAATAGGCGAACTTGCTGCTCCCACTTCCAAAACGTGCCGTCCGTGCCATCGAAGTCACACAAGAAATCTCGAACAACGCGTACGACGTCGCCTACTGGGACGTTGTCGCGCCTTCCCGAATTTTCGGTGAATTGGCTTTCCCTTGAGCCATCGAACCGTCTATGCCTCACTATCTCCAATTCACGCCGCAGAGCATCTCTTTCTCGTTTTAACGATTTATTTTCTCGCCGAACTAAATCATTCCTGTCCGAAGAATTTCCTGTCACGGCCGTACGCTCTTCTGTTTCGTACCCGCCTGCTGCTTCTCCTATGAAACCGGGAACGTTTCCTGCAAGATGGCCCGCCTCTCTAACACGCACCTCATTCATCGTAATCCATATATTTGGATCATAATCCGTCAGTCGACTTATTAGCTCCCTCTTAGTACCAGCCGTAGGCAAGTCCTTTTCACGGAGAATTTCTTTCAATTCTACCATCGAATAATCACTGGGCTCCCTGGCCGCCATTGTTATTACGCGACACACAAAGCGTCACTTTTATTGTCCATAAATTAAGTTGTCCTGCACACAGCAGCGCACTAATTTGTCTCACGACAGCTCACCTTAAATGCGTCGAAAGAGACGAAAAGCATAATCGGCACACAGCACAACTTATGAATAATGTTTTTCAAGCGTCTTTCCCTTAGCACAGCGTATTCGAATCCCACTTCTGAACTGTAGGCAATTAAATAGACAAGACGGTAGGAGATATTTTGAACAGCTTTTATTTTATAAACGTTTATACCTTCTCGAGGCCTAACGCTCTTTCGAGAAAATATGTGCGTCTCCTTAGCCTAGGATTGGCTGACTAACTGCCTTACTCTCGACTCTCGCAGAGCGCGTCTTCTCCTTGCTCGGCGTAGAGGAAGGGAGCAGGGGAGAATAACGGTTGAATATCGCTCGGTTCGTGTTTACTTGGACAATGTGACCGCTGCCTGCTACGTCCACTACGCTCTAGCGCCTACAATATATAAGCCACAAGAAAATGAAATAAACTGCTTAAGGTATTACTATCGCAAACTGGATTGAAATAGGATTTTCTTAAAATTTTGTGTAGATATTCTTGACATTAAAACGAACAACTTTTCTATAAGACGAAACATTTTCTGACGTCTAGAATTTGAGATATTTAATTACCAATTTTTTATTTTCTCCATCTAAACCCGTATAAATTGAAGTTGCGTTTCATTTATCATAAATTACAAGAAAAATGGATTCAGGATTTTTCTGAAAAAAATTGAACTCATAGTCAGGAATTTAAAAAATTTTATGATACCAGAATGGAATATTTCTGACGTATAGTTTTTAAGAAAATAAATAAATTATTAATACAGATTATAAGAGTCCATCGGGAAGAAGTCGGCGATTATAACGTGTGGCAACGCCGCTCTGCCTTCTGAAAATTTCAACACGGTAGGGTCACGCAGTGTGTATGTATGCAACACGACAAAATAGCGTCAGTGACCAGCGATGTTGCCGCGTTTATGCCACTGAGTGTCGGACATTAGTGCACGAGCATGCGTATACGTCCGATATCAATGTGTGCAGTTAGGAACGTAACAAAACTTTTACTGCCCGATACTTTAAAAAATATTTAACTAATTTGTGAATATTTTTGTTTTAATTTTACTATACACTATTATGTTTTCATTCGAGAGTCAGAACTGTTAAGATTGCATAGCATTTTAGATAAAACAATTTCCACCTCTTTTGGGTTGTACGGGATAATTTTTCTCTGACCTCTCTTGCCCCCAATCTTAGTGGTGATATGAGCGATAGTAATACCTTAACTATTTGTGTTGCCAACAAAACAAAAAAAAGAATTTTTGTCACGAAGCTGCCTTTTTTGACAGAGGTAAGTGAATTGTTTCGATATTTTCAGTGGTTTTATCCAATTGTTACGTCCCGAGCGGGAGACACAGACCGAAGACACGACGCGATCGGAGTTAGGGCGCGAACCTTTGAATATGATTAAGTTCCGCGCAAGTGAGTCTGAGAATGATCGCTCGCGAATTCCAACACAACACAATACTTAATGGGATCGATTTTTGTTAGGACCGATTGAGTTTGAGTTTTGAGGTTTTGAGGTTTTGAGGTTAAGTTTGAGTTTTTGACGCATAGGTCTTGACTCGATGAAGGCGAAGAATAATCTGACTAAAATTTTACAAAGGATCGCTCTGCCTCTCAGAGGCAGATTACAAAAAAGATGGTTGAATTTGATTGGTCGGAATTTTAGTTGTGTGAACCCTTGTTATTCCCGTGGAGGGGAAATATTTCGTACGTGACCGTTTGTGGAAAAGGAAAAAGGTTTTGAGTTAGAATTCGGAGAATACTTACGGTATTTGTTTACAGCTAGATTTTCGGGTGACGGAGTCGCACAAGAGATTCGTTGAAGTGTAACATGAATAAAGAAAGTAAAGAAAAATTTGTCTGGCTGGAAATTTATGAGTTTAAGACTGAGAGGAAAAATAGTATCGTTGTTAACGAGAGGTTTTAAGTTTGCGAGCGACGAAGTCGCGCGAGAGGTTCGTGGAAAAGAAATAAAACAAAATGTTCGCCAGAAAGAGTGTTTATAAGTGGATGTTCGAGATTGGTCACGATTTGAATTCCTTAGTGTATATATGTAATAGGAGCATGGTGGTCTGGCAACCTTAGTTGGGAACTTTCCCTTAGTCTATTTAATTTCTGGGAGTAAACGATATAATAGGTTGGCTTTTTGATCGACGAGTTATGGTGGGTGGTTTGTGTGGTAACCTTGCAGGCAAGTTACCGATTGTCGGGAGTTTCAGTTGTCGACTGAATATATTGTCGACTTCGTAACACAATGTCCGATTTCGCGCTGACTAGCCATAACAAACCGCCGGAGCACCGCGTCATCGTCACGTAAAGAACCTTATAACTTTAAAACTATTTATTTAATAAAAAAAGTTTGCATACAAAAGTTGTAGGGAGTTTAATGATAAACAAGTTTTGTAATAGGTTTTTAATTTTTTTTATAGCGTTTCAAGGATTTTAAGGGGAAAAACGACACCCATGTTCAGAAAAACAACAATAATAAAAAAACCGTGATATAAAAAAAAGTTTAAACAAAAAAGATGGAGAATTTAGTGGCGGATAAAAAAGGTTTCTACATATTTTATCATAAACCTAATAGTTTCCGAGATATTGTTACAAACGCGTTTTTCAAAATGACGGCCACTGCTGACCATCGTAAACCGTCTTATTTTTCAAATTAAGCTTTTTAACTTTCAAAATAACAATTGGTAATCAAAAATAAAGTAGGCACAAATTTGTTTTTTGGATTGTATCTATTGATTGGACTAAATCCACCTTTCTATTGGTCGAGTCAATATATGTAAAATGACTTATCCGACGTTTAGTGAATTCGAAAGAAAATACATGATCATGATCGCAATGCCGGTACCTTCCGAGAGGTCATTTCCACGAACTGGCAATATTTTAACGGCGGACAGAACCCGACGCTCCCTCCATATCACCGACAGCAATTAATTTTTTTAATTCGTTGACGCTCAAAGGATGGCATATGAAAGATTAAATGTTTGCGCAAAATGACTATTTTTTTGCGTTTTTATATATAATATTATAAAGAATCCTCAAAAATTGTTTTATATTTCTAAAAAGAGCAAAATAAGACAATATCTTAGACAATTTTGTTTTTGTCATTATGAATTAAAAAAATATAGGACAAAATATAATTATAAAAAAACCTTTCAGAAATTTATTTTTTATTTTCCTCTTTGACGATCTTTTTTATCGGTTCTTACTAGATCGATTCAGTGCACTCGATTTTTAAGTAAATCGATTTCCGAGACGCCGATTCGAGATCTATCTAAGAATTGATTCTTTTGAAAGAATTGCCCATCCCTAACGACTGCGCGATGTAACACCAGTATGAAAACGAGGCAAAAAAAATTACCGGTAGGATTCGGTTAGCAACACTATATCCGCATTACAATTAGGGATGAAACGATACGAGTAAATACTACTCGGTACTCGATACTTTTCTCTCGATACCAAGTACTTTTGGTATCGATACTTTAGGACCAAGTACCAAGTAGGTATCGGTAAAAACAACTCGTATCGGTACTCGACCAACACATGTATGTATTTAAGTAATGGGCCACTTTATTTTACTCTATGATTTGGTAAAATTATTTTGCTCAGAAAACTCATTTCCAAACTACCAAGCTTAAAGAAGAAGCTTTTAGTTTTTAACGCATTTTTTACGCCACTCAGTTGGCAACATTGCGTGTTGCGGTCCGGTTTTCATTACACGCTAATAGCGCCGTGAGCCCGTGAGCTTGTGTAATGAGTATGTGCCATCGGCGTTATTATTGCGTGTATAAAGGTTGCGGCTGCTCGAAAACTTGTCCAGAAAACAGACAAAGCGTCACTACGACGGAACGGCAAAAGCAGGAAACAAATGCTAACTTCAACGCGAAAAAGTCCCTAACTTAACGGAGATCCCTTCACGATGACGCACGTATTTTCTATACCGAAAGATTTTATTATTGTGAAATATAACACGTCCTGCGATTAAATCATACGGCGGATCGCCGTATGATTAAAACTTTTAATCATACGACTAACTAAATAAAACCAGAGAAAATGGGACCAACAAAGTCCACAGTGTGGAAACATTTCACGAAAAAAGATGACAAAAGTGCCAGGTGCAAAAAATGTTTTAAAGAAGTGCGATATTGTGGCGACACATCGAATCTTCACAAACATTTAAAATCCCACCCTGACTACGTTGTTGCATCTCCTAATAAGGTTTCAAAGTAAGTATAATTTATATCCATAAGTACACTCGAATGATAACTGACGAGTATTTATATTTGTTGGGTGAATTAACTACTTAACCTTTCTGCCTAACTGGTGTTGCGCATTGCGAATTGTGCTAGTCGATTCAATAGTATTGAATAACTTAAGTATTATAAGACATATCGATATTATCGATAAAATAAAATAAAATATTATTGACCGCTAGAATATGAAAGTATATTTAAAATGCACTAAAATAAACAAATGATTTATTTCGATATTTCAAGATCACAGAAAGAAAATATAGATGATATCGCAACAGGCAGTTCATCTAGCGCTGGGAGGCCTTTTAAAAACCCTCGGTACAGTGAAATGGATCCCGAACCCTCGACATCAACAGCAAATAAATCTATACTGGCGCCTTCGGATTCTGATTTCAATACATCGTATCAGAAAAACACGTTAAAAGCGACTTTCGAAAGAATAACTTCTCAAAAAGGTAAGAAGGCATTAAAACTCGGCTTAAAATGATAAAATTCATTAAAAAATCCGTAAGGAAAATATGTTACATTAAATATATACATTTTTTCTGTTCCAGAGGGTGGTATAAAATATAATAATATAAATATGTGTATTTTATATTTTATATGCAAGGATACGCGGCCCTTTAATGTAGTCGAAGGGGAAGGTTTTTTGAAATTAATGAAGGAATTAGCTCCTTATTATAAAGTGCCTTCATCAACACATTTTAAGAAATTGCTCTGTGAGAAATATGAAACCGTGAAAATGGAATATGTCAAGAGAATATCGAATGCAACAGAGCTATGCGTGACGCTTGACATATGGACGGAAACAATGAACGAGAAGAGCTTTTTGGGAGCAACGATACATTTTCTAGATAAAACAGCCATTGTCAGCGCTAATATTGCAACAAGGGAACTTAAATTGAAACATACAGCGGATTACATCTCCAATGAATTTGCTGATATCTTGAAAGATTGGGAAATTCCAATATCTAAAATTACTTGTGCAGTCACTGACAATGGCGCAAATATGGTTGCTGCAATGAAAAATGCACTTGGCAAAACAAAACATTTGCCATGCTTTGCGCATACTATTAATTTGATAGTGGAGCAGTCATTAAATAATACTTCTATTGCAGTCAACAATGTTATAAAAAAAGTTCGAGAAATTGTTAAATGGGTTAAAAACAGCGTCAAAAATTCAGACAAACTCAGAAAAATCCAAACAGATAATGGAATTCCCGAAGGAAGCACAAAAAAATTTATTCTGGACGTCAAAACACGATGGAACTCACAATATTATATGCTGAATAGATTTCTACATATGTCAAAAATTGCATCACAACTTTTGTTCGATGCCATTGATAGCCCGGAAATGGTGACTGGCAACGAAATAGAAATTTTGAAACAAATCATACAGTTATTAAAACCATTCGAATTCCTAACAAAAGAATCATCAGGCCAAAATTATGTTACATTATCAAACATTATACCTATTGTTATGAATTAAATTGGTTTATTAAGGATAGTAACAATAGAACGGTTAACGATATATGTATATATGTTTAATGAGTAGATAATAAGATATTTCATAACAGGGGTTTTCCCCCAATAGTAATGCAACGGCAATGCTAATAACTCCCGCCTCAGTCTTTATGCATGAAATGCTATGACTATAGCAAGGGGATGGCGGACCCCGCCCAACCGACCGTTACGCCGGCGCTAGAGCGTCCTTGTTCGCACTCAGATCGTCTCCCCTTTTCGTCGGGCGTTCGCACAGCGATCGCACCACGTGCGTCTCACACAGAGTCACTCGATCACCTCCACTTGTTGCACACAGCACGCAGTATACCTCGCTCAACGTTCGCAGGTTACTCTTACGTAACAGCCACTCACACAGTCTTACGCTCACCCAGTTATACCCACACTGTACTTCTCTCGGCGTCGTACTCAATTCGACTGTCTCTTGCCGGCTTGCCGCTTACTCGACCGGCCGCTTCCTTCCAATATGGCCGCCATTCAATACCGCTGACACAGCACGATGCTCCTGCCACCTGTGCTGTGCCCGCGAGTATTTGAATCGAGCATTGCTTCTTAACACTATGATAAACTGTTTGACATCGCAACTAAAACAATTTTCGTCGTCTATCGAATGTATAACTCAGTTGCAAACAAACTACTTGCTGAATGTAAAAAAAAGATTTGACGGAATAGAGGGCAACTCTTATGCGGCTTTGGGGACCATTTTAGATCCACGTTTCAAAAATCTTCATTTTCAAGATCCAGTGGCTTGTAGCAAAGCCATACAAAAATTGAGACACGGCATACAAGAAGATAATGCGACTTCAACAAGTGGATCAGAAGAAGAAGCCCCTAAAATAGACTTCGATTTTTGGCTCTGTCACAAAGAGTTAGCAGTTGGCCAAAAGCGGCGACGTGCTAGTTCAAAGGGGGATGAGATTTCCGTATATCTAGCAAACCCTGTGTGCTCATTAAAAACAAACCCATGAGAAAAATGGGAAGATTTAACATCTGTTTTTCCTGCACTCTACAAACAAGCGAGAGTATATTTAAACATCGTCGGCACCTCTGTACCGTGTGAAAGGTTGTTTTCGAAAGCTGGCATGACTATAACATCATTAAGAAATCGTTTATCAGGAAAATATCTTGATAAACTCCTATTTTTAGGAAGTGCTCCTAAAACAGATTTTTTCTCATAAAAAATCTTAAAATATAAACTATAAAACTAAGTACTCAGAGCTGTTTTTATTTGTCCCTAATCCTACGAAAAAAATGACCGATACGAGTAAGTATCGATACTTTTCATTCGATACCGAGTAGGTATCGATACTTCATGACCGATACGGTATCGAGTAAAAGTATCGATACCTCAGTGGTAGGGATGTGCGATCTCGATTCGATTCTGCCAAGATCGATCCATGAGGTCTAAAAAATCGATCTTTTGAATCGATTCTTTTTGTCTCAATCTTCCATGAATCGATCCTTCATGCTTACGAGGGGACGGTCCGGGAGGGGCATGGAGTTACGGACTCCCGCTTCGCGTGCTTATAGTGTGGGTAGGTACCAACCAAACCCCAAATGATTAGCCGTCAATTCGGCTCCATTTTCGAAAAATCACCGTTCAAATTTGGGAGTCTGATTGTGGACTGTAGAATTTCTACATAAGAACAACAAGGCGAGCAGCCTAGCGGTAAGCGAGTCAGACTACCATCCCGGAGGTATCTGGTTCAAGTCTTGGAGTATGGCGCTGACCGTCGATCGAGGCACATGGGTAACCTAACCTCAATCCGAGACACGAGCAGCGACCGAGCAAATTAATCACTCAGAAATAAATAATACACCAAGAAAACCGAGAACCAATCCGAATAATCAAATTTAAATACATACATTCGATAACAAGCACATAATTAAAAATCATAAAAGTGGTGTTAATTAAAAGCGACCGGCATGGCCGAGAGCGGCGCAAAAAGAAAAGCGACAACGATCGACAAACCCGAAACATCGAAAAAAGTGTCAAGAGATAATTCGGGCAAAAACATTAAAAACACCCCGCTAACGTCGGAAGCAATTGATCGAAGCTACAAGCAAATGATCAAAGAATATGGTGGACCAGAAAGTAGAGCAAAGCTCGTAAAAAATGCTCCAAAGCCGAACCTAGCGGCCAGAAGAGAACGCAGGAGCGTACCACAAGAAGACGGGGCCCCTTCGGACGACGGCAAGTGGGAACTGCCAAAAAGCCCACAGAGACATAGAATCCAAGAAAGCCACGCGGAGAGCATCATTCACGCGAACAGCTACGAATCGCTGGCTGAACGACAGGACGATATGGAACTCGGAGACAACGAGGGACAAACGGAGAACAGCAACCAGAGCGGCGCACCAGTCGGAAGCGATCAAGCGACCAGGCGTGCAAAAACGCGCTCGCCGCCTATACATGCGTCAAACACAAATATACGAGACCTGGTAGTATTATTTACAAATAGTAACCTCAGAAAAGGCGAGTTTAGACTAAAGCAGGTAAACACAGCCGAAAACACACACACGACCATATACACGGAGTCACTTGCGATCTATGAACAGGCAATAGAAATTCTCTCCAAAAACGACACGAAATTTTATACATATACGCCGAAAAACAAGAAACCGCGATCGATAATCTTGAAAGGAGTTAACGGGGGATTCTCAGCTGAAGCAGTAAAAGATGAAATTACCACGCTCAATTTACAAAACGTGAAAACAGAAAAAGTCACCGAGATTAAACTAAACAGAAGGAACCAAACAAGCAGCGCGACTTATTTCCTAGTACAGATCTCTCACGATAGCGACATTAGAGAATTAAAGAACACGAGACTTCTCCTCCATCAAGTAGTCAGATGGGAGCCGCTGAGGAAAGAAAAAATCTTTCAATGTAAGCGTTGTCAAAGACTCGGGCACGCAAGCTCAAATTGCAAACTTGCGTATAGGTGCGTAAAATGCGGTGAAGAACATGGGCCCCAAAAGTGTATGGTAACAGCGTAACACCCCAGAACTAGCCCTAAATGTTGTAACTGTGGCGAAGTAGGGCATCCGGCCAATTACAGAGGGTGCAAATATTACGCACATGCACTAGGCATAGTGAAAAAAAATACTGAAGCCAAAAACCAAGAGCGACAAAACAAAGGCCAGCGAATAAGTAAAACATACAATCCCAACATCTCATACGCAGCAATGACAAATAATAATGCAAATCAAGACAGACTCTCCCAACAAAGAACAAGACAAAACACAGAAGACACAAGGACGCAAAATGCCTTCGCCCAAAACGTAACCCCAAGCCAGATACCGGCCTGGGTCAGCGACTTAAAAAACGAGTTCAAAAACTTAACTAACAAACTAATAACACTCGAAATGGCTATAGCAAGCAACTCAAGCAGAATAAACCAACTATTTGAATTAATAGGCTCCCAAATAGAGTACGAATAATGGAGCATAACAACCATCTAGCTAACAGCCAAAAAATCCCAACAGCAGTTGAAACGGCAACAAGGAACACCCTGAGAATAGCGGCAATCAACGCGAACTCCATAATCTCACGCCAAAGAAGGCTGGACTTAGAACAGCTCATTATCGATAATAATTTAGAGATAGCCCTAGTTTCGGAGACGAAATTAAACCCAAATCACAAAGTCCTAATCGAAAACTATGACGTCATTCGTACAGACCGGTCGAACGAGAAAAAAGGAGGAGGAACGGCGATAGTAATAAAAAAAGGACTGCCTTACAAAAAGATCACCTACCCGAGCTCAAAAAAAAATAAAACAGTAGAGTACACGATTGTGCATCTCAAAACAACTGCGAGCCAAAAAATATACATAGGTAGTATTTACGCAACTAACAAAGTAGAATCGGAAAGTGACTTCTTGATTGAATTAAAAGAACTATTTGACAAACTAAAGCTAGAAGACGACAACACTTATTATATAATTGCCGGAGATTATAACGCCCGACATACGAGCTTCGGAGACAGAACAGACAGACTGAGAGGACGAATCTTGGTAAACTGGGAGAGAGAGAACGCCCAGAGATATAAATCAAAAATATACATCCCGGCTGAGCCGACATTTATTCCAGCGCAAACTTTTCTTGACATCGCTATTGTAGACGCGAGACTCAAGCTCCTGAACCTGATCAACGACAAATTAGACACAATCACCTATGACAGCGACCACAGAGCCATTTTGATGGAAGTAGAGATTCAAGCCTCACTGACGCACACAATCCCAATTTCGAGACCGCTTTACAAAAAAACAAAGTGGAAAATATTCACTAGATTCCTGAATAATGAATATCAATTAGAAATCTCAAACGAGAGAAATCTAAGCAAACGAGAAATCGACGACTCGATCGAACAAATAAACATTCAAATAAGAAACGCAATAGACAACACAGTACCAAAATCCGATCAGGCAACGTACAAAAACGTATATATAACAAAAAAAATCAGGAAAATGCACAAACAAAAATCACAACTACTAACAATTCTTCACTCCCTACAAAAGCAAAGGCAAACCGACAACAGACGAATAATAGCTCTCATCAAAGAAACTTTAGCAACGGTCAGAGAAGCGATTCTCAGCGAAATAAAAAAAAATATGGAAGCCCACTGGACAAAAATATTCAACAAAATAGACTACAGAAACCAGGATAAATTTTTCCCAGTTATCAACAAAATCTTTAGACCCAAACAGAAACAAGACTTGCCAAGTATGATAATTAAAAAATCTGACAGACACATTTTCTTGAGAAGCCAATGCAATCAGAACCTAGTCATAGTAGATAAACAAGAATATATTATAGAAGACAACAACGATAAATTAAACGTAATAGGTGCGTATTTCGAATCAATCAACTCCCCGAGATATCTAAACGCAAACACAAGGCTCAAAACAGTCATTGACCAAACAGTAGACACATTTATTGCCCAATATACCAATGACAGAAACAATAACAGCACAAAAGTAACGTTCAGCCGCGATAATAAAGCCAACTCACCAACCACGGTACCGGGAAGTGCAAAACACTTCTGCACGATAGCCGAGGTAACAGAAATTATCAAAAATCTTCCAAATAAGACGTCGTCGGGAGTAGATGAAATACCAACGGTAGTGATAAAGCACCTCCCGCCCAAAATAATTAAGGATTACGTAGTAATTTTTAATAACGCTATAAACCAGCAATATTTCCCGGATGCATGGAAAAAAGCCAAGGTCATCCCAATACATAAAAAAGGAAAGCCGCTGAACGAACCAGCTAGCTACAGGCCGATCAGCCTAGCGCCAAACATAAGTAAAGTCTACGAAGCGGTACTGAGCAATGCCATAGAGGATCACTCGAGAAAAGAAAAAGTCATCCCCGATAACCAATTCGGGTTCAGACGAAACCACTCAACAGTGCACGCGATACACAAGTTACTTTCAGACGTGAACAACCACCTGGCTAACTATGAAATGGTTGGTGCTACGCTGATCGACCTGGAGAAAGCATTCGACTCGGTATGGATATACGGATTGATATACATTTTATTGAAGAAGAAATACCCCCCGGAACTGATCGGACTAATATGGAGCCTATTAACAGGCAGAACATTTATTATTTGGGATGGCACATCCATCTCCAACCTAACGTTCAATATACTGGAAGGGCTCGCCCAGGGACTAGTAAACTCGCCGAAACTATTTAATATATACACATGTAATATACTCAATCTTTTTCAACTGAACCAAAACAACGACACATACTCAATAGCATACGCCGACGACACAATCTTCTACGTAGCCGGGTCTACCCCCGCAGAAATTCAGCCAAAATTAGAAACAATAGTGAACAAAGTTAACAATTATTACACAATGTGGAACCTCCGCATCAACCCGACGAAGTGCGAGACGATCCTCTTCAGACAGCCGTCAAGACTGATATCGGAAAAAAAAAGGATCGAGGCCGAGAAATTCATAATAACGACTTTTAAGCCTGACACGAGAGAACCGGCACCCATCCCGACAGTAAAAGTGGTGAAGTACCTGGGGATGAATATAGACTATCTCGTAAGGTGCTTCTCGCATGCAGACATACAGCTCGAGAAAGCTAGGAACACGTACAGAGCACTAGCAAGGCTATTTCACGATAGCAGAATAAACAACAGAGCCAGGGTAATCTGCTACCTCCTTCTGGTCCGCCCAGTACTTACATACGCATGTCCGGTCTGGTGGAACCTCGGGGCAGCCCAGGCAGAAAAAATCAGGCGCTTCGAGAGAGCCTGCCTAAGAGCAGCTCACGGGCTGTACAGAAAAAAAGTAGGGAACAAAACAAGGAGCATAACCAATAAACAACTATACGACACAGCAGACATACCAAGAATAGACAATTTTATCTTAAAACTGACGAGAGTCTACTACAGCCAACTACCGGACATAGACAACAGAAAGATACAGCAACTAACGACGATAAACAATGACGTATACACAGCCGCAAATAAAGGATACTTGCAACCGCAAACTTTTACACACCTTGACGAATTAGGACTAATACAAAACGAGTTAAACATCCCAACGCTGTACCACCGCAGTAGACACAAAGCTAACAAGAGTATACAAATAGACCTATACATTAGAGAAGGAAACCGAAACCTAAAATACGCAACCGCGATCCCCAAAAGGGACGAGGAGGATTTCCACCGGCTGGATGCAAAGTACTGGTGGATCGGAAACAATTCAGCACATATGACGGAGCTGAAAAGTAGAAAGGCGCGGAAAATAGCGGAAGCGCGACTAAGAACGGCGCGAGCCCGTCGATAAAGATAAAAGTAAAAAAAAAAAAAAAAAAGACAGAAAGACAATGTGTCGCAGACCGGAGACACGAATAAACCCTAGCACGGTAATTCGTAAAACCCCTGTAAATATGTACATAAATATCTAGTATTAAGTTAGCTTTAAGTCGAAAGTGAGATGGTGTAGGTGGTTTTGTTATAATTTTCTTTTTCCCACCAATTTAAAAAAAAACAGAGAACCAGTCTGATTAAAATCAAGCAAAGTACACAATAAATAGAGAATGAAAAGACTATGTATAACTAAGGAACGAGAGACGCTGCAATAGCCATACTTTCCAGGATACAAGATAATATTGTAATAGATGATAAGGTTTTTGGTTTTGTTTATTTATACCTGTAAATCGAGACGGAGATTAAGAAAAATAAATAAACATTTAAAAAAAAAAAAAAAAGGTTCAAGTCTTGTCTATGCTGCTTTTTTCATTTTTTTTTTCAAATTGTTGTGGAAGTTTATAGTTTATGATTAAAAAATTGTAATTGTAATTTGTAAGTAAACAAAAAAATTTACGCGCCTTTACTGATCAAAACTTACGAATTAAATGTCAATTTTTTTTTTCAAATCTCTTACGATTTCTTTAATTTTTAAAAATAAATTAGCCGTAATTTAAACTTTGACATACAATAATCTGCCTGCCTGCCTTAAAATTTAAAAATCTAATGAAATATTTTCGTGAAAATAGTCAGAAACACTTCATGAAAATTTCTCAACAGGGTCATAAAAATTTTATACCTGTCGGAACAACCGGTGTTCGGACAGCGTTCCCAGACCGTGTACGGGAAAACGTTCATACAATGTTCGTGGTGTGAACAATATAAATGTTTCGCTTGTTTTTATAATGATTATCACCCGTCACACTGTACTCGTGAACATTGAAAAAACATTGCGTGAAGCAGATTTTACGATTAATTAATAAAACAGATTTTTTATTCCTATATTCCTTGGTAACTTCTTTAAATACTCCCTGCCCCATCGAAAGAGATATCAAAAAATTGCAAAAAATATCAAATAATCAAAAAAATATATTTTTTATTAAAGTACGACTAATTTATTTTTAAAAATTAAAGAAATCGTAAGAGATTTGAAAAAAAATAGACATTTAATTCGTAAGTTTTGATCAGTAAAGGCGCGTAAATTTTTTTGTTTACTTACAAATTACAATTACAATTTTTTAATCATAAACTATAAACTTCCACAACAATTTGAAAAAAAAAATGAAAAAAAGCAGCATAGACAAGACTTGAACCAGAGACCTCCGGGACGGTAGTCTGACTCGCTTACCGCTAGGCTGCTCGCCTTGTTGTTCTTATGTAGAAATTCTACAGTCCACAATCAGACTCCCAAATTTCAACGGTGATTTTTCGAAAATGGAGCCGAATTGACGGCTAATCCTTTGGGGTTTGGTTGGTACCTACCCACGCTATAAGCACGCGAAGCGGGAGTCCGTAACTCCATGCCGCTCCCGGACCGTCCCCTCGTTAGAATCGAATCGACTAGTTAGTGGGGCCTATAGGCCTATAGGCAAATTTGCGATTCTGCGCCTGCGCGCGCCGCGCTGTAGTTATGTCCGGTTCTTTTACTTGGCGAGTTTCCATCGTCTAGTAATAAATAGGGGGATTGAAACAAGACTGGTATTGAACCACTTTACGCATTTAAGGCCTTACACACGAATCTCCGTAACATGTAATTCGTAAACCATAAGGAAATCCGCCAATCAGAGTCGACTATTCTCGTCTGTAGATCCTCTGTAGAGGGGAATACTCGACTCTGATTGGAGAATTACGGTTTACGAATTACGTGTTACGGAGATTCGTGTGTGAAGGCCTTTACGACCTTGGTTCAATTTCAATTTTGTTTACAGTTTCACAACTTTTGATTCCTTGAACGGCTCAACCGCACAACGGCCTCAACGTTTAATAAGATTTTCTTCAACGCCAAAACAGAATTTTTTTATCCATCACATCATTACTTAAAATATTAGGTACGTATAGAATTAGAAGACTACATTGTAGAAATATTCTGTTTGATATATATTGGTGTGGTATTTTTATGTTCTTCTCATGCACTTCCATTTCCTTCCCCTAACAGCATTTTTGACGTTACCTGCTCTTGCTTGCCAATTAGTATAAAACCCCTAAATGTTCATCGGTGAATTGGTTTTGAGAAGTGGAAAAAAGTAGGTATATTTTTTGTGTGTAATGAATGTTGTGTAAAGTAAATAAATTTACAGAATAGTTTATAATTATCGAATGGCATCGTTGGCATTCACTGTCCTGTATATTGGTTCGTCGAGCGAGAATTATTCTATTCTTGAGCTCAATCTTGTTTTTCTTACGGTAAGTTTAACGACATTCTGCTGTCGTTACTGTTTTTAAATTCGTTGACGCCTTTTTATATAGCATTATAAAGAATGAGAGAATCGTCTAAAATTGTTTTATATTTGTAAAAACGTGAAATAAAACAATGTTTTAGACAATTTTGTGTTTATCATTATGAGTTTAAAAAATAAAGGGGCCTATATAATTATAAAAAAAATCTCTCAGAGTTTTTTTTTGCTTTCATTTTTTACGATTTTTTCGGTCGATTCTTAGCAGATCGATTCATTGCAGTCGATTTTTCGGTGAATCGATTCTCGGAACGCCGATTCAAGATCGATCCAAGAATCGATTCTTTTGAAAGAATCACACATCCCTACTCAGTGGTATCGTTTCATCCCTAATTACAATCGGATACACAAAATTATAGAATTCTCTTTACACCACCATTAATTAAACCAAGAGAATATAAATAAACGAAGTTCCAAATAATAACCAGAGACTCCAAAATTTTTTCGCAATCCTCGTACTTAAGTATGTTCTGATCATGTGTTCATATGTGAGAAACTGAGCAACGATTATGCGCCACTCCACGGCCATGAGAGATATTACGCCTAACTGTACACGAAGAGAAAGGGATTTGATGTAGAGCGCGAATAAATATCGTAGCGGTCGGTATATCGGTAACGGAGAAATCTAAGTTAATCCAATCGGAAGTTGGTAAGTATTATAATATTTGTGAACACAATTCTGAACTGACTCGATATAATCAAATAATTATAAAATATTATTCTTAATTAGATAAATATTACAATAAAATAATAAAACATTAGTTTCAACTAATTGTAAGTCATTGCAAGCAATAAAATAACATTTATTTTCAGGTATTTAAGGTAGTCCCATCGCATTAGCTAATCAAAAGATATCTTATTATTTGTAACACTGTAAATAAACCATATATGATCATTGTAAATATTATTTTATTAGTATAACGCAAGTCGGTGATTTTTTAAACGAGTGTCATGCTCATTTATGGATTACTTTTGATTATGAGGTTTTTTGATCTCAATCTGATTTGACTTACATTGTCTGATCGTCCATACTACCAGAGAACATAGATGTACATGGAACAACAGGGCCCGTGTTAAGGTATTACTATCGCAAACTGGGTTGAAATAGGATTTTCTTAAAATTTTGTGTAGATATTCTTGACATTAAAACGAACAACTTTTCTATAAGACGAAACATTTTCTGACGTCTAGAATTTGAGATATTTAATTACCAATTTTTTATTTTCTCCATCTAAACCCGTATAAATTGAAGTTGCGTTTTATTTATCATAAATTACAAGAAAAATGGATTCAGGATTTTTCTGAAAAAAATTGAACTCATAGTCAGGAATTTAAAAAATTTTATGATACCAGAATGGAATATTTCTGACGTATAGTTTTGAAGAAAATAAATAAATTATTAATACAGATTATAAGAGTCCATCGGGGAGAAGTCGGCGATTATAACGTGTGGCAACACCGCTCTGCCTTCTGAAAATTTCAACACGGTAGGCTCACGCAGTGTGTATGTATGCGACACGACAAAATAGCGTCGGTGACCAGCGATGTTGCCACGTTTATGCCACTGAGTGTCGGACATTAGTGTACGAGCATGCGTATACGTCCGATATCAATGTGTGCAGTTAGGAACGTATCAAAACTTTTACTGCCCGATACTTTAAAAAATATTTAACTAATTTGTGAATATTTTTGTTTTAATTTTAGTATACACTATTATGTTTTCATTCGAGAGTCAGAACTATTAAGATTGCATAGCATTTTAGATAAAACAATTTCCACCTCTTTTGGGTTGTTCGGGATAATTTTTCTCTGACCTCTCTTGCCCCCAATCTTAGTGGTGATGTGAGCGATAGTAATACCTTAACTGTTGGCACGGAAAATGTAGTTTCACTTATGGGCTGTAGAGTGTGCGGCGATATATCGGTGTGCCACACACATTCGAAGCATCTGCCGACACCACGGTCTTATTGGGATCTGTCGAATGGGCGGAGCCTAAAAAACATGGCGACGATAAGGGAAAGGCTGTGATGTGTAACATATGCGATCTGTAGTAAATTTCTCGAAAGTAATGATTAATATCCGTGCAATTTGTGATTGGGCTGGTACCAATCCAAACCAAAGGAACTTTGTCGAAGGGGAACGTATTTTGAAGGCTGGGCACATCATAAAATGCGGTAAATTGAGTGTTTCCAATAGTGTTGACGCCGGTAGTTTAAACGTCAATGACAGAAGGTCGCCGACAGAACGTCATGATGCTCTTCAAACAAGCACTTAAAGCTCAAAAAATATTCAAAAAATATTCGTTGACAATTTTTTTCGCTGTATCATTGACTGAAAACTGCTAAACAACTGTAAGTCATATTTTGTTTTAATTTTACATAGCACATCAGAACTCTGTCGCGTATGCTCATTTTTGTGTTGTGATGTACCAGCCGATCACCAAACATTTTTGTCACTATCTCTACAATAGTATTCAAAATAGCAAAGGATTCAATGCCAGTTAAAGCACTTAGTTCTGCACCAGAATGAACTAAATCTATTAATTTAGCCCTCAGAAAATCACTTTGCACCTGGATGCCGCACTCTTTCGTTGTTACAGTTTCGCGAATTTCCTCATCAGTTACTGCCGGCGGCTCATCGATATCTTTGTTGCTCTCCGATGAATCATCTTCATGGTGTTCCTGACTGAGTTCTGGTCCTTGGACGTTTCGGCTTGTCTGCCTCCTCTGAGCTCTTTCTGCTCGAGCTTGACGAGCCTTCGCATTGCTAAAAATGGGTATATTACACGATGGCACTGCGATAGTTTTCAAATATCGTCTCTTCGCGGATACATCTATAAAGAATTATAATACAGGATGAAATTGATACACGATGTTGATTTAAAAAAAAATAAAACAGGCTTACTCCGTTAGCTTTTTTGAGGTTATACCTACCGGGGAGTACGTAATCGTCTTTCCGAAAATGTAGTGAGCATATTTTCATGGCTGTATTCACGTGTTTTATTTTTACGGCTCTCTTCCAAGCCTCCAGTTGATCCATTTTTTGCTGATTCCCAAAATAGTTTTTTGTATACACGAAATGTTTCCCTTTTATGGGGAAATTGTGGAAACACACCTCCGGATTCCGGCTCGAAGTTGTTTCGCAACCTTTTACGCAACACTTAACAGTCTTCTTTCTCGTTTTCGGAGAAAACGTCGCGGGTTCCATTTTCACCGATATTATACCGGATACACCGAAATTATAACTTATAATGGATATAATTATAATTTATAAATGAAATTGTACTGTGTGACACGTATACTGATTGCTTACAGCTGCCCTAAGTATAGTTGTTTTTTCCGCCACCAGATGTCATATGCCCATTCGACAGATCCCAATACACAGCTCTTGCAATTCGACCAGAATACAATAGGAGGCCGTGGTACCCTTATTGAAGCAATATCCAGCTGGCGTTCCGATCAAGGAATGTATAAACATAATTTACATTTTTGAAATGTATCATACCCCGTGTTACACGTGCTTAGTGAAGTGCTTTTATTTTACGTGGATTAAAGTCGTGAAGTGGCTATATTATTTAAATATGACGAAGCCTTGCGTTTCATATAAATTCTGAATAATTCAATAAAAACAAATTTTAACAATTATATAATTAGTCCAATTATTTTGTCGTATTTGGAGCAAAGGTTCACCTTCACTGTATTTTCAAGAGGCTCGAAAAAAAAATAATAGGAATTTCAACCCAAAATAACCGAGCTACACTCCATGCCTCTACGACCTTATAGCCAACAACGCATTACGAATTGTTAATTCAAAAATTTGTTCGTTGTTTTCATGGCCGCTTGATGTTTAGGGAGAAGTTTGGATATCGACTAACATAATATATATTGGTTTTAGATTGGTTAGTCATCATATATCTTTTTTTTTTTGAAGGAACCAAATTTATAGAAAATATTATGTATCAACGAGATTCTTGGGTTTGAGTTCAATGCTCGTGTAAAACGCATGCGTGACTATCGCTATCTCTCTCGCACCGGATATCCCTCGATCGCAGCTACCCTAGCGGCATGACACGTTAAGGGGCCCACGTCACAAGCCAGAATTGCAAAACCTGTGTATAAGACTGTGGCCGACACCCACTCTCATGCTATCTCGCTTGCACTTATGCGTGTCTGCCGATAGCTGTATTTCACTCGCTCTTGTATCAGCAGCACGCTCGAAAGCGAAGGGGGGGGGAATACATGCTAGCGGTTTACGGATCGAATCCTAGTGTTGGAGATTTTTTTTTAATAGATATTTTATTTCATTGAAGTTCAATGACTTTTTTTACAATATTCACTCCTGATTTCAGTAAAAATGATTTTTTTTTATCGAAAGAGAAATACAGTCTGTAAAAAAATGTATGCATATCAATTTGCCTCGCAATCATAACTGTATGATATGTAAAAAAAGCATATTCAGATATGGAATAAAATAATAAACTTATTTAACGGAATATTTTCTCTTTTAAGTCTATAATTTAAGAAATGTAGAGGAATATTTTTCTATATACATATAATTTAAAAAATATCGAGACGAATCACAATAAACTACCACATATTATTCAACGCGATAAAAAATTACATTTGCTTATTTGTTGAATGATTTTGTGACTTAATTTTTTGTGGCAAACTGAAGTATGCGAATATCCTAGAGAAATGAGTAGAATGTTTGAGAATAATAATAGGGAAATATTCACCACATCTTCCTAGAGTCATTATTATATTAAGTGAATGCAAAACTTACCTTGCATTTTACGCTGGGGTGAATTTTACGCATACACTGGCCCAAGTGTCAGTGTGTGCGTGCACACAGATATTGGACAGCGCCACGGTGGCTGGGGTGAGCACTAAGCACACCCCAGCCAAGTGCGCACATAAGGCCTGTTGTTCCATATCAGAGAACATAGATGTATAAGGAACAACAGGCCTTATGGGTGAATTTGGCTGGGGTGCGCTTAGTGCTCACCCCAGCCACCGTGGCGCTGTCCAATATCTGTGTGCACGCATACACTGACGCTGGGGTCGTAGCGCGCGCTTTCTCGCACCCCAGCATTCAGCCATGCTTGGGGAACTGTTCTGCTTTTAGTGCTCACCCCAGCCACCATGGCGCTGTCCAATATTGGTGTGTACGCATACACTGATGCTGGGGTTATAGCGCGCGCTTTCTCGCACCCAGGCATACTGTTCCGCTCTCGTTCGCACCCACGGGCTGTGTACCCCGTGGTTGGGGTACTTGGGATCTCTATTTAAAAGGGGGTTCGACATATTCAGAAGCGCCTATCCGCTCCTACGCGCCTTTTTCGCTTCAAATTAAGATATCTCCAAAACTATTCAACATTTTTCAAGAATCTTTTTTTAGTTTAGTTTAGAAATACTTTATTAATAATTCTATATATGGTTTTAGAAGATATTCAAATTAGAAACGTTTTGGGACCAATTCAAAGTCGAAAAACATTGGTTCGAAAAATGCTCATTTTCAATGTACCTTTTCTCAGGAACCATACGGTCGATTTTCACTATTTTTGTTGTGGGTATATATTACAGTGTTATAAACATTGTGTCGAGTCGTTTTTTTTGTCGAAAAAACGATTCAGACCCGAGAAACAAATATTTAAAGGTAAAAAAACGTGATAAAATTTTTTTTTTAATTTCAAAACGACATCAAAAATTTTTGAAACAAAATATCGAAAAAATGGCTCGATACAATGTTTATAACACTTTAATATATACCCACAACAAAAATGGTGAAAATCTACCGTATGGTTCCTGAGAAAAGGTACATTGAAAATGAGAATTTTTCGAACCAATGTTTTTCGATTTTGAATTGGTCCCAAAACTTTTCTAATTTGAATATCTTCTAAAACCATATATAGAATTATTAATAAAGTATTTCTGAACAAAACTAAAAAAAGAATGTCGAAAAATGTTGAATAGTTTTGGAGATATCTTAATTTGAAGCAAAAAAGGCGCTAAGGAGCGGATAGGCGCTTCTGAATATGTTGAACCCCGTTAAAGCAACTACATTCCGGACCCCAAGCAAGCACATTTTTCTTTTTATTTGTATTCATGACATACAATAAAGATGCTTCTTTCCTAGAAAGTTGTTACAAACTGTATTTCTCTTTCGATTAAAAAAAAATCACTTTTACTAAAAGTAGCAGTCAATATGGGTGAAAAAAGTTATTCAACTTCGATGACATAAAATATTTATTTAAAAAAAATCTCCAGCTCTAGGATGCGATCCATGAACCGCTAGCATGTAATCCCCCCTTCGCTTCCGAGCGAGCCGCTGATACAAGAGCGAGTGAGATGCAGTTATCGGCAGGCACGCATAAGTGCAAGCGAGATAACATGGGAGTGGGGGGTCAGCTGATGTGCCGAGTGTGTGTGGCACACTGATACATCGCCGCGCGCTCTACAGCCCATAAGTGGAACTACATTTTCCGTGCCAAAAGGTGCCACGGGCCCTGTTGTTCCATGTACATCTATGTTCCCTGTCCATATGACCTATTCCACGTGAAGTCGACCACTTTGGAACCCGGCCATTTTTAATTTTGCTGAAAATTTTATATGTTATACTACCCCACTAAAAACATTTTTGTGAATTTTTTCAAATTTTTTTACCCAACCGAAAAAAAGTTATGAATTTGGGAAAAAACGTCTTTTTTCGTTTCGCACATTTTCAAACGTTCATAACTTTTTCAAAAATTGGTTAATCGAGACGTTTTTTTTTCAAATTTCTTGTTTTTATACGCGCTTTTCAGAAAAAAATACAAAAAATAATATTCAAGTCATATTCTATGAAATTTGTCATTTTTTTCCAAAAAATCTCAATATCTCAAAAACCCATTTTTTATTTTTTATTTTTTATTTTTTGTTTATACTATGATTCTTTCGGACTGATGGTAATTTTAAAATTTCCATACACTGACTTATCGACTGAATCATGGTGGCAAATTCAAATACCAATAGTTTGGTTACGTTGAATATTAATAATACCACAAAATTATTATTTGACGTGAATAAGTGATTATTTATTTTATTATTCATAAAGTATTCCTACCAAATTCATTGAAAACTATTCAAAAAATCTCGACGATAAATTTTATATAATATCTTAACTAAGTTAAGTTAACTTAAATTTATTAAGATTGGTTAAGATTTTGAATAAATATCGTAGATATATTAATTTAAATTTATTTTATCGACAAAACAATGTCAGATTACGAAAAAATAAAAACATTATTTTTTCAATTGAAAAAAAAATAGCAAGAAAAATCTGCCCACTATGAATCTTACGGCATTAAAGGCAGAAAGAATCATAGTTTAACCAAAAAATAAAAAATAAAAAATAGATTTTTGAGATATTGAGATTTTTCTCTGAAAAATTGAAAAAAAAACCTTTTTCAATCGAAAAAAAGGTAGAAAAAAAAATCCACCCATTATGAAACTTACAGCATTAACTCCGAATACATCAAAGTTTTCACACAAAATTAACAATCAAAAATAAAAAATGGGTTTTTGAGATATTGAGATTTTTCTGTAAAAAAATGACAAATTTCGTAGAATATGACTTGCATATTGTTTTTTGTATTTTTTTCTGAAAAGCGCGTATAAAAACAAGAAGTTTGAGAAAAAAACGTCTCGATTAGCCAATTTTTGAAAAAGTTATGAACGTTTGAAAATATGCGAAACGAAAAAAGACGTTTTTTCCAAATTCATAACTTTTTTTTGGTTGGGTAAAAAAATTTGAAAAAATTCATAAAAATGTTTTTAGTGGGGTAGTATAACATAAAATTTTCAGCAAAATTAAAAATGGTCGGGTTCAAAAGTGGTCGACTTCACGTGGAATAGGTCATATATGTACATCTATGTTCTCTGATACTACTCATACACATAGCTGCCAGATCGCGCGCGAAATGTACCCCCACTCTAGCGTCCTGCGCGCCCATCACACAATCATAGTAGCGCGTGTCCGTGAGCGAGCGATGCTCGGACATCTTCGGAAAGAGCCGAGCGCGGTCGGGCAACTTCGACCGTGCCTTCGGCAGCTACACCAATACATGGACGCTGAGCCCGTTCATGTGCGGCCAAGCCGAAACTGAGGCTTCGAGCGAAAAAGCAATCTGATGGGAAGACCAGAGGCCCAAATTTTGTTTATTTTTTTTTTATATTTATACGAAGTGAAGGTGACCACCCACACATTCATTTACCAAAGTAGTACGCGCGCAACTCTTAAGAACTTTCTAAAAAATCGACTTTTAAAAATTGCCTAGCCCGGTAAAAGAAGCTCACGTTTGAAATTTGTTAACTGGTCGAGTGGTCGAGTGGTGAGCGTACTCGACTAATAACTGTTAGGTTGCTGGGTCGAATCTTGCCCTGGGTACCTTTTTTTCGATTTTTATACCCATCAATAAATTAATTTTATAATCATAATTGAAACGCTACTTCTACAGAACAAATATTCACTTTTTTTTATTTCTATAATGCATTTCTTTATATAAAATATATTGGTGGTGCATATGAAATACAAAATAATATATACATATATTACCGACGAAAAATTTCCGGACAAAAGTTGAAAACAGTGCCGGAACAGATTTTTATGCCACTTCGCCGGTAGTTGCCCTCGGCCAATTTAACCAACCCCATTTTAAAGAGGAGGGATTTACCTTCATTTTGGCTTTTTAAAAAAAAAATCACGATTTTTTTTTACAATGATCACACAGTTTTGAACACGACCATTATTTCTCGTTTTTCTGTTTTTTTTCGAGTGGACCTCGTTTGTGGTAAAAAAAATTGTAACGTAAATGCGTTACAAATTTTCGTGAATTTTGTTTTAAGCCAAAATGATGGTAAATCCCTCCTCTTTAAAATGGCGTTGGTTAAATTGGCCTAGGCCAACTACCGGCGAAATGGCATAAAAATCTGTACCGGCACTGTTTTCAACTTTTGTCCGGAAACTTTTCGCCGGTAGTGTATGTATATATCATTTTGTATTTCATGTGCACCACAAAAATATTTAAAATAAATAAAATGCATTTCTGAAATAAAAAAAAGTGGATATTTGTTCTGTAGAAGTAGCGTTTAAATTATGCATATAAAATTAATTTATTGTTGGGTATAAAAATCGAAAAAAAGGTACCCACGGGCAAGATTCGACCCAGCAACCTAGCAGTTATTAGTCGAGTACGCTCACCACTCGACCACTCGACCAGTTAACAAATTTCAAACGTGAGCTTCTTTTCCCGGGCTAGGCAATTTTTAAAAGTCGATTTTTTATAAAGTTCTTAAGAGTTGCGCACGTACTACTTTGGCAAATGAATGTGTGGGTGGTCACCTTCACTTCGTATAAATATAAAAAAAAAATATTGAAAAAAAAAATAAACAAAATTTGGGCGTCTGGTCTTCCCATCAGATTGCTTTTTCGCTCGAAGCCTCAGTTTCGGCTTGGCCGCACATGAACGGGCTCAGCGTCCATGTATTGGTGTAGCTGCCGAAGGCACGGTCGAAGTTGCCCGACCGCGCTCGGCTCTTTCCGAAGATGTCCGAGCATCGCTCGCTCACGGACACGCGCTACTATGATTGTGTGATGGGCGCGCAGGACGCTAGAGAGGGGGTACATTTCGCGCGCGATCTGGCAGCTCTGCTCATACCACGGTCTTACATACAGGTCTGGACACTCGTCACAAAATCAAGTGGTGGGGGTAGGTCGCTTATCGAAGCACTGGAATAGTTCGTAATCCCGTCACTACTCGTCTCTGCGATCTATCCTCCTACTGCGTTTCTCAAACCTAACCTCAAAATCGCCGTGTCGTATATTGTGTTCTGTTGTGCTCTCATACGTTGTGTCTTTTTGTTTTGGTTGTGTTTAAAAATATAATTAAAAAAAAGAAAGATACGATTTTTGAAAAATTGGCAAAAATGCCAAGACGGTGCGCGGTTCCTCATTGCAATACCGGCCGCAAAGCCGATGATGCAAAGGTGTCGTTTTTCCGGGTGCCTAATGACAATGTTTTGCGTGAGAAATGGGAACACGCGATTCCAGGTATCATAAAGTTGGAACTCACGCAAATAATATGTGAAAAACATTTCAACAAAAGTAATATTGCTCATGAATGGATAAAGCGCGATTCAAGTGGGCAGATCATTGCACAAGTAAGTTATTTATTTCAAGAAAAGATGATTCATTTTGTATTGTAAATCGTGTATTTTTTTTATGTATAGGTAACGTACAAGCGTGCACGTCTCAACGATTTCGCTGTACCGTCGAAATTCGACTGTGATTCGGTGCAAAAAGAAAATGTGGTCCCCTTCCATGAATACAGCAGATCCGCTGGACAAGGCTCTTCCGCTCTTCCGCTGACAGAACAAAGTGCGAACGTGTCAATTGGAGATCAACCGGGGGCCTACGTTGAGTCTGCTGCATTTATGAAACCGTCAGTGCAAGTCCTTAGCACTTTGTTCGAGAAGTTTCCTGAAACCCAAAGTAATTTTCATAATAAAGTAATATTATGCAAAAATGTACAATTAAATGTGAATTGGAATGTAAATATGTTGTTATTCTGTTTGCATTATAGATATCTCATCGTATGCAGCTTCGCCAGCTGTCGAAACACTGCCCTTGCTGAAGAACGCTGATTCTCCAGAAGCAGATGTCTCAGCTTCTCAAATGCCTTTTCAGGTGCTTTCACCCGTTGGCATCAGCGAACGTGAGTATTAGAATATTCTCCTGTTCGCAACAAAGAATTGATAATATGTACGATTGATGAAATTGTGTCACGTCGGAAATCCAAGGAAGCTTACTTTAAAGATGTTGAGTCCCTATAAAACTTGTTAATGTTAATTGTTCAATAACGAGCTTCCCAATCGTCGTGAAATACTTCATACAAAAATATACCAAATTTTCAGAATTTTCATTTGCTATTTGGTCCTCGACATCCTTAAAATAGTGCATGCAGTTGTGAACCATACTTCAGCTTTTACTGACATTCTGCTAATTGTATACGTGTATTGAATAGAAATAACAGTAAAGTTATCTGTCTTATTTCTGTCCTTTTAAACTTACCGCTGTCCTTATTTTTTTTTACAACTAATCTTTTCACTTGATGAATACTTACCATTATAAAAAAACTGTAGTGTCTGAAGGGGTTGTTCTGATTTTTTGTAGGCAAACAATTGACTATTTGTAGCCCCAAAATATGAACTTACCTTTTCATATAAATAATTTTTAATTCAATCGTTTCAGGAATTTGGCAAGACGGTGCGAAGAGTTGTATCGATCGAACGGTTCAATTACCGGAGTCGTGGAGTGTCACCGAGGTATCGACTCCGAAGGGAAAATGTATCATTTTCTCATACGCTGTGACGAAGCTCGAGAACGATGTGTATTGTCCTTTGACGGAGAGATACGTCACACTCGACGCCAACCGAAGCCTGAAATACTTCATTAATGGACGTCACGTCAAACAAAACGTGTTTAATTTCGATCCGTCTTTAAAAACAATCGAAATGCTTCCGGATATATTGACGAGGTTCAGGAGGGTGACCATTTGCAACGGTTTGGGCGACATCAGCATGCATTTTATGGCTATCGGGGCGGCACATCCCGACTGCATGGGAAAATGGCGAAGTGAAGGCTGTCGTCTTGTATGCAAGAAAACGAGGTGTGATGCTTGCGCGAAAATGAGGAAAGTCGCATTACAACGGAGAGTACGGCAACAAAATCGTCTGACGATGCAACGGATTCGCAATGGTTCTAATCCCCTCGATGGAGGAAAGCTGATGGCAATGCGCATTAAAAATAGGCGCGAAAAGCGGCAAAAACTCCAAGCCAAGAGACGCGTGGATCAACTGATGTCGTCGGTGAAAGAACAAGCATCACAAATAGCTGTCATGAAAAGTACGACTTTGGATGCGAAATGTGCTGAATTGAACGTCCCAGCCTCTCAAAAAACAGCCATTCACGAGATCATTGCAGCAGCAAGCAAAGCGAATGCCAAAGGTCGACGTTACAACGAGGAATGGTTGATGCTATGTATGCTGATGAATATACGCTCGCCGGGATATTACGAGTTTTTGCGCAAGAACAATATCCTGCCATTACCGTGTACGAGAACTATTCGCAGCTATTTCTCATTAATCAAAATGAAGTGTGGTTTCGATGAGGACTTCGCGAAACTGCTGGAAAAGCATTTTGCTTCCAAAACTCCACTGCAGCGTCACGGCGTGCTATTGCTCGATGAAATTAACCTCCGGAAATCTGTGGCAGTTTGTTCGAGGAACTTGACTTACACCGGCTTGACAGATTTTGGCGACGACGGGCCAAAATCCACCGACATCAACGACCAAGCAACACACGGTCTTGTGTTAATGTTTCAGCCTCTTGCTGATTCATATACACAACCCATTGCAGTGTTTGCGTCAAAAAATCCCGTGAAAGGAGACGAACTCGCTAAACTGGTAGTGACAGCTATTTCCTATTTGGAAAAATGCGGAGCCATGATTCATGGAGTTATTGCCGATGGCGCTACAACCAACGCGAAGATGTGGTCGATTTTGGACGTCCGAGGGACGATGAAGGATACGAAATCGTGGTTCACTCACCCCTTGGATGACGAAAGGAAGGTATTTGCCTTTTCCGACATTTGCCACGTCTTCAAGAACATTAGAAACCGGTTGTACAACAAAAAAAAATTGCGGGTAAGTTTAAAAATGGGAATACCGTGAGTAATTCATATATACGATAATGATGGAAATAATATTTATTGATGCGTACCTTCCTGGGCGCACTGGAGCACCTGAAAAAAAAATCAGCGTTGGCACCTAAAAGAAAAAAGAGAAAGAATAGAAATACACATAGAATAACTTATACTACTAATCTCCCCCAGTTGAAATCGACGGATGACTACGTCTCGTGGGAATATTTCAACGTTTTGTTCAACACGGACATCAACCACCCAGGAAATGCCCGACAGTGTCCAAAAATAACCAACAGGCACGTTGTTTTGGACAACACATCAAAAATGCGAGTCCGGCTAGCTACCCAGGTACTTTTGCGCTTTATTCAAAGTTAGTAGTTTTTTATGCAATTTTGTTGCCTACAAATGTCTTCTTCTGTTTCAGATATTCAGCAACACCGTCGCCACCGGGTTGGAGTTTTATCTGTCGCATGGGTGCGAAGGATTTCGTGGATGCGAACAAACGGTTTCCTTTTGCAGACAGCTGAACAATATGTTCGATGCATTAAATCGCAAAGTGCCTAATCAAGGACTCACGCCACATTGTCAGGATTTTAAGGTTCTGCAAGATTCACTCCAATGGCTGAATGACTGGGAATTGGCAATGGTTAAGCAGGACATTCCAGATTACGAATTCCTCACCCAAGAGACATCACGAGGGTTACGAATATCCCTTCAATCGACGATGGATCTTTGTCGTTACCTTATAGACAAGTACGATTTTCAGTACTTATTGAGCGGCAAACTCAATCAGGATAATTTGGAGGTAAATTACACGTGTCTTAAATAACTCATCTAATTTTGGCTGCTCACTGTGTTCAATACATATGTAATTGAAATCTGTTTCAGAAATTCTTCGGAACGATACGCCAATGTGCTGGCTGTAATGACCACCCGAGCTGTCCTACTTTCCTACAGTTGTACAAGGTACTATCTGTATATAGCGCGATAAGACCACCGAGATACGGTAATTGCACCGTCTCGGAAAATTCTTCTCCACCAATGCTATTCTCCATCAGCGATATTGAAAAGATTTACGGCAAAAATCGAAAAGGCAAGAGTACTTTATATCAAGAGAAAGCGCGTCAAAAACTCGACGAAATACTGCAACACGGTGACTGGGAAGCAGACGATGTCATCGATTGCAATTCGGACCATGATTATGCCCGATCTTCTACTCTTGATTGTATAATCTACTACGTGACAGGTCTCCCTTCATAAATGCACCTTCTTCTCGCTGCATGAATTCTTTTTTAACAAAACGACTTTGGTATTATACTAACATCCGTGTGTATCGTGTGTTACTTTCTTGCCATTGCTGTTTCAGCTGGCTTTATGTATTGTCGACGTAGAATTCACATTTTCCTGCTAGGGGCCGGGAGTTTTAATCGAACATGATTTATTCAACTGATTACATGGTTTTACAGGTTACTTATGCAAACAAGTATTAAAAAAATATAAGTCGTGTGCCTGCTGTGAACGAGCGATAAGAATGAAGTCTGATGGGGTGTCTTCTGTATCTCAACTGGTGCAGATGAAATCTCGTGGTGGTCTCATTCACGCTAATCTCAATTTCTTCAAACTAATCAGTTATATTGAAAGTTCATTCGCAAAACATTCCTCTTCCTCTGATGTCTTTGACTTAACTCTTGATGAAGTGCTCAATTCTTACACCTTCACATTTCCTTGCACTGAACATGCATCGGAAATTTTATCTTACGCGATCGTCTATTATATCAGGTTGCGTATGAGGCAAAACGCTCATCAGGAAAACCTGAAATTGAAAAAACAATTTGTTGTGAAAAAGAAACTATCGAAATTGACGAATCAATAATCATTAAAGCGTTTTTATTACCAAATACAATACCTCAGCTGTTTTTTTATCCTGCTGCGCATCCCAGTCGTATGTACAAACTCCTCGTTTTGTGGATTCAGAACACCTACCAAAAAACAACATCATCGAATCGTCAACCGTTTCTCGTACTTACCTTCTTCTTATAAACTTTGAATACGTGCAAAAAAATCAAATAATATAAAGAAGAAAAAAGCGCGCACATTTTGTTCCTTATTTCGACTTATGTTAATTTAAAAAACCTCGAACCCACGCTAAAAAAATGGATATACTTACATATTCAATTTAATTACTTACAATTACCGATACACTTGCATATTTATTTAAATTGTTGTCAGTTGTTTCAATAACTGACATACTCAGCTACCGTATTTATTGATTAAAAAAAAAAGAAACGGGTGGATTTGAACCCAAAATATCGGAGCGACACGCCAGGCACTTTACCACTGAGCCATATTTGACTTGTGGCTATTAAAACTCAAAATCGTTCATGTCAGTCGCGCCCGGATGGAGTCAGAGGGTTGGCGTCAGAGGTTTTGTAAAATAAGCATTTGCGTTTTACTGCATGTTATAATAGTCTACAATAATATCAAAAACGAGAAATATACGTTGAGGTGACAGAGATTGAAAAGCTAGCGCTGTCTCTATCTCACTTCCCCCACCCATCGTCATCGCGTCGGAGTTTAGATCGCAGCGATCACAGTGGGCAATACATGAACTATACGTCTGGCTTCGATAAGCGAACTACCCACACGACGGGAGTTTCCAGACCTGTATGTAAGACCGTGGCTCATACATGTGGCAATGCTGTTATGCCCGTGACGTCAAAGTTTGTTTACCTTAGATATAACAAGGTTATGTTTCACCATGGATCGGCACAATATTCGAAAGCATCATGGCAGGAATAAAGGATGATTCGTGTCAAGTAAAATACAAAATTGGCAAAATAATGTCCATGCATCATGAGAGAAAAAAAAATTAGTAGTGAGGATGAGGGGAAAATACTTCAATGTTTTGGCCGGCGCATCGTTGACTTGGCTACTTTCGCTCGCGAACTCTAGTGCACTGATTGTAATAGTTCTCTATCACTTCGGCATATCGTTAGCGAGCAGAGATTCGGATTCACCAGTCAACTAGATGTATGTGTCTACAGTGCAAAAAAATCATACCGTTCAAACGAATAGTCGTCAAGGATCCGAAAGCCGGTTATATGACGTCGATAAAAAAATTGCGATGGGTAAGTTAACTTCGATATTTACAATAAGCATCAGTTGGGGCAAACTTGTTACTATTTACAAATATTTGCGTTCTTTATATTCTCACCATTCAAATTTTTTTTTCATTATTTGCAGCGGTCATTGACGCAGGGATAGAGGAGACAGAACTGAATACAATCTTGCCTGCTTTGAATGTTTCGGTACTTTCATCTACAACTCTAAAACGATACGAGCGAGTAGTTGACCCTGCAATTGAAATAGTTGCGAAAAAAAGTTACTACGACAGTGTCAAAACTGAGAAAGAAATGACCATCGATACAAACTGCGAAACTGCGACATAGAGAGACAGGTGAGTTTTAAATTGTTAAAAATGTATATATTTTTTTACACGGAATACTGATGCCCTAGTGAATCACTCCATGAATTGGGAGGACCTGTGGATATAGTGGCATTGTTTGACGCTGGATAGCAGACGCGTGGTACTAGGGCCTAGCCTACAACAGCCTTTCGGGTAAATCTCTCATGGCGCTATAATAATAATATTGTATGAAATCTGAATATTATGCGTTTGATACTTAATTTTACAGGTCACTTATCTCTTATTGGTCACCACTCGAAAAAGATCATGAGCTAATGTGCCGGTAGTAAATCATGTGCCAAGTGCGATCAAGGACATTCATCCGATGACCATGATTGTCGGAAAAAATTTGAGGGTAGCGCGAAATCTATGGAGCCAAATATGGCTCTGGAAGCGGTCGTAAATAATGACTTGCTGACGAGGGAGTCCAGATTTCAGTGCTCATTAGGGATGACGGCTCTTCAACAATTGCAGCAGTGCGACGAGAATCTGCTACAGAAATCGAAAAGTGGTCAGATGTAAATCACTCGGCTAAAGCGTTAACCAACGCTCTGTATAGTTTACGGATCTCACCGAAAGTCATAACTTACCTGACACGCTGCTTCAACTATGCCATGAAACCAAACCAAGGAGACCCTACGGCCGTATGTTCGGCAGTAAATAATGTAGTTCGTCGTGCCTATGGAGAACATGACGACTGTGGCACATGGTGTGGATATGAGAAGACGTCCGACAGTTATTACTACAAAGGTCTCTCAAAAGAACAGCCACTCACGGATCCCGAACACCGAAACTCTTTGACCTCTATATTCGCATGCTTCGCACGACATTCGCACAAATTGGCACAGTGTGTTTCGAGTCAGGCCAATGAGTCATTTAACCACACGGTAGCGAGTGAAGCTCCGAAATAAAAATTTTACGCTGGATCAGAATCACTCAATTACCGTATTGCTTCAGCGGTATCGCAAAAGAATATCGGAGTATCTTACATCGAAGAGGTGTACAAAATATTGAAATCATCTCCGAACAGCATTACGAAACGATTTCGAGCAAAAAAAGATGCGACCCGAGTATCGAAGGTTACAAAATCAAGACTCGTAACGACGAAAAAACGACGCCTATTTCTAAAAAAAGAGCGGTCGAGCAAAGGAGCATCTGTACAACGGCGTGAAGGGATCACGTATGACAGCGAAAGTGGATTCACTTGTGTCTCAGAGCTTATCGATAATGCTTCTGCTTCGAAGTGTATTATATATTTTTTATCGCATCTGATAGTAGCAGACTGAATGGACAAACTCGGCATACGTTTCCATAGACATGAACTGTGTATTTTAGGCAATTCCGAAGAGCAATCGTCAGATTTTCGTGATTCAGCGATAATCATTTTTTATTTAGAAACCACTGGACTCACTAAAACAGCCGAAATTTGCCAAATAGCAGCTGTTCTGGACTTCAAATTCACGGAGGTGAAATGTATCTAACTAATTTTATAGTGGATAAGACACCTCCGAAAGTGGTGCTGAAAATTTTTATTACGCACCTACGTAATTTTGGAAATAACGTCATCTTAGTAGCTCACAACGGCTTCAGGTTTTTGGTTTCAATTTTTTTACAAATTACTGATCGTTGTTTATCATAAATATTCAAATATTTGTCGACAGGTGTGCAGAAATAATATCAATTTTTATGTATATGATAGGTATGATGCACCCATACTACTCCGTTGCATGCAAGAACACGAACTGCTACAAGAGTTTCAATAGATTGAGAAAGGGTTCGCTGATACCTTATGTCTTTTTCGCAACCGTTTCCCAGATCGCAAAAAAGATAAAAAAAGGCTACAGTCAAACAGCTCTTGCAATAGATCTTTTGGGCTCTCAAGCGTCCGGAGGTGCTCATAATGCTGTAAATGACGTGTCTATTCTAAGCCAATTAATTAGCATAAGTCATATTAGCGATGATATGATTCAAACTGCGGCTAAAACAACAAATAAATTGTTGCATGAGCAGAAAATGGCAATTGTATATGCTAAAAACAGCGAATCGCTCGATGTAATGAAAGAAACGGTGTCGGTTGGCATAAGAAAGAGAATGGCAAAGGCCGGAATCACAAGGCAGATTTTGCAAATGGTATTTTCATATTCGGAAGCAGAAGGGATTCGACTTCTTGTCGGTGAAGACGTGAGAAGGAACCCTGCATCACAAAAAATAATAAAATTCTCGCAGCCATCATCGCTTCAATAGAAAAACATAAATAACATATATCTTGTATTATTTTTTATAATAAGAAATAAAAATGTGCTATTCGGATTTTATATTGCTAAATGTAATGTTATATTGTGACATTAAAATAACGTACAGCCGTAATGCTTTCGTTATGTTTACAATATTTCCCTTAAAAATTCCTACGCGATATTTATCCACATGGAAAATAGATTTTCAACGTCGTCTTTCGTCGCGGATAGTGTTAAAACGTACAATATTTGCCATCAAATTAATCCTCTAAACAATAAGTTAATAGAAAAATATATTTGAAAGTCTCTTGAAAGAATATGTAATCAAAGGTAGCGTTGTAAATGTAATTATAAGAAAAACAAATTTCATATTGTAAATTTAATTTTTTTACGTTCTTTTCATAAATTGTCTATGCGGGAAAAATTGCAGTTTCGGTTTTAATTATTACAACAGATATTTTTTACAAGCATATTTTTTTCCGAGATTTCTTTTCTGGGATATGTTTCTCAATAGAAAAACCCTCACAGTTGACATGTTTGAATCGATTGCATTTTGTTGGTATGGTAAAGATTATCCAGCGTTGTCACATCTATGTAACTATAGCGGTAGTAGCAGAAGACGCCAACTCATCAAGTAATTACTTTAATAAATCGATGATTTCTATCGCAATTATTCGATTACACCCACATTTTTTTTGTTTAGAAATAATTTTTAGGGTTTTCTCACTATATCAACATTTTGTTTGAAAATATATCTAATCGCGAAAACTAAACATTCATGCCCTCATCTCTGTCGGAGCGAGATCCCCATAAGCCGTGTGTTAAATTTCGAAATTTCATCAATTATTTATCATGATAAATAGTCGGTAATGCGCTCTGAAATTTTACATTTCGGACGAAGATATTTTATGAATTTATTCTCGCAAGAAAGATGTAGTTTATCGTTTTTTAAGCTTTTTATCGTAAAAGGTGTTAAATCGTAGAAAAAACACTTATTATGGTTGCCAGCTGCTGGGTTTACGATTTAACATTATAAACTTAATCGTCATCCTCCTCCCGCCGACCGACTACTGGTTTTTCATAAATTTCTTTCATAGAGTTGAAAACTATAGTGTAAATAAACAGAAAATAATTGAACCCTCTGTACATTAAATAAGCACTAAAAATGATAGTTCTACCAATAGTCGGCGACAATCAAATATCATGATCGGGTCGTTAAGTTTTTAGTCATCCTGGAAAAATCCAGTAGTCTTCTGTATGGGGTATTCCCATACAGTACACAATATTTCTGGAAAATTTCAGAAAACTTTCAAAAATATTTTAATCTTTCACAATCCATGCGCAATATTTCTGAACTAGCTATAAAATGCGTTATCCGAAATGTTTCAAACAACAATATTTCTGAAAGCTTTCAATTGATATATTTTGGGAAAACATTTCACTTAAAGCATATCTGAAAACTTGCACTTGAAGTAAATCTGAAAACTTTCATTTAAACTATTTGTGAAAGCTTTCGATTGAAATATTGTAGAAAGTATTTAGATTGAGATTATCTCTGAAATCTAGCACATGCAATAAATGTTGACAACTTTAATTTCCGATATTTCTAAAAACTTGCACGTGAAATATTTTCAATCAGGTTTCATGTGACATTATTTCTGAAATATCTCATCATATCTATTATTATGATTAATGTGTTTTAAAAAATGTATATGGGTTTTTTCTGACTAACAGTTTCATGTGAAATTTTTGAAAAACATTTTATTTCGTCAGAAAAGAAAAGTTTTCAGTAAATAACTTGAAAACAAATAAATGCGAGCGGGTGAAAAAATTGACAGTGAATGTTTATTTTACACGTCCCATACAGCACAGTATGTTTCAGAAAGATTTCAAAAAACTTTCAAAACTATTGCAACCTTTCACATTTCATGCTCAATAATTCAGAAATAGCTCTGAAATACATTATCTGAAATGTTTCAAACAGAAATATTTCTGAAAGCTTTCAGTTGATATATTTTGGGAAAATATTTCACTTAAAGCATATCTGAAAGCTTGCACTTGAAGTAAATCTGAAAACTTTCGTTTAAACTATTTCTGGAAGCTTTCAATTGAAGTAAATCTGAAAACTTTCGTTTAAACTATTTCTGGAAGCTTTCAATTGAAATATTGTAGAAAACATTTCGGTTGAGACTATCTCTGAAACCTTGCACTGTTACGTTCGGATTCCGTGGGTCTTACGTACGGGTTCCGTCGTAATTACGTTTTAGATTTATGATTATTATTGTTATTTGTCGAGTTTGTCAGGAGACTCGACGCGTGGATTCTGTCCGTTTTAAAGCGGCGTAACGCACCTCACCTGGTTTCTGTGTGTGTAATATGTGTGTGTGTTGCTCGGCCTCCGGCCTGCTGACGTCGGCGAATGGTTGGAGTCGTCGGGAAGGTCGGTCGAGACGGCTGCCTAGGCCGTAGAGATAAGTCTCGTCAGATGGTGGCGAGTTGTTTATTATGACCACAGACACAGACGATCGTAGTGGCTTACACATACGCGCTCCTGTTCGACGCTGCCACTACGGTCTCGGGGTTTCGCTGAGTCGACAAAAGGCGAGCGCTCGGAATGCTGTGCGACTCGCCGGACTCTTACACTTTGTTTCGTATGATAAAATAATGAAACGATATTGGAACTGTATTGAAATACTCGAAATATTCCGACGCGTAATGCCGCTAAGGTAATTATCGCGGTACAAAAGTATTACGAGAGACGTGAAGCGCCGCTAGGGTTTGCTTACACGTATAGAGTTCTTGATCGTTGTACTCGGTTTTATTTCCCGAACTCGAAGTTACACTCGCGAGACTCTAAGTACGCGAGATGTACTTGCCGCTAAGGTATGAGTACCGGTCGACCGAGGGCTATGTCTGTCAGGACAGAGCAATCAATTAAGACTGATGAGAATTTGGTCGATCGGTATCCTCGTTACCCTGGGGCGAAGGTATTGGAAGAGTCTCGTGGGGGCAACTAGGAAGTGTCGGGTTACCGATTGGGAAATCGATTGGGAAATCGCTTGTCGATTCCTGCGTGGGTGTTACTTTTGCGCCGGGGTTGTTGACATGCCATCGTTGATCATGCAGCGCGTGGCCGGGGTCGTTGACATGCCAGTGCTGATCATGCAGCGCGTGGCATCACGGTGCATTGGAGGTTTCCGTCGTGGGTCGAAGTCTTTTAGGGAATCTGATGACGAGGCTACGCGTGCACCGATGGATTGTCCAGCCTCGTTGTCGTTAGGCTGATCGGTCCGTAACAGCACATGCAATAAATTTGACAACTTTAATTTCCGATATTTCTAAAAACTTGCATGTGAAATATTTTCAAGAATGTTTCATGTAACATTATTTCTGAAATATCTCATATCTATTATTATGTTTAATATGTTTTAAAAAATTCATATGCGCTTTTTCTGAAAGGTTTGAAAAGTTTTCACTTGTGGTAATAAATAACTTGACAAATAAATGCGAGTGGCGCGGATGAAAAAAATGACAGTGCATGATGTGTGCGTGAATGTTAATTGTTTTGCACATCTAAAAAATTTTGTATTTTATCATCGTGGCACCCCAATCAAAAATACTTCCCGGTAAGTACTTTTATTTAAATCATATATATATATATATGATTTAAATATTAATAAAATAAAAGTACTATATATATATATATATATATATATATACATATATATAATATACACAAAAATATAATATATGTATCATACATTTTAATAGAAATAACCAATCAGCATTTATCCCATCTTTATACGTTCTGTTGATTCTGACAAATCATTGTACATCCCGCGCTTTTACGTGAGCGGGCAGAGCGGGAAAGAACAGTCCGCGCCATGATGGAAGGATACCATGGAATGCATATAGTGTTTGTGCGCATTTGTGCTCCTCGCCACTACCATTCATGCCATCCGGCCGTTATTGTTCCAGGTTCTTTTCTTTTGTATTTTGATCTCTCAGATTTCAGAATTGGTCGAAGTCTGTGCATTATTCATTGGTATTTCACTTTATTTTTATAGATTATCTGTACGTGGATTCACAGCTCAACAGTATTAGAGTTCTAACCTCTCTTGAATTTGATTTTTCATCTGTGTCTCTTGAGGAACTCTAAACAGTATCAACACGGTTTTTCAGGTGAAGCTGCCAACTTTTTACTTTGTGTTTTTCACTGCGCCTGTCAGTTTTTCCTGCTTTTTAATTGGAGTAAGTATTGAAAAATTAAAAATTAAGTGATCCAAGTATTTGTAAATTGATGCATGTAAACGTGTTAACCTTTTTTATTAGCCATTTCGGTCAAATTGTCAAGAGTCAGACAATGGTCAATACACTTGACCAGGGGGAGGGAGGGAACTCGGTCCCTAGGGGGGAGAGACGAGTGGCCTTTGCAGGTTCCTACTACCGCCTCTCTTTTAACCCCTGGGTCGGAGCCAACGGATGGGAGAGAGGGGCGGAAAGGAACTCGGTCCCTAGGGGGAAGAGTCGAGTGGCCTTTTCAGGTTCCTACGACCGACTCTCTGGTAACCCCTGGGTAAGAGTCAACGGATGGGGAGAGGGGGAGGTAATTGCGATCGTTGCGTTGATCCTTGGTCGCTCTGAAAAGAGCGGTTTGGTTTTTACGTTCCGAGAGGAATCGGTCGGTGCCTAGGTTGGTCCGTGGCGCGGTTGGAGCGGTCCTGGCAGCAAACAAATCCGGTGTCGCGAGTCCGTGGGTGCCCCGATCCGTCGGACCAATTGGCTCAAGGCCCCGGCGTTCACCGCGCCTGCTGGGCGGAAAGGTTTCTTGGGCGAGAGCCGGAATCCTTGCCGGGTGGCGTTTGTGAAGACGGTAGTCGCGGGCCGTGCGGGCCTCGTGGCTCTCCTCTCGAGTGCCCGAGTGACAGTGGCGTCAGTCTGGGCGGCGGCCCGGTGTCTTCCCAACCCGTGGGGGGGGGGGGGGGGGGGGGGGAGGAACTCGGGGTTTCGGCGGACAGGCGGCCCCCGTCCCGGTGTTGGAGTGACTCGGAGGCGAGCGTGTTTCCACGTTAGGGTGGACCTGAAAAGGTCCGTTGGTTCGTCTTGCCCCCGAGGATTCCTGGGTCGCCTTCCGGGCTTCGGCCCGATGATCCAGGCGGCGGTAATATGATGCGGTACGTTTGCGCTTCTTGGGCATCGAGGGATAGGTTGGAGAAATACGTGTTCACCCGGAGATGCCAATAGTTTTTTTAACTTGTGTTCTTTATTAGGAACGGTAATACAAGCAAGGTCGTCGAGTATTCGGATCGAGGGTGAGGCACCTAGTTCGGTGCGCTCCTCCTGATGAGACTGGCGAGACTGAATTGGAGCTCGCTGCGGAGCTACTTATATACCCCTCGGAGACCAAGCGGCGCACCAATCGGCGCGCCGCTCGCTCCTCGTTCGTGCGCCGAGCCCGCTATAGGTATACTCGGCGTACTGGGGCCGAGGGCGAGCGCTGATTGGCGCGCCGGTTGTTACAGCGGTGGCGCGCGCTATAGTTATACGCGGGGTACTGGGGCCGAGGGCGAGCGCTGATTGGCGCGCCGGTTGGTACATCGGTTATATGCGTTATAGGTAGTTATAATCTTAGAGTGAGAAATGTCAGTATGAAATACTTGACGGAAAAACGAGTAGGCCGAGTAGCGGCGTATGACAATTGCCCCGGGAGTCGAGTATTTTATACATTGACTTGTTTGATTATAACGGAATATGTACTTATTTTAACTTAGTATCTACGTAAGGGTAATCTTAAGCGAATAGACTCTGAGGTTATTAAACATCTATACAATCTGAAAAAAACACGGAACTAGATGTAGGCTATCACCGGGATTATGTCCCTAAAATAAAACAAAATAACAAACAAGTGAGATGCACTTTTACAACTCTTTGGTACGGATTACGTTGGGACTGAGGGTTCTGATAATTTTTTCTGCCCAGGTTTTTTTGGTGGACGGGGCCGCAGATTATATGATGATCGTTGGTGGTCGCTTGGCGTTGTGATTCCGGTGTTCCTTGCTACCTGGGTTTTCATCTTGCGTGAGGTGGAAGGCCTGCCTCTCTTCCGAGGCCGGCTCGGCTGTGCTGCTTCCTGTGGTGATGGTGAGGTTGGAGTTATCGATGGTTCTGGGCTCGTAACCCGGAGTTCGGCCGTAGGGTTTGGCGCGACCTCTGGATCTCGACCGGATGGTGGGCCCAGGAGCTCGCTGGCTGGACTTGGGCAACTTTGGGCCAGCCTTGGCGCCGAAGAGACTTGGGTCTGGGGTTTGCTGGACTTCTCCCCGTGGTGAGCTCGCTTCAGCTGACTCCCGTGGATTTTTGCACTTCGGTTTTTCATGTCGACTAGATATACCTCTCCTCCGAGGCAATCCTTGATGTCAAATGGTCCGGCCCAGGTGGGACCGAACCCTGCATGGAATCCCTCTATGGCGTTGGACAGCAAGTGTGTCTTCGAGTACACGGAATCCCCGATCTTGTATTGGGGGGATTCTATATTCGTGTGTGCGTAAGTCTGCTGGTATTTTTCTTGGTGCTCTTGGATGTTTTCTACTCTTTCTTGATATTCCTGTGTTTCGAGACTCTGGAGTTCTTGGTATCTCCATTCACCAGGACCTGGGAGAGTCTTCCCTAAGAGAGCTTCGCTGGGTGAGACGCCAGTGGCTGCATTTTTGCGAGTGCGCAGCGAGAAAAGGATCTTTAGTAGGTGGAGATCCCAATCTCGATGCCTCGCGTCCTGCAGATGTAAGCGTAACCCTTTCTTGATCTCCTGGTTTCGTCGTTCCGTCGGGTTGGCCCGGGGATGGTACGTTGCGGTTGTCCATGCCTGTGCCTGCTAACGTTCGCATGCGTCCAGCCATTTTTGGCTTGTGAACTGCGGACCGTTGTCCGAGAGGAGGGATTTCGGGTATCCCCAACGTGCGAAAACCTCGTTCTCCATGACCCTGACAATTTTCGGGGTGTCTGAGGATCCTAATGGGAAGGCTTCCACCCATCGAGAGAATAGGTCCGTGATGACGAGGATGAACCGCTTGCCCTGGCCTGATCAAGGATATGGACCCATGAGGTCCAGTGCCACGGTTTCCCATGATCTCCGAGGGTGGTGAGGTCGTAAGTGGTCCTTCTGCCTCGAGTGCGAGGGTTTGGTACATGCGCACAAATGACAGCTCTGTACGTACCGTTGCACATCTCGCCTCATATTTTGCCAGGTGAAGAACTGCTGTATGCGGCGTACGGTCTCGTCTGCCCCGGGATGGCCGGCGAGCGGAGCGTCGTGATACTCTTGGAGTACTTTCTCTCTGATCGAGACGGGTACTAGTATCTTCCACTCTTCCTTTCTTAATTTGAATAGGGCACCATCTACGAGTTTATAGTGGTAGTTGTGGTCCTGCGTTCCCAGAATTTTCACCACCGAACAGAGTTCGGAGTCAGTTTGTTGGTTCTGGATGACTTCCTCGATGATGTTCTGGTGTTGAACGCCCAGGACCTTGGGGAGTTGAGCTCGTTTTAGCTTTGAGATTTTCTCAGGTGGCAGCATCCTTTCGACATCATCGAGTTCTGGCTCGTGATTGTCCTTCGGATGGCGGGATAAGAGATCAGGTAGCTCATTTGCTGTCCCTGGGACGTGCTCAACGTCGAACGTCAGTTCCTCCAACAAGATGGCCCACCGACTGAGTTTTGACTTTTCGTCTTTGATTCTTCTCAGCCAGACGAGAGCTCGGTTGTCGGTGCGGAGGGTAAAGGGGTTATCCTCCAGATAGTTCCGGTACCTCTTGATGGCCCACACTACGGCGAGACACTCCTGCTCGTTGCTGTGGTACCTCTGCTGGGTATTGTCGAATTTTGCGTTGGCGTAGCTTATGACGCGCCTAGCTTTGTCCGGTGTTAGTTGATATAATACGGCCCCCATCCCGGCCTTGCTAGCGTCCGTTTGTAAATAAAATCGTAGACCGGGTTCGGGACGGCTCAGTTTTAGAGGCTTCTGGATTTCTGTTTTTATGCGCTCGAACGCGTCTTGAGCCTCCTGACTCCAATGAAAAGGACCTTTGCTGGCGAGGAGGTTGGTGATGGGCGTTGAGAGCATTGCAAAGAGCGGAATATACTCTCGTAGCCAGTTGCAGGTCCCGAGGAACTTCTGGACGCCCTTCTTGGTGTTGGGGGTACTGAAACTAGTGATTGCGCTGACATGATCCGTTTGGGCCTCGTTCCCATCCGCGGTGATCGTATGCCCTAGGTATTCTAGTTTGGTTTTCCCGAATCGACATTTCTGGCCGGAGCATGTAAGGCTATGGTTCTTTAGCCGCTCGAAAACCAAAGTCAGATGCTGAAGGTGATCCTCCCAATTCTTGGAGTATATAATTATATCGTCCAGGTAGACCACGCAGATTTTGTTGATCAAGCCCACGAGTACTTGTTGGCTCATCAGTCTCTGGAATGTATTTGGTGCGTTTTTTAGCCCGAATGGCATAACCCGGAACTGGTAAGTTGCACCGTCCGGGGTGGTGAAGGCGGTGTATTTCTTTGCTTCCGCGTCCATGGGTATCTGCCAGTAACCGTTCCTCAGATCGAGCGTTGTGAAGATCCCAGCCGTTCCAAGCTCTTTGAGAGCTTCGTGAATTTTGGGAATGGGCTGGATTACATCCTCCGTAACGTCATTTAGCCTCCTGTAGTCCACATAAAATCTGGGCGTACCGTCCTTTTTCTTGACGATGACGATGGGTGAGCTGTATGGGGAGGTGCATGCCTCGATGACCCCTTCCGTAAGCATATCGTGAATTTGCTCGTGGATTATTGCTTTCTTTGCATCGGAATATTTATAAGGATGTACCCGAAAGGTTTGCGTGGAGGTGAGCTTTATTTCGTGTTTGGTGCTCTGTGTTTGCCTCAGACCACTGGTGGATTGGAAGAGTCTTTGGAATTGTTGGAAGAGCTCTTTGTATCCTGGCACCCATTTTGTCGAGAGGCTGTGGTCCAACTCGTCCAGGTTGAACTTGTTGTCTAGCTCTGAATCCGGAGTGGAATTGATGATTAGTATGGAGAGGCGTTCCTTCGTTCCTAGGCATATCTGGCCGTTGTCAGCGTTGATGATGGCTTTCTGCTCTTTCAACCAGGGCCATCCGATGATAAGTGGTTTTCGCAACAGTGGGGCCACCCAGGCTTCCAGTTCGAAAGGATGGTTATTAATGTGGATGGTGGCTCGAATTTGTCCGGTGAGTGGCATCTTCATGTTGTGGCCGGCTAACACGGCGTTGGAGCGGATGGGTTGGATCTGGTGGCCCTCTGGTATAGTCTCCGGGTGAATGAAACACTGGTTAGCGTGCGTATCGATCGCTGCGGTGATTTCCTTAGAGCCGAGGGTTACCCAAATGTGGGGGAGCCAGCTATCCTCAATGTCAACGCTGCTCGTGAGCCCTATGTGCGGTTCGCGGCGGCTGGTCCGGGCTGACCTGCCGTCCGCTGCCCGTTTTCCGAGTTGGGTGCGCGGTCTTTTTGTTTCTGGGCTCATACTGGACAATCCCGGTTGAAGTGTCGTTCGGGGCAATGCCAGCATTTCGGTAGGGAATCTGGTATTGGTTTTGTAGTGCCTGTAGGCTTTGTGTGCTCGTCCTTCTTGGTTTTAGGAGTCGCGGTTGGTTGGTCTCCCAGATCGTACTCCGCCTCGATAGCTCGACTAATCATTTCCCCGAGAGATCGGGGTTTGGAGAGTCTGAGGGCCATTCGCATGTTTGGCCGAAGAAGTTCGAGGATGGTGGCTACTTTTATTTCTTCGGGGTCAGCGCCGCGGATCCTTCGGTAGAGTAATGATTTCTGCTGGAGGAAGATGCCCGCGCCCTCACGGTCTCCTTGCCTGCGCGAGAAGAGTTGTGCCGTGAGGCGTGATACGGTGACTGGATTATCGTATTTGCTTAGTAGTAGTTCTTGAAATCGGGTCCAATCGAAGTCTAGGGGTTGGTACACCCCCCCCCCAGGTCTTTGCCTCTCCCTGGAGTCCCTGAGCCGCGGTGCGGGTACGGGCGGAGAGTAGGGTTTGAGACCGAGCAAAGTATTCCTCGCAGCTGCGCAGGAATTTTTTTGGATCTTCGTAATCGGCGCCACTATACGTAGGTAGTGGTGTTGTCGATTGGATGGCCTGTAAGGCCTGTAGTAACCCTGCCAAGTTTTGTAGTCCGTCCGCCATGATGCCTTGTGGAGGGATCTGGGAACCGGTTGTTGGCCCGTGGCCCCGAGGGTGGTTGGGTGGAGCGTTCCCTTGGAGGTCGGGCTTATGTGCTTGGTTGTGGTGATCTGGAAGGGTGACTAGGTCGTTGTTCTCGTTCGTCATCTTAAGATGGTTTTCGGGCTCTGTGAGGTTATGGTCGGGGAAGTTGGGCGCCACTGGGTTATTTCCTACTCCCAGAAGTGGTGGAGATTTCCCGCGACGTCGTTTGGAAGATCTCGTAGGCGTCCTATCAACCGACATTGAGTGGTAGGGGACGTTTTTAGCTCGTTCGGGTTTAGAGCACGGCGGCGGAGTTCGTCTTCCCTCGATTGGGAATGTTCGTGGCCCCACGTTGGGCGCCAAATTGTCAAGAGTCAGACAATGGTCAATACGCTTGACCAGGGGGAGGGAGGGAACTCGGTCCCTAGGGGGGAGAGACGAGTGGCCTTTGCAGGTTCCTACTACCGCCTCTCTTTTAACCCCTGGGTCGGAGCCAACGGATGGGAGAGAGGGGCGGAAAGGAACTCGGTCCCTAGGGGGAAGAGTCGAGTGGCCTTTTCAGGTTCCTACGACCGACTCTCTGGTAACCCCTGGGTAAGAGTCAACGGATGGGGAGAGGGGGAGGTAATTGCGATCGTTGCGTTGATCCTTGGTCGCTCTGAAAAGAGCGGTTTGGTTTTTACGTTCCGAGAGGAATCGGTCGGTGCCTAGGTTGGTCCGTGGCGCGGTTGGAGCGGTCCTGGCAGCAAACAAATCCGGTGTCGCGAGTCCGTGGGTGCCCCGATCCGTCGGACCAATTGGCTCAAGGCCCCGGCGTTGACCGCGCCTGCTGGGCGGAAAGGTTTCTTGGGCGAGAGCCGGAATCCTTGCCGGGTGGCGTTTGTGAAGACGGTAGTCGCGGGCCGTGCGGGCCTCGTGGCTCTCCTCTCGAGTGCCCGAGTGACAGTGGCGTCAGTCTGGGCGGCGGCCCGGTGTCTTCCCACCCGTGGGGGGGGGGGGGGGGGGGGGAGGAACTCGGGGTTTCGGCGGACAGGCGGCCCCCGTTCCGGTGTTGGAGTGACTCGGAGGCGAGCGTGTTTCCACGTTAGGGTGGACCTGAAAAGGTCCGTTGGTTCGTCTTACCCCCGAGGATTCCTGGGTCGCCTTCCGGGCTTCGGCCCGATGATCCAGGCGGCGGTAATATGATGCGGTACGTTTGCGCTTCTTGGGCATCGAGGGATAGGTTGGAGAAATACGTGTTCACCCGGAGATGCCAATAGTTTTTTTAACTTGTGTTCTTTATTAGGAACGGTAATACAAGCAAGGTAGTCGAGTATTCGGATCGAGGGTGAGGCACCTACTTCGGTGCGCTCCTCCTGATGAGACTGACGAGACTGAATTGGAGCTCGCTGCGGAGCTACTTATATACCCCTCGGAGACCAAGCGGCGCACCAATCGGCGCGCCGCTCGCTCCTCGGTCGTGCGCCGAGCCCGCTATAGGTATACTCGGCGTACTGGGGCCGAGGGCGAGCGCTGATTGGCGCGCCGGTTGTTACAGCGGTGGCGCGCGCTATAGGTATACGCGGTGTACTGGGGCCGAGGGCGAGCGCTGATTGGCGCGCCGGTTGGTACATCGGTTATATGCGTTATAGGTAGTTATAATCTTAGAGTGAGAAATGTCAGTATGAAATACTTGACGGAAAAACGAGTAGGCCGAGTAGCGGCGTATGACAAAATGATTCAAGCTTATATAAATTATAAAGGCCTCTTACCGTCAAAATGAATAGAAAACGTAAAAATTATTCCATGCTTTCTGAAAGGCATATTCGCAGAATTATTGTTAATAAGACTGCGCGAGATTTATTAAATGTTTCAATTAATCCGCAAGTCAATGCAAAATTTCAATCGGAACAGTATGAATTACCATACAGTAATGCAACTGAAAACTTAGAATCAGTAGAAAGCACACATGTCAGTACTAGTGAAGAACGTTTACATGTTGATGTAATCGAAAGTGATGTAATAAATGATTTTGAATCTGAGAAAGTAACGATAGAAAGTGACAGTGAAAGCGATAATGCGAGTGACGTTTTCATTTTATCAAGGGATAACATACAAAATAATGAACCTGTCAATGAAATAGGAAATGATGATGATCAGTTTATACAGGATATAGCTTCTTGGACTATTATGTTTAATATTTTCCATGTTGCACTCTTGGCACTTATAACTATTTTACGAAAGTACACAGACCATGCATTTCCTCGGGATCCGCGAACGTTGTTAAAAACACCTAGGCGTACAGCAATTGTCGAAATGGGACTCGGACAATACTGTTATTTTGGTTTAAAAGTTGCCTTAAACAGTATGTTAGACGAGTATATGACAGTTATTGGTCAAGTACCTGATTTTCTTAATATTTTTATAAATATAGACGGTTTACCGATTTCCAAATCTAGCAACTCTGCTTTGTGGCCCATTTTATGTTCAGATACGATTCTTAAGTCTGTCTTTATTGTGGGTGCATATTTCGGGCAATCTAAACCCCAAAGTAATAATGATTTTTTACGTCAATTAGTGGATGAATTAATTTCATTAATAAATAATGGCCTGCAGTATAACGGGATGAAAGTGAAAATAAATTTACATGGATTAATTTGTGATGCCCCAGCCAAAGCTTTTGCTTTAGGCATAAAAAATCATACTGGTTTTTATAGCTGTACGCGATGTACTGCTAAAGGTGAGCATATTGATGGCCGGTTATGTTTTCCAGCAACGGAATTGTTGATTCTTTGCGTACCGATGAAGATTTTGCTAACAATAAGTATCTTGATTATCAAACTGGAGAGACAATTTTACGTGAGGTTCCTAATTTCGGATTAGTATCTAACGTAGCACTCGATTACATGCATCTCATATGTTTGGGAGTTGTACAAAAATTAATATTACTTTGGATTCAAGGTCCTCGTGCCGTAAAATTGTCTCAACAGTTGTTAAACCAAATTTCAGGGGCCCTATTAAATTTGCAAAACACTATGCCAAATGATTTTATTCGACGCCCACGATCACTGAAAGAAGTAAAAATGTGGAAGGCCACGGAATTACGACAATTCCTCCTTTACACAGGTCCAGTAGTTTTAAAAGATATATTAAAAGAGGATATTTATATAAATTTCATTACTCTGCATATTATTGTAACGATTCTAGCCAGTCCTTCTTTTTCAAAAAATCAAAATAATATTACATGGGCTCAAAAGTTAGTGGAATACTTCCTAAAATGTTTGAAAATCATTTATGGGGCTTCATTTATGTCCCATAATATTGTTGTACCCCACAGTACAACGAAGGAATATTCCAATGGAATATTCCAGTAGAATCGAATGAAATAGAAAGCGCAAACTTAGCATCTATAAAAATAAAGAGCGAGAATCACGCCACCAAAAAATTCATGGAATAAGTAAGTTCAAAGAACCTAAACTGCGCGTTTAAATGAAAAGGCCAATCACACCGTCGAACGCATCGTTACGACCATATATGGTCATAACGACCAAAATGCCGAATTGGCACTTTTCACATAGCGACTCGCGGGAGCGACCCGCGATCGCCACGATAATAAAATCAGTCTTAATTGACGAGCGGAGCTAATCAGTTGGTCTTTGATTAAAGCTCGCTTCCTATAACTTTCGCGACACTTGTAATTTGTTAAACCCTTAACTTACAATAAATTGGTATATCTTTTACTTCTTAAAACTCGATTTCTACTCCTTATTGGCTAACATTCCTAAATAAAATCATATCGCGCAATACTCACGTTTTGCTGATATAACATTGGTGGCAGCGGTGGGATAGCCAAAGTTCACGAAGTAAATAACAACCAGTTGTGCACGAAGTTAATAGAAGAGTTGTTAGAAGCAGTGACAACTAAAAGTTATCCGATCTCCTATTAAACGCATCGCGTAAAGGAATCGAAGAGAAACCAACACGCAGTCGTTGAGTTTCTAAAAGAAATTGCGTGATATCTTCACGTCACGGCAAGAAAGGATCCACGAACGGCCGAGTCGCTGGATCACAACCGTCATCCCGAGGATCGACGAAGCAGGACCAACCAAAGACTATCTCAAAGAAGGAAGGAAGGAAGACCGAGGATCCGAACGAGAATCAATCTACAACCTACATCGCAACCGGCAGAAGTCAACAATGTACAAGACCATCCTAATGTAAGTGGCGGCACAAAATTTTATATTTGTAAATCAAAGCCAGTTAGGGAAACTTTATGTCAAATGAGGAGCGTTGAGCATCTTTGCGTTTACCGGGAAAAATTTGCTTATCGCGGTCAGAAAATTCCGTATTCGACCGAGTGTTAGAATATAGGAGAGAGGAATCCCTTCGCGACGAATTGTCAGTAAAACGACGCAGAATTTCCGCGGTAACCTCCCCTAACACCTCAGGCGACACGGACGACGATTTCTCCGACGCTGTCAAAACAGAACGCGGACGGGATATTACATTTACAGATTTCCCTCTACTCACCCGGCACAACGAAACATTAACGATGCAGTCCGATAATATGACCCTGAAAGAGGCTAGGAGCCTAATTCAGCCTTTCGATGGAGAAAGGCCTGAGACGGTCTACGATATCATCGAAGCATTCGAATATGCTTACGAAAGTGTAGCCGTAAACGACCGCGCAAATTTATTAAAGGCTATTTTAGCCACTAAAATTATCGGCCGAGCGAAACGTGATCTCCGCTATAAACAAATCGACACTTTCGCGAAATTAAAGGAAGAACTACTCTCGTTATACGGTACTCGCCGAACAGTAGCTGCATTACAGGTCGAATTTAATACCTGCAAACAGAAGCACAATGAAACCGTGTTAGCGTACGGTCAACGATTAGAAGCCGTCATGATGGAATTAGTTGACGCAAGCACCGCGGGCGAAACTACCGCCGCGGGTAAGAAAACAATAGAAGGCTACGTGAGACAGCTAGCCCTGCATAATTTTGAGCGAGGACTCAAAAAGGAATTTCAAGTCATCGTGAAGGCCCGTAACTTCATGGACCTCGGAGCCGCCATGAAAGGCGCGATGGAAGAGGAAAAATCTGTCCAAGGTGGCGAATCTATCGCCAAGCAAACGCACGTCCCAAATCACACGTCTCAAATCACATGTCATAAATGCCATAAACACGGACATTTAGCACGCGATTGTAGAAGCTCGCAAGTCCGCATGAGTTTGCCTGCCCCAGGACCGAGCAGAGGAATCCTGAAGGTAGACGTCACGTGTCACTACTGCAAAAAGTCAGGACACGTCATCGCGGAACGTCGAAAAAGGATCAGAGACGAAGGGATAAAGAAAGAATCAGGATCCTCACACAGGTGGCACAACGATTATGGGCGAAGAAACTCAAATGCTTGGTCGAAAAACCAGAATAATTTTTCGCCAAAAAATCACGAAAATAAGCCCACACTGGGATCTTTGGAAATCGGTACACTTACGATTGCCCCCGACGAAGAAGTCAAGGAAACAGAAAATTTGGAAATTTGCAACATCAGCTCGCCTTGGATCGAGGGAGCGATGAGTGACTTCACTGTCGCCTCGCCGCATGCTTCGGCGGGTACGTTGACCCTCAAGGCCGACACGGGCGCTCAATGTTGCGTGGTGCGCAAGAGTGCGCTGAAATCAGAGACGCCGATAACGCCCGTGACCGTCCAGCTGAGAGGAGTCGAAGGTAGCATGTTCAAGGCCCTCTGCAAGGCCTCGGTGATACTTGACACCCGAGCCATTTCGATAGAGCACGACTTTTATGTCGTGAGCGACTCCGTGCCAATGACCACGGATGGATTATTGGGAATGGATTTCATACGAGAACATGACATCGACATATTGGGAGGCAAATACATAAAGATGTACGGAGATACGAAGCGTCTGGTAAACGCGCAAGAAAAAATTAAACTCCCGCCGCGAAGCGAGAACATCGTTCGAGCAAAAACGTTGGAAAAATTAGTTAGGCTCGTAGAAAAACGCGAATTAGCCGAAGGAATTGTAATCGGTTCGTGCATAACAGAAGCAAAAGATAGTAATTGCATCGTGAGTATTGTGAATACGAACGACGAGGAAGCCGAGATGGAACGACCCGTCATAACAATGAAATAGCTGACGCTCGCTGAATTACCGGACGACGCCGAGTCCGAGCGAATGATAAGTACAGTCGCCGCTGGAAGTGGGGCAGCGCGCCTAAGGAATTTACGCGATGAAATCGACACGGCTCACCTCAACGCCGAAGAAAAATTTGAATTAATAAAAATTTGCCAACATTTTGAAGATATTTTCCACTTAGACGGAGACCGGCTAAAATGCACCGACTTGGTAGAGCATGAAATTCCCCTGAAAGAGGGTATACGACCGATCAAAGTACATCCGTACCGACTGCCTGAGACACACAAAAGGGAAGTGGAAAAACAAACCGCCGAGATGCTGGAAGACGGAATTATTAGGCCAAGTAGAAGCCAATGGAACGCACCGTTGTTAGTGGTTGCTCAAAAACCCGACAGCAGCGGTAAACCTCGAATGAGAGTCGTGGTGGACTTCCGCAAACTAAATGAAGCCACCGTGGGAGACTCGTACCCATTGCCGAATATCTCAGAGATATTGGACCAACTGGGAAAAGCAAAATATTTTTCCACGCTTGATCTCGCCTCGGGTTTTCACCAAATCCCGATGGCAGAGTATGACAAGGAGAAAACGGCGTTTTCAACGCCGCAAGGTCATTTCGAGTACACTCGTATGCCCTTCGGTCTGAAAAACGCACCGCCAACGTTCCAACGACTAATGAATACCGTTCTGGCAGGAATACAAGGCACTCGATGCTACGTTTACCTAGATGACATCGTCGTCTATGGTTCATCCCTGAAAGAGCATAACGATCGACTCAAAGAAGTTTTTCAGTGATTGAGGGAAGCGAAATTGGCAGTTCAGCCGAAAAAATGCCATTTTCTACGGAAGGAAACTCATTACCTTGGACACGTAATAACCGAGGAAGGGGTGAAACCCGACGAAGGAAAAATCAAAGCCGTCAAAGAATTTCCACGACCAAAAAACGTGAAGGGTATACAGTCATTCTTGGGACTCGCAGGATATTATCGAAAGTTTATAAAAAACTTTTCACAAATAACGAAGCCACTAACGATGCTATTGAAAAAGGACGTTCCATTCGAATGGACAGCGGAACGAGACGAGGCATTCGAAACTCTAAAAGGAATGCTCACGACGGCTCCAATTTTACAATATCCGGATTTTGCTAAACCGTTCCTAATAACCACAGATGCATCCGATAAAGCAATCGGCGCGATATTGTCGCAAGGCAAGATAGGTGAGGATCTACCGATAAGTTACGCCAGTCGAACTCTAGATAAGGCGGAACAAAATTATTCGACTCCCGAAAAAGAATTGCTCGCTATCGTTTGGGCCGTAGGACAATTTCGTCCATACGTCTACGGAACTAGATTCACGGTAATTACCGATCATCGACCTTTAACTTGGTTATTCAGTGTAAAAGATCCAGGCTCAAGACTCATGAGATGGAAATTAAAATTATCGGAACATGAATTTAACGTAGAATACAAAGCCGGTAAAACAAACACTAATGCAGACGCGCTCAGTCGTATATACGCGACGACACGCGCACAGGCAAGGGAAACCCGAGCCACACAGTCGTGCGACGAGAGAGAGAGCGCGAAGAAAGAAAGAGAGGGCGCGAAGAAAGACAGAGAGAATGAAATACTAAAAGGAACAGGTATACTGGCTTTGATAGGGAAATGCGTTGTGACCGCCACTAATTTTAAGATAAGAACTGAAAAAAAAACTGTACAGGAAAAGTATGAAACATATCTACCACCGTTCAATCTAACCCATTTGGGAGAAAGATTCGATGTCGAACCAAAAATGATAATCGAAAATAGAAAAATTAATTTAAAAACGTAATAAGCAACCCAAAAGAATTAAATGATCTAGGCGTAAAATTACACAAGATGCAAAAAGAATTAGAGTCAGAAGGAACTCAAACTTCACACTACTATCATACTATAGGCACATACTCAATAAGCACTATAGCAATATTTTTAATAGCAATGTACCTAATATATGTGTATCTGACTAAACGAAGAGGGAAAACAACGATAATCCAGCCAACGGAGAACATCGAAATCCGAAGGCAACCAACGGAAACCATCAACATAGAAGAAGCCAAACCAAAACCAAGGAAAAGAAAAGCATCCGCTGGCAAATTACAGGATTTCTTTCAGCGTAATACGCCAAGTACCAGCACGAAATAAAATTACACAAAAGGGAAAAATAATTCTGGGGAACTAAAACTAAGAAAATTGTAAAAGAGAAACGAAAATAAATAGATCCGTTTCTTTTTCTTAGGGGGGAGGGATGTTGTACCCCACAGTACAACGAAGGAATATTCCAATGGAATATTCCAGTAGAATCGAATGAAATAGAAAGCGCAAACTTAGCATCTATAAAAATAAAGAGCGAGAATCACGCCACCAAAAAATTCATGGAATAAGTAAGTTCAAAGAACCTAAACTGCGCGTTTAAATGAAAAGGCCAATCACACCGTCGAACGCATCGTTACGACCATATATGGTCATAACGACCAAAATGCCGAATTGGCACTTTTCACATAGCGACTCGCGGGAGCGACCCGCGATCGCCACGATAATAAAATCAGTCTTAATTGACGAGCGGAGCTAATCAGTTGGTCTTTGATTAAAGCTCGCTTCCTATAACTTTCGCGACACTTGTAATTTGTTAAACCCTTAACTTACAATAAATTGTTATATCTTTTACTTCTTAAAACTCGAGTTCTACTCCTTATTGGCTAACATCCCTAAATAAAATCATATCGCGCAATACTCACGTTTTGCCGATATAACAATATACATAACTTATTACATATTGGTTCAGACGTGCAGAAATACGGATCTCTCGACGAATTCAGCGCTTTCAGATTCGAAAATTATATGACGAATATAAAAAAAATGCTTAGAAAAAATGAGAAACCCCTTCAGCAACTATCCAGACGATACGTTGAAATCAAGAATTCTAACTTGTCGATTAAAAAACGGGAAAGTTTTCAAGAAATTACATTTGAAAAGCTTCATTCGGATGGACCTATAAGTAGCCGATATACCATTCGTTCGCAGTACAAAGTATTACGCAGTAAAACTTACATGCTCAATTCAAAAAGCTCAAGTAATAATTGTCTTTTATTGAAAAACGGAACTGTAGTAGTAGTTTTAAATTTTGTTGAATTACATGACCGTAAAAAATGTATACTTGGTAGAAAACTAAAAGTAGTAGAAAATTTGTACGCAGATCCCGTATACCCCTGTGCATCAGAACAATTGGGTGTGCAAGTTGTGCGTGAAGATATGGATATATGCCTTTGGCCGTGTGATGAAATATGTAGCAAAATGTGGAAAATACCGTATGAATGCAATAAGTTCGTTGTTTTCCCAATCTTACATACTTATTAGCGGATGTATATGTATATCTATATTTTAATCAGATATATGATATAATTTTACATAGGACTTTTTAAATATTATATTACGATTACATTAGGTTAGATTAGATTAGATTGGATTAGAATAAGTTAAAGATATCAACGTACCGTATAGAGTACGAAATACGCGTTTCTTTTGCATTGTCCGTGTTCTTAAAAATGTAAGATTTGTGCCGATTTTTTGTTTATTTTTCCAAGTATCCAAGTTATCACCGTGTTTAGAGTTGCTTACATGCCGATACAATAAGTACAGTGTTTTGCGAAACGTCGGCAATTAAGAAACTTCCGGATAGCTCGGAAACCTGGAAAAGTTCGAAGCATTTGTTCATATTTCAGGATAATGGCACAATTTTCTGTTGTGCAATTCGAGGATGGACTCGATTTAGTACCAAACTCATGGCTAATTAGTGATACCGAGTGTTTTTGGCCACCCTACAATGACGATAAATTAATCAGAAAAGCCATTGCTAACTGCGAGGAAATTAACCATACAAATTGGATCGTCTGCAAAATACTCCGAATTTTTACAACAGCAAGTGAGTAAAGTTTATTTTATTTATTTTTATTGAACAACTATTTCAAATATTATACGTTATTCCAGCGTCAAGAATTTCTTTTCTATTTCTATGCGATGTCTGAATAAATGAGCAGTAGATTTTACAAATTATTATATATGTAAATTGCTAACATAAAAAAAATCATATGAATTAATTTCAATATATTGTAATATATAATTACAATGGAAAACTAATTTTAACTGTTGAATTCCAAGCATAATTATGTTAATGTTAAATTATTCTAATCACGTTTGCACATGCTTGTATTGACTTTATATTTAAATGTTATTTAATATATCAAATCATGAATTTTAATAATTAATATTTTTACATTGATACACATATATACATTGTGTGCACGGCGGTGAGTCATTTATTATTATTACTTGATAATGTTACTTTAATACTTCAGATTCCTATGAAAGTGGTATGAAAAAAGTTAAGTTGGCAGAAGAGATGTCGGACTTAGACTCTTCTGATATGGAAAAACAAAAACGAAATCGTCGAAACCGAGCCAAAAAAATCGTAGACTCATCAGACGATGAAGAATTGTGTTCGACACTGCCTCGTCCGCCAAAAATCACAATTTTATCAACGCTATCTTTACAGCCCTCAGCATCATCAAGTCATTCTTACCAGAAGAAACAGAATACAAAAGTAGTATCCCAACAAAAGTGCAATGAAACAACACTGATGTGCAAAGAAAATAATAATTACGTGGATGATGCTTCGTTCTCATCTTCATTTACGAATAAAAATCTTTCTTCTGATACCTATAAAAAACAATCAGTGCTGGAACAGAACTCGACAATGGCAATGGATACGGGTATGTAAAAAATACGATCACTAACTACACGAAAACATTTCTATATTTGATCAAGTTGGTTGAATTTAGTTTATGTATTATTATAATTAATATTTTAGAATTTCTGGAAGAAATAATTCGTCGGTTCAATAAACTTGAATCAAAGTTGGACAAAATTTATGGGAAGTTGAAGATTTTTGAAGAAAAGATGGATAAGGGCATTGCCGAAAAAAATGATTATTTGAAGGTCGAAGAACTTATTTCTTTGCCATTACAAACGGTGGATGACATGGTACAACTGGAATCAGAGCTTCAAGATAACAATTTCTTTAACAACATGGTAAGCTTATAAATCAATGAATGCACTAGATATCTGATGCGATTGCTTCAATTCTCTTCGAATTTGCTGTAAACAGAAATATTCGTTGAATTACACTTCTTCAATTTTTGTCCTCCACTTTATTGTGAAAATTGTATATCACTTTCTTATTAGTTTAATATAATAAACAATGTAAATGTTATTTTGAACTTTTATGTTTCAGATCATTTTTATGAAACAGATGGGTGGAAGAAGTTATCACGACATGATTGTTACGATTCTGAAAAATTTTATTAGCAATCGTCTTTCGACGCAGTACTGCTGGAATGGGAAAGATTCCAAAAAAGAAGCATTTAAAAATCTATTGTTCGCTAAATGCTTAAAACGTAAGTTAACATTATAATATTAATATGGTTTAGTATATCCTCTTTAATGTGGTTGAAGTAATTATTTCGTTATATATTTTATACGTAAATATTTCTAATCTTTAATTCATTAGAAGATGTTTATTAATAATACCGATCGATTTAAATAAATCACTCATCTATGTAATGGTTTCAGGGCTTACACAATACAGCCGAGATGTATTTTATTACATGAGTAATTTATTTAATTGGACGAACATTACCAATGAACATTAATAAATAAAATAAACGTTTAAATGGTTAAAGCTTATTTAAAAACAAACAAGAAAACTAAAACAATATTTCCAAAGATCATAATTATTAACTAGAAATCTCAACATTAAAATAAGTTTCTTTGTATTCAGAATGTATCCACACAAAATTTGAAGCCGATGACAAAGAAATAGTCCAAGTGATCTTAAAGTGGTTTTTACAAGGAAAATTGCGACACGACAGAGATATGTAAGTAAACAGTACGAAGTGATAGAAAAGAGTTGTTATGAATTTCTATGAAAGTTCATATTATTATTTGTTATTTATATACATATTTTTTTTCAGGGAACGATTGCAGCGAAGAACGACACAACTATTGCCAGAATAAGTTTTTAGTTTACTTTGCTTTTTTGCTTTAAATTACTTGTCTTTTTTCCTTTAAATTAATTACTTCAAATAAGAGTTTCTGAAATCTCTTTAAAAGAATGTTTAAACTTTTATATATATTTTTATGAAGTAATTATATTAAATGAAAGTTTAGTTAATTCAATATAACTACTTGATATCAGTTTTTGAAGTACTCTAAGTAAGAATTTTTGAATACCCTTTTATTTTTTGAAATTTTATGTTCACTAAATGAATATTATTTTTTTCATAGTTACAGTATTTTATTTTTGTTATTGAGAATACAAGACTAATATGATTAATAAGAAACTGTCATGAAATTAATGAAAGACATTACTGTGATGAATTGAAGGCTGTAATGTTATTGATTACAAATTGTAATTGTAATGAGTTAATTAAAGGTTAATTAATCAAAAACAAGACTAAAATGTACTTATGTACGAAATGAATATAAAGACTATATAATAAAGATCAGAAATTAGATCCACATTTAGCAATATTTCAGAATAGTTGTTGATTTTGTATGTGCAAAATAATTTTGTATGTGTAAATATTGCTATGAGGTTTCTAAATAATTGTTAATCATAATAATAAATTATAATGCGTGTGTGCGTGTACGTGTGTGTTTGCGTGTACAGCAGCGTCATTAACCCCTTACCACTTCTGAGTTAGATGCGTTTCGGAATACCTTCATGTATACAACACATACATGCGTTTCGCATGTATGTGTGTATGTATTGTATACATACGCGTCAATTTCGAAGGTATTCCGAAACAAATCCAACTCAGAAGTGATAAGGCATTAACGACGCCGTGCAAGTGAATGTGTGTGTGTGTGTGGCAGGGGGGGGGGGGTCAGAATTATTTTGAAACTATTCTGCAATATTTCTAAAGGCTTTCGATAACCTTTTAGAAAGATTTCAGAAGTACAATGTACTTCTGAAACCATTTCGTATATATTTTATAAACGTTGCAGACATATTTCTGACCTTTCAGACACATTTCTGGAAGGATTCACGTGGAAGAATCGGGGACATTTTGACCTTTCAGAGAGTTTTCAGAGATCTTGCAGACATATTTCGCAATATTTGTGAAATGTTTCACTTTTTCAGTTGGAAAATTTCTGAGATCTTTCTGACATGTTTCTGTGCTGTATGGGGTATAAAAAATTTGTAACGTATCACAAAGTATAAATATGTATACTTTACTAATGTTTAAATTATGTTACTATTTATCCCATCTTGATACGTTCTGTTGATTCTGACCAATCACATTTTCATCCTGCGCTTTTAACCGAGCTGGCAGAGCGGGGAAGAACAGTCCTTACCACCAACGGTTGCTATGCGGCCGTTATTGTTCTAGATTATTTTATTGAAGTGAATACTTCTTATGCAACGCTGGAGAGCCGTGCGTAAGTTAAACCGGACAAGGGAATGGAGGATCGATGAAGATAGAAAAAGACGGAGATGTAAGCGAGAGCTCGATATTCTCTTTCTCTCTCACTGCGTATGTTAAACCGGACAAGAGAATGAAGGAATTGAAGAAGATAGCGGGAGACTGATGTGTGAGAGAGTGAGAGCGTCACTCTCTCTCGCTCGCACCTGCGTCGCATTGGCTCTCGCTCGAGCGAGCGGCGGAAAGTATCTTCCTGTCCCTCGCCGGTACATGTTCGGGCGGGGGTTCGAGGCTTCGAAAATATCGAGTGTTTTAAACAATAAAGCTATATTTTTACGTACCTTTGTATGTAAAAAGCTCCGTGTGAGCGCTCGTGTTTGATAAATAATAATATAACAAAATGAGAGTGCTTATTTTTTATGATAAACTCATTTTTTTAATGTTTAAAAAATTCATACTCAAAAAATAAAAATAAAACCTGTGTGTATTGTGCACACACGTAAGAAGTGAATACTTCTGGTATCCAGCCTTCCGCCTGAATGAAAAATTAAAAATATAATCATTAAAATAATCGTTAAGATCATTAAAAACAATCATTTTAAAAAATTGAAAAAACTGTGTTGCGGAGCCTGATGAGGCTAACGCAGAGACCTGCGGAGCCTATTGAAGGCGCTCGGATAGCCTACAGAGTCTTTCAGAGGCCCTGCAGAGACCTACACAAAAACAACAAAAATAATTTACATGGAAATAATTACAATTTCAAAGAATTATTAAAATAACAATTTAAAACAATTATCTAAATAATAATTTATTTTATCCGAAGGACTGCGCAGGGATTTACATAGCCTCCTACAGCTCCCGCAGGCCTTCTACAGCCCTGCGCAGTCCTTCGAAAGTGCTGCGCAGGGTTGTAGAAGACCTGCGGAGGCTGTAGGAGGCTTTGTAAGGCTATGACGCTCGCTCGCTCGAGCGAGAGCCAATGCGGCGGGGGTGTCAGCGAGAGGGAGTGACGCTCTCACTCTTTCACACATCATTCTCCCGCTATTTTCTTCAATTCCTTCATCCCCTTGACCGGTTTAACATACGCAGTGAGAGAGAAAGAGAATAACGCTCTCTCGCTTACACCTCCGTCTTTTTCTATCTTCTTCGATCCTCCATTCTCTTGTCCGGTTTAACTTACGCACGGCTCTCCAACGCCGCATAAGAAGTATTCACTTCAAAAATTAAATGATTTAATACAAATAAATGATTTCAAACCTAACCTCTGCGAGGGAAGGCGCATTGTCGAGATAGGAGAATTGGGCAAAAACTTAAAATGTTGTAGTTGCAAAGAAGTGCTTTCTCTCGAAAATGTAGTAGATGAAGTACACTTAGGATTGAATTCAATTCTAACAGTCAAGTGTACCGAAATGTTATTAATCAACAAACGTTCGAGCAGGAAAAATTATACGATTAAACGAACTTACCTTAAGTGAAGTTCGATCGTAATTGTATGAAGCGTCTCTTCCGATAGATCCCAATGTAGTCCCCCCTCCCATGCCCGAATTACCACACGTTTTCAACGCCCATCTAGGGATTTTTTGTCCCTTATGGATGGGTGCCCCGCTTTGTGAACTCATTATTCCAAAGTATTGCCATATTGATGGGGAATACCCGCCCGAGGTATTGGGTAACAGGTAAACATAAGTATTATGCTTATTTAATTTTTACCAGGGTGGGATGTGATCTATCGGAAGAGACGCTTCATACAATTTGATTTTTAATCGTATAATTGTATTTTGCACCTCTTCCGATAGATCCCAATGTAGATGTTTAAAGTCCACATACGGCTCATATGAGGCATTTCGCATGAAGTCATCCACCCTGAAAAGTGAAAGTCGGCCAATCGCCTTGAAATTTTATGATCGATAGTCCTATTGATAGTGAAGCTTCAGCAAAAATTTTAAGGCTCTAGCTTAAATAGTTGCCTAGCAATAGGGGCTCAAATTTGTACCATGTTGGCCGTCGTGGCAACATTCCCAGGTTTTTATCTTCCCGAGAAATATAGAAATTTAAAAAAGTTTGGAGTGATTTTTAAAGCATTTTTCGCGTACTTTAAGAATATGTTATTAATTTTTAACAAAATTAATAAGTTCATAAACAATTTTTAAGATTAATGTTAAAAACGACTTTTTCCCATAGATCGACCCCTTCTATTTTTATAAAAAAAAATTATAAAATAGTAGGGATCTTTATGAACAAAAAAGTATAGAACGATCAAGATCGCCGAGCCTTAGTTTTCGAGATACGGAACGAGTTATCAAATGAGCGGCCGCTCCGCGCAGCGTCGCGCGGGGACCTTCCCGGCTACATTTGAGCGGAGCGCCCGCTCGCTGATAAATCCTACTGTATCTTCGAAACTAAGGTCCAGCCCATCTTGGACACTCTATACTTTTTTGTTCAGAAAGAACCCTACTATTTTATATAAAAAAATTATAAAAATCGAAGGGGTCGATCTTTGAGAAAAAGTCATTTTTAACATTAACCTTAAAAATTTTTTATGAACTTATTAATTTTATTAAAAATAAAAAATATATTCTTAAAGTACGCAGAAAATGCTTTAAAAAGCACTCCTGACTTTTTTAAATCGCTATATTTCTCGGGCAGATAAAAACCCGGGAATGGTGCCACGACGGCCAACATGGTACAAATTTGAGCCCCTGCTGCTAGGCAACTATTTGAGCTAGAGCCTTAAATTTTTTGCTGAATCTTCACTATCCATAGGACTATCAACCATAAAAATTTCAAGACGATTGGCCGACTTTCACTTTTCAGGGTGGATGACTTCATGCGAAATGCCTCATATACGATATTAAACTTTATTTCTAACTCAACGGTTGTAACTTAAAAATAATGAGTGCCCGTCAACAACAAGGAATGACTATCCTGATAACATTTTGTTTTAATTCTAATTGCAAGATTGTTCTCGCGTATTCTGAACCATTCGCCAATAAGGAGAGATCGTAAATCCCGCTGTTTGACAAAACGCCTTTAATCCACCGGGAAAGCGTCGAAGCAGAAACCTTCTTGAACGGGTTTTTCAGAGCGATGAAAAGTGAATCTTCACTCCCCCGTATGGAACCAGTTCGTTCTTTATACGAATCAAGGGTCCTAACTACGCAAATATTCCTTCCAGCTTCGTATCTTGAAAAAATTAGAACAGGTTGAGATCGACCGCGGACCGACGTCTTTATAGCGTCCGAAATCTTTATCCGGATGATATTACCACTTTCGACTATGTTGCTGAGCTTAAGGGGAGATATACACCTAGGAGGCAAAAAAAAGGTTATTTCTGAGATTTTTTTGTAGGAAAACTATTAAAAATTTCGGATTGTAGTTTGAACCAAATGAAAGTATACACATTCAAGAATATGTTTAATTTGTATTATTAAAAAATATCGAAAATATTTCGAGATATCGCATGTTCTTTGAAGCTCCGTAAAAAAATCTTCATGCACGGTAACCCCTGGCGTTTTCTCAAAAATCATCTGAAAAAAAACCAAAAAGATTATTAAACTAGATACTATAATCTAGTACTTGTCATAGCCGATTTTGAACATATCGATTTATAACAAAATGGCGAACGTTTGAAAATAAATTAAACTAAGGAACGAAAAAAAAATCCTATGACACGTACTAGAAAATCGTATATAGCATAGGCACAACAAATTTCAAGGCAATTTCATTGGTTTTCGAGAAATTTTGGGTACCGATTTGAAAAACATGGTTTCGAGAAAAACGTGTTTAAAAATTTGGGAATAAATAAATGATAAAATTTGTCAACTTACATGGAATCATCGATACCAGGCCCATAGTGTAGGTCGTCTACGGTCGACGGAATGCTCAAGGCTTCTAAATGTTGTTGTCGGCGCCGTATTCGCTATGCGAGTTTCATCTTCTTGCGTAGTGAATAAGTGCGCTCCTGGCCCAACCGATATTCCCAACACGTTCATAATTTCGAGTAGTGAGGTCACACCATTATTGAACGTGCATCCTGCCAGAAAAACAGCAATGTTAACAATTTTGGACCCGCTGTTCATTGTTTTTGGAGCTATCTTCCAAATTAATTGATTGAAGCTCTCATTGCAGTTTTGCGCATATCCGCCAACACAGCGTTCTAACAATTTGTCATTGCTGAGGTCTTCGTAAATTGGTTTGATGGCATCTAATACCATTTGTAGCAATTCAGCATAATGGTGACAGAAATTTTTCAGTTGGTTTTTGGCTTTCACTTGTTGCCACTTGCACCACGATTCGGGACCTTCGGGACAGGAATGATGTTGAGCATTGCTGTTTGTTGAGCTGTAATGGTAGAATGTTGCCCATATCGTTTTTTTCATCTCATCCTTGGAGTCACAGTTTCTGCGAATAGCTAAACCATAGTAAATACTCAGTTTATCTATAAGCTTTGCCGTCAATTTGTTTTTGCCGCCGATTCCAGAGTTGTTTTTCTTGCATCCGCGAAGACGGGTTCCCATTCGCTTTTGAACGTGTCCCACGCATTCTTTTTTCACGATTTCAATTTCATCACCATACGGTTTCGCATTTATTATTCCCGTGTACGTCTTAGAATCGCCATCCCCCACGTCATTAGTGTACATAACTCCATGCTTTTCGACAGATCTTGAAAATAATTCAATCATGGCGTCTACTTCCATTTTGCCTGACGATCCTTTATGGTTGGCCTGACAATTTACATCGTGACGAGATTTCCATTCCTCATATTGCTCGGTATTTTTGTGATTATTCCAATACTGACGTTGAGCACAATAAGAAGATTTCACAAGATAATCAACGACTTTTCCTGTCAACTGACCAATGAGAACAGCAGCTCCATATAAAGAGGTAAAACCACGTTTTCGCCATGTCCCATCCCCTGAAACGGTCAGTTTTGTGATATCAGCACTCGGATTTTGTTTTGTTATTTCCTCTTGTTCTTCTTTCACAGCTTGTTTCAGCATCAATTCAACAATACTTGAAGCAGCAGAATGAATGTTTTCCATTATCATATCATACGTCGTTTGGCGAAGCGGAGGAGGTAAATCCATGAGTCCACAAAATTTCATCGCTCCACGCAAACCAATTCCCAATGAACGCATGACAAAAAAAATCGTGTATTTATTTCGTAAGCCATGTTGGTGTACGGACACGAAGGAATGAAAGTCGGATTGCACGATGAACACGACACTACAGTTTTAAAACCAAGTCCTCGAGTGCTTTCTATAGAGAATCGAATATCACTATCACATTTTTTGCATTTCACACACTCCGATAAAGCATAAAACACAGTAAGAAAATTCAGAATGCGATATCCGATGGTTGGATCTTCTGGTGCGGATGTCTCACGATCGATCTTCAGTTTTTTGGCACTGGAACTAATATTCGCGTCGCAAAGTTTTTCGGCAGAATATCGATTTTTTGGCGGTACTTTTTTGTTGCTGCGATCTTTGCGAAAAGATCCGGATCGATGAGATTCTCGAGGACTTTTATTTCTGGTATTCGTTTTTTTTCAATATCTATTCGACAACGAACATTCTGTGTAGCGCACAGTTGCACTAACGGAAAAATACTGACAAAACGTGTCTATTTCTGGCAATGAATAAGAGCCATCTGGAATGTTCTTTATACCTGCATACCCTAAAAACACACTACAATAGAATGACGAAACAAGTTAATACGCTTTGTCCGAAGGGTCGCTTGCCGGTACCTGACTGTCGGGTCAGCACCGACCCGTTCACGTTTTCGGCTGTAACTCACTTATTTATCAAAATATTGCCTTGCCGTTTTCACCAGATATTCTTAAAACCTCAAACTTAAAGAAAATGCAAAAAAAATTTTTTTTCTAACGTCTAGGTGTATATTTCCCCTTAATCAGCGGCATCGTCTGCATACGTTGTCCCGTCAGCACGGCTAGAAGAGTGGTAAGCTTTCCCGCTAACACTTCTAATGATAGCGTGCTATTATCACCAAGCGCTTCCAGATAGTCCAATACTATCTTAGGATCCCACGTAAAATCGTATTTTCGTCTGGACGGCCGACATTCAACAACTCCTTTAAAAAATCGCTTGACCCTTGCGTCCTGATCGACATACGGCCCTACGATTAGCGAGATCGCCGATCTCAGAGTGTTCAATGAACCGTGCGATGCGCCTCGCTGAAATTCCATAGCGAGGACCGTAAGAATATTCTGGATGGATGACTTGTAGAAATTGACGTTATGATCTTTGCAAAAACTCCACCATCTTCGCAACGCACAATCGTACTGCTTTATTGAACCCTCACGAAGACATGCCGTCATCAAATCCAGTGCTACTTCCGGAACTTGCCTTAGCTAGAAAGCTTTCCTGATAACAACCCCGCCTCCAGGGTAAGGTCCCTCCAAGGCGGATGCGGTTGATTGCTAGGACACAATAATAAGGTCTTATCCGGCGAAAAAACCACCGGCTCTTTGCGTAATAATGCCCGAAAGAGAGGGTACCAGGGCTGCGTAGGCCACTGAAGAACCACCATGATTACGCTTGCCTCTTCTTCCCTAATTTTTTGCAAAGCCTTCAGAATGATGGCAAATGGGGGAAACGCATAGGTCAGTGAAAAAAAACCCATTGGATTATAAAAGCATCGATAGCTGAACTATCTGGATTTGTAAACCAAGAAACAAAGCACTCACACTTTGTATTAATACGTGAAGCATATAAATCAATCTCGGGACTTCCTAATGTCTTCACGATCTGCTGAAACGCTCAGTCCCCCAGAGAATACTCCGTTTCTTTATAAAGCCTCCTCGATTCAAAATCAGCATCTGCATTTTCTTTTGATCCAATGAACGATGCCGCGACTCTATTATTTCGCACTTCACACCAATCCCATATCAATCTTGCCGCGTTATTCAACTTTTTGTAACGCGTACCGCCCATCCGGTTAATGTATGCAATCGCCGTGGTGTTATCTATTCGCAACAAAATATCGCTGTTTTCCAGATTCTCGGCAAAACATCTCGACCCAAAAAGGCCGCTTTTAACTCGAGAATGTTGATATGGGTCTGACTCTCTTTACTCCAGAAACCATGTGATCTCTTTTTTCCTGAGATAGACCCCCAACCAGATAACGATGCATCACTAAAGATTTCCAACGAGAATTCTAGAGGCTTTATCGAATTCCTCGGGTTCTCAATGGCTTTTAGCCACCAGACAAACTCGGCTTGTAACTCGTGTCCTAATCTCATGTTTGTATCGAAACAGTTTTCAGACTTTAACAGCGCCAAAAACGCGATCTCTCGAACATCTTTGTATGCGCGAAACCATAAGGGATTGCCGGACAACTTGCCACTAAAGAACCCAAAAAACGCGCGAAATCGTGAATTTTACAGTTTTTCTTGTGATAAAATTTTCGAATCAAGGCCTTCACTTTGACTCTCTTATCATCTGGTAGCTCTAACTGCATTGCTCTCCAATCAAACAAAAAACCCAGGTATTTACATCTCATCGATGGCGTAGTTTGCGATTTGTCTTCGTTGATTATGAAACCCAAAGACTCAATGAGTTTCCTAGTTTCCAACAGATTATTTTGACATTTTACAAAGGACTTTCCAATAATAAGAATATCGTCCAAATAGATAACCGAAAGTAAGCCTTTGCTGTGGAACTCTGCCATAACTGGTTTTAAAATCGTCGTAAATACAAACGGTGATGTCGCCAGTCCAAACGGTAAACAAGTAAACTCATAAACGATATTCCCGAACATACATCTCAAAAACTTTCTATCCTTTTTTTTATGAGGATCGCGTAGTACGCATCCTTCAAGTCGATCGTAGCGAGGAAATAGCCTCTATTTATGAGACTCACTGCTGTTCTACGATCTTCAAGCTTAAAATGTGACGTCGGAACGAACTCATTCAGCTGTTTTAAGTTTAAAACTAGCCGAAAACCTCCTCCGGATTTTTTAACCGCGGAGACATCCGATAAAAACTGATCGCGACTATTCTAGCACGATTCTATCGCTCCCTTATTTAACAGAGATGGCACGAGATCCTTAATTACCACACCCTCTTTCCCCGCATTCGCTTTGTCTCTGTGAAAAAACCGTTGTTTCGGCACGGGGGAGAAAGGGATTTCATAACCCGCTATCCACGTTAGGACGCGCTTATCTGTTGTATGATGTTTCCACTCCATTGCGAAAAACGCAATCTTCCGGCTATCATACTTACAGACAAATCTATCGTCTGCGTATTGGAGAATGGTTCGGTCTCCCTCTCGGCGAACCGCGGCGAGCAGGACCCTTCTGCCTCGGAAAAATGTTGCGATTTTTCACAGATAACGGTATATTTTTCCCGCCTGCACTCGTTGATCGTTGGCGATGGCCGCCTGAGAAGCGACGAGGCAGGAACTTCAAGTGTTTTGACCCTTTTGCCTCTGAGTCCTTTCGCAATGCACTCAGCTCTCGACTGATACTTTCAAGTGCTTTTGCAGCTTTCACTTTCTCATCCAGTTGCCTCCCGAACAGATAATCATCAGCTGTTGACGAATTTCGAACCTCCCTAAAATCCGAACCCATGTTGGCCAGAACGAGGCTTCGCCTAACTGGTGCCTCGTAATGAATAAGATCCGCTAATAGACTCCCTGTGTCACTCAAACATTCAAAGAGAGCAAGCTTCCCTTGCGTGTTATTCAAAACTCCAAGAAACATCTTCTCCACAGCGGCGATACAGGCTGCAAGCTTAGCTTGCTTTGCTGCAATTCGCTCATCTCTCTTGATGACTGTTTCCGGGTGAACAGCCCTCACCTCCGAGTTTATCGCTGGCGGATCAATGCACTTTGCATTGTTTGGAGGCGGATATTTTAAAATCAAAAGGGACTGGTCATCTGCAGGCAATCCTTTCTTAAGGATCTCGTCCCATCTAATTGCCATTTTCGAAGCAATATCCTCATCCAGTACTCGCTCCTCCAAGAACCTTTTCCCCATAACCTCTAATATCTGAGTGTCCAGAGATATCTCATATGTCGATCTCGACAGAGGTGTATTATGACCTGTGTCAGATAGAACCTGACAGGGCTCGACAATATCATTATGAGCTTGGGACGACTCCAAAGGAGCAATTTCAGCTCTCTGCGCAGACGCAGCTTTCGCAACACCTAAGTCCGGTGCGAAATCTATTGAGACGTCTTCCTCGGTATACTCCGGTGATGAGAATCTCGATCGTCTACGATCCTCCTTCCTTCGCTTCTTTCCTTCTTCCTCCGAAGCGGTCGAACTGTGTCGACGTCCTGACGAAGAAAAATAAGGTCCATCGTGTCCAAGCGCAACGAGATTCATGTCTGACAATGAGTACATCAAACGTACGCATTAAATAGGTTAAACCATATTTAACGCTCTCTGTTGGTTTATCGCCCGAGTAATAACTCTTCCTCATATGGGTTAGAGCCCATACGAGGGGCTCGTCTCAGTTCACCCAAAATCCAGCGATGATATGACGAATCTAGCCTATAAAGCATCTGTCAAATTAGCTTTGCACATACGAGGAACGATACTTACTCCTATGTTTTTTCCGATGCTTTCTCTCAGTCATTAATTTCTCGAGTCTCTTAATTGTTTCTTCGAGAGCATTTTCTCCATCCCTGGACCTACTTCTTGAACTGCGAAAACCCATTCTTGAAATTTCAATAAGACCAGATTATATTTACGACGTGTGGATCTTCCGGCACACGGAAGAAGAATGAGTTCACAGAGCGGGGCACCCATCCATAAGGGACAAAAAATCCCTAGATGGGCGTTGAAAACGTGTGGTAATTCGGGCATGGGAGGGGTGACTACATTGGGATCTATCGGAAAAGGCGCAAAATACAATTCATGTCACACATGATAATTGTAAGCATTCTGATGCTAATGTAGTAATTTTTAACACAGGTGTCTGAAGTGACTGTAGTTTATTTATCTCAATGTGCAGTGGTTCACTTACAAGGATTCTTACAAAGGTTTGTGCCGGATGGGTATACAGTTCTTACGTTTGATTTTACTTTGCGACAGTTCTTACGTTAGGTTTGGGACAGTGCTTACGTTAGGCCCGGACGGACTGCTGCCGCTGCGCCTCGTACGCCTCCCTTTATAGTCCGGTGCCGGCGGCTCATTGGTTGCTGACTCGGTGGTGGGGGTACCACCCGGCGCGCTCGGTGATTGGAGCGCTACTTGTTGGAGGGGATAATATCTCGATTTCACACTAATACAAACATAGTTCTCGGTAAGTACAAAATATGTATTTTCAACTAATATTTATTTGGAAAATAAATATTATCCTAATGAAATTGTTATTATTAAAAAATGAAATTTATATTTACCAATAAAAATACTGATTTACATATTTTAATCGTAGGTGCCGTACATGCTGGCTTTGATTGCACTGGATTGAATAAAGTATTAGCCTGTTTAAATATACCGACAATTTCAAAACAATTATTTAAACGATACGAAAGAGAAGTTGGTCCGGCAATGGAAAAGGCTGCAGAAGATAGTTGTAAAAGAGCTGCCAAGGAAGAATGGAAATTAGTGAACGACAATATTGAAAAATTGTGTGAATTATTGTAAGTTTCATTTTCTTCGACGCAGCTATGCAGCACATTTTTTTATTGACCACGAAAAAATAGAAAAATATTCCTTTTCAATTATGTTTTTCTATAACCATGTTCTAATGAGAATAGTTTTTATGTCAAGATGAATTCTTTATAGATTTACATTCATTTTAAAAGTTATGCTAAACTTTTACTAATAATCATTTTTGTCTAAATGTACATAATTTTTAGGAAATCATGGTGAATAGTAAATAATTGAATATTATTATCTTGCCTATGAACATTTTATATTCAAATTGTATATATTATACAAATCAATTTGTTATGCATTATACATCAACTTCATGAGTGTTCCATAATAATGTGTCCAATTGTGGAATAATTTTTATTTTGCTGCTAGATAAATTAGTTACGATTGCAATAAATGATTCATAAATATTCAAACATTATAGAATTAATTTATTGTCTGTATTTTTTAATTATACATAAATGAATAATTACTGAAATTAATATAAAATAATTCTTTATTGATATCATACCATCCATTGTTTTCTCCTTTTTCTCTTTCTATGCCACAGGAAATCATCGAAGAAATTTATCCACACCGTACGATTTTATTCTCTGCTATGAAGAATTGTGAGGATGAAAATAATAATAATGCGTCCTTTGATTCTGCTGTAGGAGATGTCGTTAATATAATTGCCTCTTACGATATGGGGTGGAGTAAGCGCGGGAATAGAAGGAGTTACGATAGTTTAAACGGATATAGACCAATTATCGGATTTTTAAGTGGCAAAATTCTTGACTATGCTGAACGAATAAGGAAATGCAAATATTGTGATATAGGTAGAGAAAAAAATGATCATAATTGCCGCAAGAATTTCAAGGGAAGTGCTAAAGCCATGGAAGCTGATGCTGGAGCAGCTTTGATAAACAATAGTAAGATTCTTAAAGAAGTTAATCTTGCTGCACGAGTATTAGTTGGTGGTGAGGATAGTTGTACTATTGCGGCTGTGCGTCGAGGAAACCCAAACAAAATTTTCAAGCTTTCTGATCGGAATCATTTGAAAAAAAAATTTAGTAAATACTTTGTAACGTTATTTTAACGTTTCTGTCTTTTGTACAACGCGCCGCTTCTCGACTGCCTCATGCGCGAAAATCCGTTCCGATCTTGGTTGGACAGTAGCCTATAGTGCGCTGTCTAATCGATGATTTCTAAACTCTTTCATGTATGTGCAAGGAAATAAAATCGAGGAAAGAGGGCAGCAGGAACCAGACAGCCGAACGTTAGCGCTCGGCGCGCTCTTCCGAATCTCCCCGAACTTAGCGCAAGAGGAGAGGATCGCCTGTCGAACTAAGACAAAGGGAGAGAGCGAGTTCGTCACTATAGGGAGAGAAAGAGAGAGAAAAAAAGAAAGAAAAGTACAACCGTCGTGGCGAGAAGTCACGCATAAAATTAGAGAAAGCCCAACAGCCGTCGAGAGTAGGCGTCATCGAGTACCTTTATTTTTGAAGAGAGAGTTTTGGAGATACAGCGAGGGTAGTCGCAATAATTGCATCAGCGAGGGTAGTCGCGCTTTATTTGGAGAAAAGAGAAGTTTAAGTCGTCGAGCAAGGACGCACAAATAATTGGCATATATGTAAGTCGTCGAGAGTAGTCGCACAGTTTTTTATTGTATCGAAGCAAGCGCATTATTATTGTTTATTTCATTAAAATTGTTAAGTGTGTTACACGGTGTGTCGATTTATTGATATCTAAAAGACCGAGGACCGTGACCGTTTGAGATACTCCACGAGGACTGAGGTAAGTCCGGAATTTTCTTGGTTTATTAATTGTGAAGGATTTGCGAGCCGGTGTGCATGTGACGGCTTATCCTATTTGCGAGATAAATTAACCGAGGGTTATTGGGTAGCTATAATTCTCAAGGGGTTTTATTATATTTTCCCGCACTTTATTCAAAAAAATATTAACATTGTAACTCAGCCTCCACGAGCCGACCCCGCTCACCGAGCTAGTCAAGGAAAAGGTCTCGCGGCGGTTCGGAGGTGTTACAACTTATATAAATAAATTAATTACTAGGAAATGAAAAGAGAAACAATTGCACATTTAAAAAAATGTTTTGGATATGCGCTCGCTCAAAATACTGGTGATAGTCAAAATCTTGCAAGTACATTACGCAGCATTCCTGAACATTTTTTCAATAATCACGAGAACTGTAGTACTTGGTGTAATCGGAAAAATGGCTCTGAAAAACAAAAAATCGTGCTCACGGATCTATCATTATATGAGCAGCTAGCAGATTTGTTGAACAAATGCGCTAATAATGCATATAAGTTTTCAATGGCTGCATCAAGCCAATCCAACGAATCTTTTAATAATATAATGGCTCATAAATCATGGAAATATATTTGCTACAGTCGTACTGTGCACAAAAAACGATGGTGATTCTTACTTGCTCGAAGTTAGAAAAAAATTACTATTGTCACCAGGACGATATACTTCGTCATACGTACGTTCATCAGACTAAACGCGATCAAAACGTGCAATAACTGAAAAATTGCCATCAACAAAATAACGAAGAATTTTTTTAGCTGATAAATGTGATGATTTAAGAAAAAAAATTAAAACGTAGAAGGTGTTCAGTATAAATCGAATCATGGTTTATCTGAACAATGTGAAGATATAATTAATTTCGATGAATCGCAATTTGAAACACGTGACGAAATTAAAATATCCCCTGAAACGTGCAATATAGTTTTTTTCGATTTAGAAACGTCAGGTTTTCGTAAATGCGATGAGATTCTTCAAATTGCAGCAACATGTGAAGGACTTAAATTTAGTGTTTATATCAATACTAATCAAATAGTTGCAGATAAAGCTTCTGTTCATACAGGATTAAAAAATATAAATGGACAATTATTTTTACATGGTGCAAAAGTATTATCAGTATCTTTAAAAGATGCTCTTAAAAGTTTTAAACAATTTTTAAATCTTTCGTCCACGCCATGTTTATTTGTAGCACATAATGTAAATTTCAATAAAACACATTTACTTGGTGCTATTTTAAAATGTTCGATGGTCCACAATTTTCGCCAAATTGCAGAATTTTCTGACAGTATACCATTGTTCAAAAAACATTTTCGTTGTAAAAATACTGAAGGTTCATATAGGCTTTCTGAATTAGCTATGAATCATTTAAATATTAATTCGAATGATTTTCATGAAGCTTTATACGATGTTGAAGTCTTGGAACAATTGGTCTCTTTAACTGATAAGAAATATTTATTTGAAAGTTCTAAATCGTACAAAGCATGTTTAGTTCATATGACTAAGTTAAAAACTACTGCATCTGCGAAACAATGTTTGTCTCCTTTGAAAGGAGTAATATCTGATCATATGATACACAAAATGGCTTCACAAGGAATAAAACACGAAGAATGACAAGATACATACGAAAAAGAAGGAACAGGAGGGTTAGTTGAATTTTTCAAAGAAACCATGAGTGATAAAAAACGACGAGTAACTAAAGATAAACGAGTACTTGATAAATTGATTAGGTTTTTTGAAGGAAGTCGGTGATATATACTTCTATTCAATATATTTGTTCCTAATACATGATAAACAAAATATATATATAACGGTTTAAAAATAATTGTTCTAACAAATACGTTCATTTGTCACTTATGTTTTGTTTTATATTTTATAATAAATATATGGCAAAATAAGTTTTGTATTTGATGATATAATTTATAATAAATAAATAAAGTGTTGTATAGGACTAAAATTTGTAGTTTATTCAAACCCATAATTATTATCTAGTAAAAATTGTAACGCAACTCCTTTTTAAATTCAAATTGCCTCGTATTTTCGCGCCTTTTGTTTCGTTTCGATATATTCCACCTTACGACGTTGCGACATCGTTTTCACGCGACTATTTCAATATCCCCTCCACTGACAATATTCGTCCAAATATGTTATCGTTTCTAATAATTCAGCAAAAATATGTGGTAAACAATTTTAATTTCTTAAATCGGTATTCTAGATATATAATTCTAAAAGATATCAGTTTTTCAGAAAGATGGTAAAACTCCTTCAATGTAAACAAAAATAAAATGTGCCATTTACCCACGCTTCTCCCATGCTGCGTGTACAAAAAGTATCATTTTTAATTACTCATGAGTAGTAAGGTGCGCACTATGGCGACCCCCACTCCTATCCCCACTCCTTTTCCCCCACTCCGCGGCCTCCGAGTCCGTGGCTCGGTCGGTCGTGGGTGCGGGGGGAAGAGGTGCGCAGGGTGAGGAGAGGGGGGGGGGGGGCGAGTCGCCATAGGGCACACTACTTTATATATATATATATATTTTTTTTTATTTTTTTATATAATTTTTTTCGGAGCATGTCGGTATGGTGGAGCGCTACTTACATTTCAACAATTTTTTTCTCGGAGCGTGTCGGTATGGTGGAGCGCTGCTTACATTTCCGCCATTTTTTATTTTTCAGAGCGTGTCGGTATGGTGACACGCTGCTTTTATTTTCGCTATTTTTTCTTTTATAATTAAAAAAATCCGATGCAAGCGCGGGACTCGAACTCGAGACCCTCGGATTGCCAGCCTGAGCCGCTATCTCTGCGCCAAGGATCGTTATGGTATTAAGCATATGTGGAAGACTCTTGTAGCGAGCGCGAGTGTGCACACCTTATTCTCTCTCTCTCTCTCTCTCTCTCTCTCGTACTTCCACAAATTTACATTAAATATTCAAAACCAAGAATATAGAGTGGGGATGGAACCTGTCGATATATTACTCCGTGGTCACCGAGTACGGCCCGCAGGGTAGTATATATTGTCACGCCGATGGTTGGAGGGAATTCGGGGAAACGGGGGAAATTAATAATTGGGTTCAAATTTCAAATAAAAAAAATAAAAAAAATAAAAGAACAGAATTTATTCAATCTCTGATAACCATCACAAAAAAACTGAATGATCGGCGGACTATCTCCGGGGCGATAATACAAAAAAAAAGAATATGATTCCAAATAAGACTTATACTTTGAATTTTTGGGCGCCAGTTATTTTTACATAGCCAAAATAACAAAATACTGTATCGTAACGCTTTCCTTAATGACTAGCGGAGGGGAGGGGAAGGGTCGGACGGGATCTCAGGGGAAGGTTCTCCGACTCTATATGGCCTCTTAATAATTACCACTGGCAGGAAGAGATGATAACAATATTCAACAATCGTAACTTTATTAGCGATATTCGGACTATCACGCAGCGCCGAATCTCGCTCCGATAACACAACAAAAAAAAATATATTTGCTCTCTATACTATTTACTCAGTCTCAATATTCTCGATACTAAAGGAAGCATATATTTTCACCGGTAGTCGCTCGGTCTTAGTCTATTATTCGGTCGGTCTTAGGAGAGGGGCAGGCGGGGAGAAGGGAAAAAGTAACGGTACTCGAGGCGGTTGGGTGGTAAGGGGGTAGGCGGGTGCGGGAGCTTCGCGCGACGGTAGCCGTCGCTTGTGCGTAGGTAACTTGGCCAGGCAGGCCAGGCGGGGAAGGGAGGGGATGACCGTGAATTTTTCTCGCACGCGGTCTGACTAGCTAAATTATCGGATATTATATTTCGATTTTCCTTAATTAATACAACCGTCCCACCGGTTTTGTAGTTCGTACAAAAATAATGTTAACAAATGCGATTTGCGGGTATTTTCTAAAGTATGCACGCACGCAAAAAAAAGGGGGGGGGGTAGTCTCGATAAATTGTTATACTCAAGTATTTCGCGGGAGTATGCAATACGAGAAATTAACGCAAGGGAAAATAATGGCCGTCGTAAGTGTATTGCCGGGGGATCTGTGCAAATACTTACCGGTCGGCTGTCTCTCTGTATCCTCCGTTCCTTCTCTCCGCTCGTTCTCTCGCTCCTTTCTCGTCCTTTCCGCTATTTCCGTATTTGTCCTCAATCCTTTTTACTATCCTTTGCCTGCTCGTCGTACTTTCTCTCCTCACTCACTCTACACACTTCGTACTTTTCTCTCACACTCTCTATAATTTCCTCTAAATTTCTCTCTATTAAACTTTTCTCTAATTTTTGATACTCTCTCGTCACCGGCTCGTCGCAAAGTGACGGCCTCGTGGCCGGCCGGAAGCTCGCGAATTTTCTCGGCCGCTGATTGGCCGAGCTTACCGGCATCGACCACGCGTTACTCGATCCTTCGGCAGCAGCGTCACGGGTCGATAGATGGGTCAGGCGTATGCTCGATTACGTGCCTGACGGTAGCAGGATCTATTGGGAGTAGGTGGGTAAGTAGGGCAGTCGATAATTCAGGGTAATTGCGGGTATGGATTTATGCGTGGGAATAATGGGGAATTATTGGGGATCGCCGTGCGCTGCTGCCAGCTTCGCTCTCTTGTCGCCGCTCAGCCGATGGATGGCTGGGGTGCGGGGACGGACGGGTGCAGTGTTTGACAGTTCGTGATTTTTGTCGAGTGTGAGTTGAGTGTTTTCGTGATTCGGGATGATCTCTTCTTGTCTTCTCGGAAGTGGGCGACGCCGAGGATTGTGGCTGACTCGACGGGGATGATTCTCGGGAGGTCCAGGTGGGTAATTTTCCGTTTCGATATTTGTGATTTCCTCGAGATTAATCTTCCTTTATTTTCCTTTTAGGTTAGTCCTGCTATCGACGACGACGACGACGACGAGGATGTCGACGACGACGACGCCGATGATGCTGATGATGCCGAGGATAACGCGACGACGGCGACGACGACGACGACGACGCCGATGACGTTGACGACGACGACGATGATGCCGGCGATGACGGGTATGATAGGGACTGCCGGGGTCAGTCCTGCGGGTGACTGGCCTCCCGGGTAAGTCTTTGCACAGATCTTACAATTAAAGTTTAGTGCGTAATTAATACTTAGCTTTTGTTTCGCAGGTTTTGTGGGACGGTTGCCTTTGGACGGGCTGGGCGCAGAGAAGGATATTGTGCAACGTCACAATATATATATATGCCTGTTTCTGCTCGATATATATATATATTTTACCGTGTGCGAGCACTATGGCGACACCCACTCCTGGACCCACTGCTACCCCTACTCTGTGGGTCGACCGCGGCCCGCAGAGTATTATATATATATATATTTTACCGTGTGTGAGCACTATGGCGACACCCACTCCTGGACCCACTGCTACCCCTACTCTGTGGGTCGACCGCGGCCCGCAGAGTATTATATATATATACCTGTTTGGGTTTGTGTAGCGAGCGCGCGTGTACACACATTCTCTCTCTCTCTCTCTCTCTCTCTCTCTCTCTCTCTCTCTCTCTCTCTCGTACTTCCACAAGTTTACAATAAATATTCAAAGCCAAGAATATATATATTATAACCCTTTTTATTAAATCTTATGACCTCATAAAGTAGCATTATAAAGTTTTACGTGTCGATGTATACACACATATATATATATATATATACATTTACAATAAATAGTGAATATTAGGATTTTTAATCGTTAGCTTCTTTTTCTTCTTCTTCTTTGGGTCCATACTCGTCACAGCTCTCTCTGACCCTCTCTCTCTCTCTCTCTCATCAGACACTGATTTAACTATGGAGGACAGAGATAAACACATGGTGTGAGAGAGACTCGTATATATGTGTAGTAACATAAACGTTTTATACAGAGTTTGAAGTACATACCTATTTATAATTATTCCTTAGCAGCTTTGAACTCGATCTTGTTGAATTTCGTGCCGTAGTACTGCATAAGTAAATTTTTACTATTCGCAGCCTGGCTCATTTGTTGAAACAGCTCGTTCGCTTATTCGAAAGCCTTGACGAACCTCGATGGTAGATAGCATGTAAACGTACCGTCCACGTCCACGACAATTCGCGCGCCCCATTTCGTTTGGACAATTTTGATGTCGGTGATAAGGTAGTCTTTCTCGAGCTCCAGCTCGGCCAATCTTTTGACAGGGAGAAGCGTCTCGAGACGGCCCACTTGGTTGATTCGTGTGAAGTCCATTGTGCAACTTGAGTTTTTTCAGTTTTAGCGTTAAAGCACGAAATTCTGATATCACGCGTATTTTTGCTTTAATCGTTGCAATATCTTGCAAAAAGGCGTCTAAACGTACTTTCAGCTGGCGATGCTTACTTCTTTGAAGATTTGAGAACAATGTCTGTCTATCAAGGAGCGCAGAAACAACGGACCCCCTACCAGGTAGACCCATTCCCCCTACTCTGTATGCAGTGAGAAGCATCCTGAATTTAATTTGTGCAACATTTGCTTACTTTGTAAAAAAGCTAGTAAGTCGCCTTGGTGATGTCACCTCAGAATTCTTCGAAAGCTTAGCTCAGCGTTTTTACACATGCGTTGAAATTAATATGACATAGTGATAGCGAGAAATAGGGGGATCACGTGAGAATGGTACGTGCCTATATCACGGCTATTTGAGACGGTGTTAAATTTTTCGCTGAAGGAGTCAACAAAGAATATACGTTTTTTGAAAAAAATATATACACTTTATTTTTTAGCTCACAATTACAGTACAATTAGCGGCTGCGTGAACAACAGCCTTGCACGCACGATAAGGCGTTTTTATTACCAAAAGTATTAAGATTATTGTAACGGTACCCACACCCTACAACGGCGCCCTTGTTGAGCACACTCTTCAAGGGAATAGATTTATTACACTTATTCATATACTCATTGTAGTAGTCATACACTATTTTATCGTTTCGTGTTAAATCGGTTGAAAACGCACTCCTAAACATATTAATACCAAGACCTGTAGACAAGAAATGCAAAAACATAACACAATAATGTCCACAAGTCTGTGATTCAGGACCCTGAAGCTGTATAGCGTTGTAGCTAAAGAACCTGCAGTTCTGCCGGAGACGCTGGAGATGCTGCGGGACGATTGGTGGTAGTCCGCAGCTGTCGAAGTACCATCCGCGTCCATTTCGATCGACGTACATGGCGACCCAGTGGGCCCCGGGCTGCTTGTGGCCATCGGTATTGGCGACAATCGCTGCTGATTTCGTCCACACCTTAGGGATGCGATCTGCTGGGTATACGCCTACAGTACGACTCTTTATACCGCGTAGGGCCTGCAGAAGCTGCTCGGTGTTCATAATAGACAACGATTATAGAGACACTAGAGCGCTTTTATATCGGTGGTTTTCCCCTCTTCGCGGCGGTCCACAGCTAGTAGGCCGATGTTCCAGGTTGTCGTGGTTCTATACTCCCACAAGGAGCTGGAACGATCGTTATGAGAAAGCCACTTTTTGATTCTCACAGCGTTGTTGAGGGCACACGTGAACGAGCAATTTTTACGCAGCAAACCATGATATATACAACGGGTGTTGCTCTCGGGAAGATTACGGAACGACGAATCATCGTTTTCATCTTCTTCTAGATTTATAACGTAGCAATCCGTTAGCTGTGTCAGATATGCCGCTTTATCAGCTCCTCGTGTAAACAGGCGATCAGACTGCACTGCAATTTTCTTCAACGAAGCCTCGACTGTGCGTAAATGCGTTTCGCCCTCGGACCACTCTATACCATGATGATTGGTTTGTAACCAGGTGTTTTGACGTTTTACACTAGGTGGTAGAACGTTATAAGTGTAGGGTGGTGATATAATCCAATGGGCTAGGTACGACGTCTTTATAGAGACCACGGCAACTTCTTTAGGTATAAAATGATTATATTTATCCTTCAGGCCCTGTATATCAATGACGATGTTCATGGTGCTTCTCAATCGTCGTAACACGTCGAGTTTTGAATACAGACTGACGACAAATATTGCACGCTCTGTGGATATATGATACCTCCCCCTCTATAAGCCCTGCGATCTAGCCACTAAAATCCACAATTACTTGTCTGGAAGAGTCGATCTCCAACACATTATCATATTCCGCATACACAATGCAATTAATCGTCGATGTTAGGGCCGCTGCGAAACGTACTTCTATCCTCAGACTACCGTGCCTCACAAGATTCCAATGGGTGCTACTATTGGCCGAGAGATCGGGTGTAAGATCAAATGCAAAGAGGCAATAACCAGACGGGTAGGTTGTACGTGCAATACAATTGCCCTCGTTGAGAAAGTGGATACCTGTACCGGAGAATAGTGTATGGTATGCATCCACATACATATCAGAATCTGCGAAGTCTGGCTGTAGAAGTTTAGACGGTATTTGCAAGCCATCGGCGTACAAAGAAAAATAATTTATATTGTAATTCTGAAAATTGAAGGGGTTCATTTTACGATCGCCATTAAAAGCCTTATTATTGACAAAACTGACGATTATACGCTTAGGCAGTTGACCAAGTATGACATTATCAAGAGTATCACCGTGTATCCCTGCATGCAGCGATATCGCTTTAACCTCGACCCGCGTCAAAGGATATTTCGCTGTAGATTTCGACAGAGCTCTTGCATGGGCCAAAAGTATACCTGGCGCTATCTTAACACGTCGTACAAGTAGCGATGCTTCCGTAATACGTATGGTACAATCTTTCGAAGAGCTCATGAGACAATAAGCGTTATTGGTCCGTACGAGACGTAGACGCATCTCAACACCGTTTAGCAAAAACCTCTCTTGATTGAAGATATCGCAATGCAAATGACCAAGGAGATCGATCGTTCGATTCTTGCCTAATACGTTCCGCCGGCTTACAAGTCCGGTATTATTATCTTCTGTATCATCCATTTTACCAGGCAAATTATTATACCACAGAGTACTCGTGAGATGCGAAGACTTAGCAGCAGGCCCGTAATTGAAGAGGGTTTCAATGTATGCCCTATAGGCATAAACATTATTGGGAGGTGACACAAGTTTCTGATTTAAAAATACATCGATCTGATTGAACATTGAGTGCAATAGATTATTGACTGGTCCTACTTTAGGAGCCGGAGCATCCTTCGTGTCTGGACTTTCTATCTTAACACGCATACTCAGCATGGTGTGTGCAAGATCAATGTACTCATCCCCCTGACCCGGTATGACAAACTCTATCGGTGAATCATCCGTCAATGATGAGATTGGCTTGTAACACACTGTATGCGTTCCTTCGATTGTTGTCTGGGTCGGTGGTAGTGTAAATAGCTCAAGCTCCGACTTAAGGCACTCACACGAGTGTGCGTGTAAGCTGCTCCACTGTTCTTGATTTCTTGTAACGGTTCGTAGTTGTCTGTTTTGTTGCTCTTCTTCTTTTCACAGTCTTCTTCTTCTTCTTACCCTTTCTCTTTTTCACAGAGCCCGAACGTTTTCGCGACTTCACGGTCTTCTGTCGTTTTTTCACACCGGTACGTCGTGATGCGCTCCCGGCAAGAGAATGGAGCAATTTATTAATTTTACCGGCTTTATACCCCGAACCCTTCATGAGCGTACTAATTTTTTCTTCAGCCTCACGCTTCAGATTCTCCCCTGATTCGCGCAGACGTGTTTTGAATGCTTCTCGCGGGTGAATACCAGAATCCATGATATCCGTAGCCACGTTGATACCTGAGCGAAGAGCCTCTTTACCAACAGCCCGAGCGCCTTGTTTCAAGAGAGGTATTATTCGTCGAAAGAGTCCACCAAGGAAACTCCCAATACCATGACCCCTTTGATTCGGCGAACCTATATACACATGACTGATACCGCCATAGCCGGTTCGACCTCCACCACCACCACCACCACCCGTGTGTGTATCAAAGTATTCGTCATAGTAAGCCATGTTAGATCTGTTCAGGTTAATCTGTACGTTTGAACTGTAACGTCACTGTCAACGTCCCGTACTCGAATGGTATCGGGTGGCCAAACTCATCCCTTATATCAATCGTTATTGTTTGAAAACTCGTACGTAATAGGGGTATATAGCGTGGGGGTGAGAAGCTTCTTCTCTTCACCGAGCCATAATTACGATTATCAGCGGCAACGATTAGAACGACACGTAGCAACGGGGTGTGCACATCTCCGGTGATATAGGACTCGCAGATATCCGTATAAACGTACATCATATTTGGGGTCCCATGGGCTAGGTTGGCAGGTCTCTGAGCAGTGTACACGCTCTGGACTACCACATCCTTAGGCTCGGTGAACCCTAAAATCTTGTTCAACACGTCGGAGAAGTAGAACGAGTGTTCCACGTTCTTACACGATCCACAGATACGTGTGACCGTCACATATCCGTTGCGACAATGCTTAAATTTCAGATGGCCCACAACACACGATGTTTCGTTAATAGCCTCGAGTAATGTGTCTATGCTGAGGTATACACCTGGCGGCACACAGACGCGCTCTTCCTTAAAGTCGGTGCTTGCCATGCTACCTGGTGCTACTCTGTTTGTTATGACATTCATAAAGTTCCGCTCGCCTTCGGGTGGCACATGCAAAATCGTTGTGGGTATGTGTATTTCAGCTAGAGAAACAGCCCAGCTACCGTGAAGAGACATACATTGGGGTAAATGCGTGGTATACCTAGTTGTCACATTATCAGGATAATAATTCATACTACTATTACTGGGTAAAACCATGTAAAATTCCTCCTTCATTTTGCCGACTGTTGCTCAGATGCCTTCGTTTGCACTCTCGATAACTCAGCCTCATAAAATATGCCGTCGATATCCTCGTCGTGGAGATCGCTCAGGATGTATGTCACAGGACAAATGCTGCGCGATACACGTATCATCTTAAATAACTCGCTGCTCCAACCACCCTCGTAACCTTTTACGAAGGCTGCCTTCGCACTACTGATGCGCACGATGTCGCCCACACTGTATTTGGGAGAGCAATTCTCGGTTCTTTTGTACCGCTGTATCAAGTTATTACGGGCCCTAGCCGCTGTAGCGTGTGTCACCGCGACAGGAGCCATTTTTATGCTGCTATGCGTGGTGTGATTGTACGCCGAAACGATGTTCTGTAGAACGTCTAGGTAACGTTTTTTTCTAGAATACGTAAAATACCGCCACATTCTTTCTTTCAATGTTCTATTGAATCTCTCGACAATAGCCGCTTTTATATCAGGGTTTCGAGCAACACGGAACTGTATGTTCTTTTTCTTTAAGAGAGCCTGGAATATAGCACCGGTGAATTCTTTACCCCTGTCCGTCTGTAGGTAAATGGGTGATCGACCGTTACTATTTTTTTTAGATAAAATGAGATCAAACGCATTAGCTACAGATGCAGCAGACTTGTCACGTAAAGGCTGAACCCATGCGAATTTACTAAGAACGTCTATAACGACTAAGAGATAAACATAACCATCATTATAATCTTTAATTGAGCGAAGATCCACGAGATCAGCCTCCCAGAAGTCATCAATGTTTCGGACATTATAAAAACGACGCGGATAATGACGCCGCAGAGGTCTGTGCTTTGTATAAGTATCCTGCGTTTCAAGCCACTGTATCGTCTTCACACGGGAGATTTTTTTCTGGCGCGCCAGGCGTAACAATTTGGTAGCACCTGAAAACGATGCTTCATGGGCGGGGTTAAAGTACACGTTTTCTAAGATTTTCATTATTATAATTTCAAGTTAGCCCAAGTTACACGTATTTTCTTATTATGATAGCCACCACCTCTCTGCTTATCTCCCTGTGTCTGCCGCACTGGCGATCTGTTCTCGGGACCACTGAAAAACGCTAACTGGTCCGTATCGGGTGATCTCTCGCTGTTTGTACTACTATCATCAGCCTGCGATTGACGCTGTGGTGTGATAGCTCTAGACTCCGCCCACAGCTCCTCGTTACCGATAAACTCCCGAGGTGTCTTGATCGCTCGTAGAACCCTGGCAAAGGCGTTGCGCCCAGCCGGATTAGGTATTTTCCTAGTCCTCATAGCATCGTTCACGAGATCAACGATATTTGAATCCTTTATTGGTTTCCCGCTGACCGACACGACACCGTCAGAATCCCAAGAAAAATTAGATCGCGGAGCCCTACGCAAACGGCGAAGCAGCAGTCTCGCTTTCGGGCGAAATTTAGCTGGTACGCTCTCAATTATGACGGTGCCATTCACGCCGTCACTGGTTTCGTCTTCTTCTCTTTTTCTATCATAGGCAGCCTCTACATTGTGTTTATTCTTCATAAGGTCTCGGTACTGCTGAGCTCTCTCATCATCGATGAAGTGGAGATAACGTTGTAGTACAGTCAAGTACGCAGCCCACTTTTCCCTCTCATCCTTGTATGCGCAGGAATGCAAAATTTCATTCATTTCCGCGTCTAATCGAGCCAGCGTAGTGTCAATACCCCGCACTGGCTGTGCTTGAGGCGCATCCACGTTAAAAACAGGCTGCGTATGACTTTGTGTGTTCAGGCGCGTTAGATGCTCCTCCGGCACGAGTACCATTTTTCTTGCGTGCTCCATTATCCACGACCGCCGATCAAACTTGATAGAACAGTACCTAGTATTGGTGCTAATAAGAGAGGTAGAAATCCACCGCTTTGAACAACAAACTGTTTTTTACTCTTCCAACAGCCTTTTTTTGAGGCTAAACGCCGGAGAACCGGTGCGTGTCGGCGTAATTTTTTTCTCTGGTCGGGCTTCAGTGGTACATTACCGCAGAGAATGTTCAACGCACACTCACAAATACAGCGGATAATGCTCGGATCCGCTTTGCGCAAAACAGCCTTGCGCTGCTCCTTATTCAGGTGTTGAAGAGCACGCAATATCGCAACGTGTTTTTTGCAGAGCGGTGAACCACCCTGCGCCATTACGTCTGATGAACTGCCGACCGTCCTGATGTATCACTCCTTTTTAAACCCTTTGCACGACATGTCTTTGGGGCTGTGGTCCCCTAAGAATGTACCACACACACTGATAAACGGAGTGACTAGCACTTATTAGTTTTTGGTGCGTGTCAGATGTATTACGCGCTGTGTTGGGTTGTTGAAATACACTCAATATAGCTATACATTTTTCGTGACACGACGATGCTTTAGGCGCCATTACGTGCGTTGAACTGGTAATTCGCTTGTACCGAACTGCTTTTTAACTTTTTCCGCGGTATGTACACAAAATGATGGGTGTCGTCGGGAAAAATACAAGTACGGAATCTACAGTTATCAGGTGTTGATTGTTTCAAATCGAGTAACAAATAACCATGCGGTTTGGATGTTGCGTCATGATAGGCCTCTTGTAGAAACCGCGGGTTTTCCGGGCATACCTGGCGCGCGAGATGTTGAATTTGAGCACGATCACGAGGATTTTTGAAAATTACGATATAATTGACGTTCAATGAAATATCGCGCTGACCGTGTCCTTGATGGAACAAGTTTTGGGTAATAAAAATAACACTCAGGTTTTTATGATGGCTACCTTTGGTGAAAAGATCTACAACGTTATTGTTCGATGCCTCGCGCATCAAATCGTCGATTATTATGAGTTTTGCACGAGGATCATTCGCGTAATCGGTGCTCTGAGGCAGACCTTCATGAAACTCTATTGATGCACCATACTCTGTGTATGCGGGCTGCCACTCGGAATAATAGAAAATAATTTTCTCGATTGACTCACTGTTCATGAGCTCTATGAACTTTAAAAACTTTTTTACGAAGTACGTTTTACCGCAGCCCGTGGGGCCGCAGATCATCGAGGTCCAGGGATGTTTCCACCGTGTATCCATCTGTACGAATGAGCGCGTTTTCTACATAACTGCGTAATTTAAAGCTTTCGTCATATGTATACGCCTTTTTATTTTACAGTAACATCATACATATTTTACAATAATAACATAAATATTTTACAATAACAGCATAAATATCTTACAAGAATAACAATATTTTACAATAATAACGCTATTTTACAATATTAAACCCTGTAACCATAAGGGAGCGAACCATATTCGCCATTACGCCTCCGCTTGACGCTCAATGGCATATATGATTTCGTTTCGGGTCGTGTAACAACATGGTGGAATGGCGCGCGTCGTATTGAAGCAAATCGTAACACAATTGGTTCCTCTCTCTTACCTATTATGAACGAGCGTATCGATCTATAATTTATCAGAGAGGTGTTTGAATAATTAAGTGTAATACCTTTAACTTTACAAACCTCGCTTTCTACACCATCAGGGGTATGAACTATGAACGAATACAATTTTGGACCACCCGAAACGAAAGATTTAATATAGCTACCAGTACCGTAAGAGCTTAGCTCATCCGTTAGATCCCCCAGGAGCTGCCCTGTAGGCGGCTCGTACACTTTAACGTCTTTTTTCGTCGTGTAAATAACGGAATCGGTGTCACAATACAAGGCACGTTCACCCAACAGCTCGAGATAAGTGTAAAGTTTCAAACGGGCCTGAGCCGTTGTATATGCAGCAATTACGGCATTTGCTATATTAGATGGCACTACGGCATCTTCGGTTTTTGTGTAATTAACGTACAATACTTGATTATTAACAGGTAGTATACCTGTGATATCGTGCTCGAGGCTGTTCAGTAGCTCCATAAGTTTTTTACGTGTTGATACTATTTCAGTTTTGGGTAAATTCTCGCGCTGCCCAAATTTACCCCAAAACGAATTAAGACACATTTTAGCTACTGAGCGCAGACCAGGGTTTTTTGCTATAGCACTACGACATAGTTCAATTCCCTCGGAAGCCTTGAAAGAAGCAATATAATTGTCTTGCTCTGTCTCGTCATCTAAACAGTTCGCGGGCCAGCCGCTGGCCTCTTGTTTGATTTTAAGAAAAGTGTTGATATATTCGACAAAAAGACCCCCCTCCTGGGTATCACGGTTATACTGCGTTATCTCATACTGCCAGATTTCACTCATGTTTAATACTTTATAACCACACATGACGGCTTTTCGCAGTTCATCTACCACCCAGGTACCTGTTAACGACCTCTCCGCAGGGTCTTCGTGGGGGCACGCATCTTGACTCATTGTTTCGCAACAGCTACGACACAAGCCGAATAATAAACGGTGGTGCATACGCAGTGGTAGCACGGGATCGTAATGATTTCGCGGGGGTAGTACCGTGCATTTAACAAGACCCTCGACGCGCGAAAGATCCGTGTTTTCGGGTCCGGTTAATTCCATACACTCGTCACCGACATACACTGTAGGGTGCCCTATAGGATATTTACCGTATTTGCAGACATACGGATACAATGAGCAGACGTCCACATACCGTATCTGCTCCCCGTCTTTTACGTCGTATAGAGTTACCATGTTTTCTGTGCGTCTACCGAAAAATGCATCGCGTGGATCGAGAGGATCTAATTTGACTAGAGCATGATCACGCACAAAATTACTCATTTCTGTATCTGCTTTTACCATGCGGTCATACGCGCACTCCCAAATTTCTGTCAGCGTATATCCGCTTGAGCGGATTCTGTGCGATATGGTGTTTGTTCGCTCGAGACGCTCGTCCATCGTCGCACCGTCGCTCTGTTTACGATCCCTATTCACAGCGAAACAAGCGGTGCACGCGTGCCAATAACAACCGTGAAACTGTAACACATGAGTTGCGTCGTGTGTTTCATAGTAACCGTCTACCATTAAATTTTGGGGTAACTTAAATTCACGCGACCGCCCTGCATGAATAATATGATGGCCTAAAGAGTGCTCCATCCACACGAGCCACGAAATCGCTTTTTTTGATTGGTTATGAGCCCACCTGTACCCACCCGTAGGTATAATCCCAATAGTGTTGCTTTTCAAGAAGTTTTTTCGAAAAATTTGAAAACATGCCGACGCTATTGTTGTATTTTCGCTAAACGGACAAACACGACCGCTGTCCATGAACATCTTTCGGAAAACGACACAAGCCTGTCGTAATATTGTGACATCGTTCTTACAGTAACTTGTAATTTCTTTTGAAAAATCGAACACGTAATCGGCATTCTTTAGATCGTTATACCACACAGAAAAACGCTCGCGTTCTGCCACGCGCATCGTGTCAGGAGAATAGTGGTCTATGGAGGGCAGTGGGCCGATATAATTTTGATTTTCAGGTCTGTTAAATAAATGGGGAAAATACCCTTTGGCAAGAGCGGTCCTCAGGCCGAAGGCTTTTGGTAATGCGCTCAGAGGCATGTGGAAGTAATGCAGACTATCGAGAAATACAACTTTGCCAATGCGCATCGTGATAATTTTAGTACCGTTCATTATTAACGACGGTAACTGTGTTTTTTTCTCTTCTATTAAATAGCGTAGGATGAACTGTGCGTCGAAGCCGCCCGCGTTATGAGCTATTAAAAATGTGTGTGAGAAACCGGGGATAGTTTTCATACCTAGCTCTACAAGTTGACACACAGGGTTCGTCCTAAATATAAATTCGTGAACACCGCAATACTCGCACGGCTCCTTGATGGATTCATTGTCGCAGCAGCGTGTGCAAACGCGTTGAGCCACACAGAGATTTGGCTCGTGAATACGTACGGAAGGATCGCCGTTTACAGGTGTACACTGCTGTGTTTCAAAATCATAAAAAATAAATATGTTCTCTTTTGATGTTTTAACAGAGCGAACAGTCATCATGAAACGCAGATGATTATATGGCTGGCGAGATTTGCACGTTTTACAAAAGCCCACACCGCATATATGATTCTTCTTTTCCAAAGGTCTGATAGAACGGAAACAATTACGACAGCGTTTAAGAGACTCGCAAACAGTATTTACGTTGCGTCTACGCCTGATTGCGACAACTCTATGATTTTGTAGACATCTCTCGCCAAAGAAATCACGATTACAGAGCTCACACCTGATTGTACCGGTCGAGAGTGTTTCGCATGCCGGTGTTTGAAGACAGCGGGGGCATTTCTTTTTTAAACATCTATGGTTATAACGAAAACGAGCATTACAAGCTGCACAAAAGTTTAAACTACCTACAGCGCCCCGCAGGTTTAAAATGGGCTGAAAGTGGTGTGAGCGTTCGTAATACAAAATATATAATGTGTGACGAACCGAGCCAGCGATAGCCGTAACCACCTGTGTCCCGTCGAATAAGGGTGCCTCGCGTCGTCCCAATGTCAAAAATTCAAAAACTATGATTGCAACCCTCTCTTGAGCCAAATAATTCTGATACAAAGCAATTTCACGCATTGTACAACCAGCGCGTGGTATGTTAATACTGGCATTTCTCGTAAGCTCAAGCGCTGCCTCTTTTTGAGCTAACCCATTAATTTGTCTAATAATTTGCCACCTCTTGTGCAAAGCACCCGTACGTATTTCACCCCTCTCGACGTATGCCAGAGCTGCTGCTAGCGAGCGCGGTAAACACAGATTATCTGTGTTTTTAATCGTTAAAATAGATTTTTTAGCAATACCCTCGTGTGTTAAACCCTTCCGCCCGCGGCCCTCCACACCTTTAACAATACACGCTTTGATATTAAAAGAGTCATCAATATTCATAGTCGCTGTACTTTGAGCAACACTTGTGATTAATTGCCATATATCCTCGAATGTATAGTCGCGAACCGGTCGAAATGAAAGCCAAACAGGGCCGTGTGCTAAACTATTCGCTGCGAACGAAATTCCTGCATAGTCGCAGCCCTCGCAGTATCTCGTGAGATGTGTTAAAAGATCGCGGAACGCTCCTTCGAGCCACGCTGTTACGCCCACTCCTGGGGGCGGCTGACGGATACGCATTGTCGTCTCACGGCCGCGTAGTTTAAAACGTTTAAAATAACGATCTGCGTCGTGTATGATAAGGATCCTATCCCCCGGTGGTTGCACATCTCCAAACACCTCGGTTCTCGGTGTTCTGCGCTTTCTCCCTGCACCCGTTTGTATATCTGTAATAAAAGAACCGTGTAAGACGTTGGCGTTATATGCCTAAAAATATATATTGTAGCTTTAATGTACCTTGTTTTAATTTTGGTACCGTAAGAATGAGACGTCTGAAGAATATCCTATGACCGATAGAGCGGGTATCAGTAAGAACCACGTGGTGTGTCTTATACATTCTTACCTGACTCGGAGGAATCCATAAGGTGTTGAAACCAATCGTCATCACCTCGTCGGATTGGCTGCTCGTCAATACCATTTAGCAAATCGTGCTCTACGTCGTATTCACCAAGCTGATTTCCGAGCTGGGGGTATATTCTGTCTTCTTCTTCTGGTGCCTGTCTGTAGGCGTGATTGCTGTTATCAGGAATAACATCGTCTGCGTCGCCCTCGTCGCTGCTATCGGTGTCATTTCCTTTAAGAAATCCGCTACCCGCGGGTCTTAGACATAGGCCTGAAGGGCCTGCAACTGATTCTCTTTCTTCTTCTTCTTCTTCTTCTTCTTCTTCTTCGTCTTCTTCGGTAGGGTATGGTCTTTGACATAGACCTGATCGGCCAGCGAGCTGCTCTCTTCCTCGAGCAGTGTGCGCTGTTTCTAAAAATAATATTTATAAATTTGAGAAAAATAAAAATAAGCTTTGAATTGGGAATTTCAATAAATAGAAATTTTCAATAGTTACCATCGGCGGCGTTTTCCTCCTGATACTCTACAGCGCATGTAGCTTCTACGAGAGCGGCTTCTTCATCGCTCGACGCATCCAAAAATTGTTGATAACCTGTTGCATCGTTTTTATTATAAAAAAATATAGCTCTTTTTTAAAACCCTTGCAAAAGAGTACTTACCCCTGATTTCATCTACAATGGCGCGGACGCTCTGAGATTGTTGAAGACCTCGTCTTTGTAACTCTTCATACACACATGTTAACACGCGCCACCCCTGTAGTATACCTCTGTTATAAGCTGTCACTATATTGCGCAGGGGTGCCCACCATATAAGATATTTCAAACGCTTAACGAGCCTATCGCCCGATAAATGTCTTAGCTCATAACACCACTGAGCGTCAGAGCGGCGTCGTATCTGCACACTATGTAATTTTACAAAACGTAAAAAAGCGCGAATACATTTGCGAAGGACACGATCTGCCATAGTTACACAATAAAATATAACGCACTGTTACACTGCTCGATCGAGACTGTAACTTCTGTGTCAAAAGAGGAGCATAAAAGATGGTCTTATGCTCATATTTTGATTTGTATGCATTTTTGACCAAAACAGCGAGACAAACGTCTTGTGTAAAATATGCAGGGGTATCGGTTTCACGAGGCGTTAGATCGTTCGTAAAGGCGACCCGTCTACCCAAGCCGTCTTTATACATACAACGGTGTACGAGTTTATTCATTATTTAAATAAATCTGTATCGAGCATCCTGTCTTAATTTAGCAAAATTTCGAATCGTATATCGAATATTTTTTCCGAGCATGTATCATATTCGGGTAGCAGAGGTTGTTAAATAATTGATTAATGTCGGTAAATACTATTGAAAATATTATATAAATAGTAATTTATTTAATATTTATTTAATATATAAAGAAAATAAAAAGAAACAGATAGAGAGGTTGCTATAGATCGTTCTCCCTCATATATATATATATATATATATATATATATATATATATGCCGTTTAAAGAGACGGAGAACACGTGGTCTCTGTTTCAAAGCATAGGCGAGGTGGAGGTGAAAGGGAGAGGGGTATACGACCGACCATATGAAGTATTAACGGCGTCTCCTCTTTGTGCGGCTGTTCGTTAGCTCGCTCGCTTTCTCTCTCTCTCGCACGTACTCTACGACTCTACAGTTGATCATATACCCTATTAACGGCGTCTCCTCTTTGTGCGGCTGTTCGTACAGAGCACGGTATGCTCTCTCTTGCACCTACAGTAATTTCTATAACTCTTTCTCTCTCGTTTTTTCACGTTAATTCAAATAAATTACCAGACTATATGCAGCCGCTATTGCTCGCTGTTTTGTACATTGTATAATCGATGTACTTGAGAGTTTGGGTTGAAAATTTTGGGGTTCCCGAAAGGTCGACCCTTCATTGAAACATTTAACGTTAATAATACACGGGTCCTAGTGTATAATAGTATAACAATACCACGTTTCGCGTAAACGATTTTTCTCGTTTATAAAGTCTAGACAGTGTTTTGTTAGCAGCTATAATATAGGCACGTTCCGTCGTCGCATGATCTATCTGTCTCTGTGTCGCTATTTTTCTCATACCAATGCGTCATATGCACGTGCAAAAACGCTGAGGTAAGCTTCGGGATGATTCTGAGTTGCACCGCAGGCTGGTAGCAGGGTGTTCACGGCTCTCAACGGTCGTTAGAATTCAGTCATTCTTCGCGTAGCATGACCCACAGAGTGGGGGCTGGAATAGGCCAAGGAGTGGGTGTCGCCATAGTGCTCACACACGGTACAATATATATATATATATCGAGTAGAAACAGGTATATATATATGTATATAATACTCTGCAGACCGCGGTCGACCCGCAGAGTAGGGGTAGCAATGGGTCCAGGAGTGGGTGTCGCCATAGTGCTCACACACGGTAAAATATATATATATCGAGTACAAACAGGTATATATATATAATACTCTGCGTGCCGCGGTCGACCCACAGAGTAGGGGTAGCAGTGGGTCCAGGAGTGGGTGTCGCCATAGTGCTCACACACGGTAAAATATATATATATCGAGTACAAACAGGTATATATATATAATACTCTGCGGGCCGCGGTCGACCCACAGAGCAGGGGTAGCAGTGGGTCCAGGAGTGGGTGTCGCCATAGTGCTCACACACGGTAAAATATATATATCGAGTACAAACAGGTATATATATATATATAATACTCTGCGGGCCGCTGTCGACCCACAGAGTAGGGGTAGCAGTGGGTCCAGGAGTGGGTGTCGCCATAGTGCTCGCACACGGTAAAATATATATATACATATATCGAGCAGAAACAGGCATATATATATATATACTACCCTGCGGGCCGTACTCGGTGACCACGGAGTAATATATCGACAGGGTCCATCCCCACTCTATATTCTTGGTTTTGAATATTTAATGTAAATTTGTGGAAGTACGAGAGAGAGAGAGAGAGAGAGAGAGAGAGAGAGAGAGAATAAGGTGTGCACACTCGCGCTCGCTACAAGAGTCTTCCACATATGCTTAATACCATAACGATCCTTGGCGCAGAGACAGCGGCTCAGGCTGGCAATCCGAGGGTCTCGAGTTCGAGTCCCGCGCTTGCATCGGATTTTTTTAATTATAAAAGAAAAAATAGCGAAAATAAAAGCAGCGTGTCACCATACCGACACGCTCTGAAAAATAAAAAATGGCGGAAATGTAAGCAGCGCTCCACCATACCGATACGCTCCGAGAAAAAAATTGTTGAAATGTAAGTAGCGCTCCACCATACCGACATGCTCCGAAAAAATTTATATAAAAAAATAAAAATATATATATATATATATAAAGTAGTGTGCCCTATGGCGACTCGCCCACCCCCCCCCCCCTCTCCTCACCCTGCGCACCTCTTCCCCCCCCCCACCCACGACCGACCGAGCCACGGACTCGGAGGCCGCGGAGTGGGGGAAAAGGAGTGGGGATAGGAGTGGGGATAGGAGTGGGGGTCGCCATAGTGCGCACCCTACTACTCTCATGTTTGCTGTGGACCATCGTCTCCAAATTTTTATATTTGCTGTATTATGCATTAAATTATTTATAGTCCAATTTTTAAACAAGTCTTAAAATTTATCAATCGCGAGGCAACTACCTTAAGAACAAAAACTCATTAATAGTGAAATAAAACACGCGTTACAATGTTACATTCTTTCTCTTTGGTTAAGCGACGTGTAACGCTGCTGGTGCTCGCTTGCCTACTGGTCCCGCATTTGTCCCTTGCCTACTATGCGGGCTTCGCCAGCGCCATCTCTCTGGCGCGGATGGCCATCGAGGCCCAGGGCCGCACCCTCATTCTTTCTAAATCTCTTATTTTTATTATTTTGTTTTGACAGGGATATAAAAAAAACCTTTCGTTGGAAATGAAAAATTGTGGCTGAAAAAATTGTATAAGCAACGAGTAGCGTAACAGAAAAGTGGATTTAAAAGTAAAAAACCGGACCTATCCTTTAAACGAAATTCGGAAAACGAAACATTAAAAGTCTCTCAAACGAGTGAAATTGAAGACACTTTTTCTGTAGATGGACGACGTATCGTTGAAATAAAAATACTTGATGCACAATAATGGTGTAACTCATGCAGAGAAGCTTTATCACTAGAATATATAGAAAATGGAAGACGTACAGAAATAGCTTCTAAATTTTCGATACGCTGTCATAAATGTTTGCTACTCAACGAAGTACATACAAATACTTACGTTAGAAAATATTCAAGAGCATAGTGCGACACTCAACGCAACATCGATTTTGTTGCTCTCAAGCTCGATGACATATGTGAAGTGAATACTTCTTATGCGACGTTGAAGAGCCGTGCGTAAGTTAAACCGGACAAGAGAATAGAGGATCGAAAATAGAAAAAGACGGAGGTGTAAGCGAGAGAGCGATATTCTCTTTCTCTCCCACTGCGTATGTTAAACCGGACAAGAGAATGAAGGAATTGAAGAAGATAGCGGGAGACTGATGTGTGAAAGAGTGAGAGCGTCACTCTCTCTCGCTCACACCTCCGTCGCTTTGGCTCTCGCTCGAGCGAGCGGAAGAAAGTATCTTCCTGTCCCTCGCCGGTACATGCTCGGGCGGGGTTTCGAGGCTTCGAAAATATCGAGTATTTTAAACAATAAAGCTATATTTTTACGTACCTTTGTATGTAAAAAGCTCTGTGTGAGCGCTCGTGTTTGATAAATAATAATATAACAAAATGAGAGTGCTTATTTTTTATGAAGAACTCATTTTTTTAATGTTTAAAAAATTCAAACTCAAAAAATAAAAAAAACCTGTGTGTATTGTGCATACACGTAAGAAATGAATACTTCTGGTATCCAGCTGTTACGCAAATGGCTCAAAAATGACTCAAATCCAACTGGCGTTCAATATTAACTCTGCCCTTGTGCAATGTACACATCACAAGGTATCTCGTCTCATAAAGAACCCATGGTTTTCGAATCGCCAGGTTAAGTTTTTTGGTAAAGCCTTTCCAGGGCTGTATTACGTGTCAGAATGGTAATACGCGTAACAATAGGTCCGTTGCCCAACGGTGTCTTTATAGACCGCGCAGTCTTCCTTCGTAGTCAGTATCAGGACCAATATGAGGAGTGAAATGAATGTTGTGTATGTGAGGATACTTATCGAAATGTTGATCAATGGCAGGCAAGGTGTGTTTCCCTTCTATGGACTTCCGTAGCTGCAGCCGTCGATGTCTTCGAAGAAGGAGGATAACCCTTGATGAATACGATGTGCACAGGCGAAGAATCAGAACTTGTTTAGGTATCACAAGATGTCTTCGGGTTAACACAAAGGAGATGACCGCGAGTGTTAGCACGCAATGATTTATTTAATATTTGATTACAATGATTTTCACTTCAAGCGGATGCGAATGATATGTTTTTGATTTAACAAAGTTTTAAATTATCATCCCGTTTGCAAAACGTGGAGTACAACTGGCGTAACAACTAATTATACCGAGCTCGAGTCAGATAGACATCAGAGAGAGGACCTCTCTGCACGAAGTACAATTAACGAATCTGACTTCGAAGTCGCTCTGAGAATCGTCGATGCTAAATTTTTGTGGGAAAGCGATGGTGGGAAAGCGGGTGTGCCATATGTAGATCTGGAGTTTGTTAAACTAAGAGTCGTCGTTATGTTTATTTCTGAGAAGTATCTGAAGTGGTGGCGTTGCAGCCTGAGCGACACGAGGTCAGGTTACGCAGTCTAGACATTCGGGGTTTCTAATATTTGGAGACTATGCAGGCGTTGTTCTGTAAGGGCGCATGGCATTTCTTTGTATGCTTTTATACTATCGATAGACGAGTATGGCATTTCTTATATATACTGTTATTCTATTGACAAACGAGTTCGGTATTTCTTATAAATATATTTATTCTATGAATATGAAAATAAAGGCTTTGCTCTAATTAAGACAATTTTAGGTGGTTGGCTTAACACAGCCTTCCGCCTGCATGAAAAATTAAAAAGATAATCATTAAAATAATTGTTAAAATGATTAAAAACGATCAGTTAAAGCAATTTAAAAATTGAAAAAAAATGTGTTGCGAAGCCAGATGAGGCTGACGCAGAGACCTGTGGAGCCTATTGAAGGCGCTCGGACAGCCTACAGAGTCTTTCAGAGACCCTGCGGAGACCTACACAAGAACAACAAAAATAATTTTCATGGAAATAATTACAATTTCAAAGAATTATCTAAATAATAATTTATTTTATCCGAAGGACTGCGCAGGGCTTTACAAAGCCTCCTACAGCCTCCGTAGGCCTTCTACAACTCTGTGCAGTGCTTTCGAAGGCCTGCGGAGGCTATAGGAGGCCTTTGAAAGCACTGCACAGAGTTGTAGAAGGCCTGCGGAGGCTGTAGGAGGCTTTGTAAAGCCCTACGCAGTCCTTCAGATAAAATAAATTATTATTCAGATTATTGTTTTAAATTGTTATTTTAATAATTCTTTGAAATTGTAATTATTTCCATGAAAATTATTTTTGTTGTTTTTGTGTAGGTTTCCGCAGGGCCTCTAAAAGACTCTGTAGGCTATCCGTGCGCCTTCAATAGGCTCCGCAGGTCTCTGCGTTAGCATCATCAGGCTCCGTAACACAGTTTAAAAAAAATTTTTAAATGATTGTTTTTAATGATGTTAACGATTATTTTAATGATTATATTTCTAATTTTTCATTCAGGCGAAAGGCTGAATACCAGAAGTATTCACTTCTTACGTGTGTGAAGAACACACACACAGGTTTTTTTTCCCGTTGACGATGTAATCGATTTGGATGTCAATAATGATAGCTCCGTTATTATTTTAACGCCGAAATCGAACACGAATACTTTGAACATTCTTCGGCAATGCGACGCCACACTCGTAATCGGACACCAGTTAATCCAAATTAAAAAATCCCATCGCCTTTCGAAATGCTTTGTTCTGGCAGATACTCCAGTTATTGTCGCGAAATTCGGAAACGTTAAAAGAAAGTTAACGCCATCGGCAGCTGTCTCTGATGAGTTTATGAAATATCAAAAAAAATGAAAAAAGAGAAGGACGACAAATTACCAAATGTCAAATCAAAAATTAAAAACAAGAAAAGATCTAATATTGATGGAGATAAAAATGACAAACATGACGCAAACAACGCAAATATAAGCGATATTTGCAAAGGTGATTATGCCATAATCGTATATGAGGGCGAAAAATTTCCATGTTCAATAATTGATATAAAAACGGACCAAAATTTGAAGTGAAAACAATGACGTGCTAATTTACGAGAGGCATGAAATTATTAAGAAAATTGTCCCACCCTTGCTGCTGAATAGCAGAGGCATATACTATGTCGACATGAATGAATAGAAAAATATGATATTGTACGCAAGATAACAAAAATGCGATACTACTTCTAATGATTTAAAAATGATTGTGTAATAAAGAGATTATTTATGATAAAACCATTTTTTTACAGCGTATATTTGAAACTCCTAGTTTCAACAACGAATTCAGACGCTTATAGAAGTGAATTGCTTATACCTCAGTAGTAGGGTGCGCACTATGGCCACCCCCACTCCTATCCCCACTCCTATCCCCACTCCTTTTCCCCCACTCCGCGGCCTCCGAGTCCGTGGCTCGGTCGGTCGTGGGTGCGGGGGGAAGAGGTGCGCGGGGGGAGGAGAGGGGATGGGGCGAGTCGCCATAGGGCACACTACTTTATATATATATATATTTTTTTATTTTTTTATATAAATTTTTTCGGAGCATGTCGGTATGGTGGAGCGCTACTTACATTTCAACCATTTTTTTCTCGGAGCGTGTCGGTATGGTGGAGCGCTGCTTACATTGCCGCCATTTTTTATTTTTCAGAGCGCGTCGGTATGGTGACACGCTGCTTTTATTTTTTCGCTATTTTTTCTTTTATAATTAAAAAAATCCGATGCAAGCGCGGGACTCGAACTCGAGACCCTCGGATTGCCAGCCCGAGCCGCTGTCTCTGCGCCGAGGATCGTTATGATATTAAGCATATGTGGAAGCCTCTTGTAGCGAGTGCGCGTGTGCACACATTCTCTCTCTCGCTCTCTCTCTCTCTCTCTCTCGTACTCCCACAAGTTTACAATAAATATTCAAAACCAAGAATATATATATTATAACCCTTTTTTTTATTAAATCTTATGACCTCATAAAGTAGCATTATAAAGTTTTTTACGTATCGATATACACACATACATATATATATATATATACATTTACAATAAATAGTGAATATTAGGATTTTTAATCGTTAGCTTCTTTTTCTTCTTCTTCTTCTTCTTTGGGTCCATACCCGTCACAGCTCTCTCTGGCCCTCTCTCTCTCATCAGACACTGATTTATCTATGGAGAACAGAGTTAACACTTGGTGTGAGAGAGACTCGTATATATGTGTAGTAACATAAACGTTTTATACAGAGTTTGAAGTACATACCTATGTATAATTATTCCTTAGCAGCTTTGAACTCGATCTTGTTGAATTTCGTGCCGTAGTACTGCATAAGTAAATTTTTACTATTCGCAGCCTGGCTCATTTGTTGAAACAGCTCGTTCGCTTCTTCGAAAGCCTTGACGAACCTCGTTGGTAGATAGCATGTAAACGTACCGTCCACGTCCACGACAATTCGCGCGCCCCATTTCGTTTGGACAATTTTGATGTCGGTGATAAGGTAGTCTTTCTCGAACTCCAGCTCGGCCAATCTTTTGACAGGGAGAAGCGTCTCGAGACGGCCCACTTGGTTGATTCGTGTGAAGTCCATTGTGCAACTTGAGTTTTTTCAGTTTTAGCGTTAAAGCACGAAATTCTGATATCACGCGTATTTTTGCTTTAATCGTTGCAATATCTTGCAAAAAGGCGTCTAAACGTACTTTCAGCTGGCGATGCTTACTTCTTTGAAGATTTGAGAACAATGTCTGTCTATCAAGGAGCGCAGAAACAGCGGACCCCCTACCAGGTAGACCCATTCCCCCTACTCTGTATGCAGTGAGAAGCATCCTGAATTTAATTGGTGCAACATTTGCTTACTTTGTAAAAAAGCTAGTAAGTCGCCTTGGTGATGTCACCTCAGAATTCTTCGAAAGCTTAGCTCAGCGTTTTTGCACGTGCGTTGAAATTAATATGACATAGTGATAGCGAGAAATAGGGGGATCACGTGAGAATGGAACGTGCCTATATCACGGCTATTTGAGACGGCGTTGAATTTCTCGCTGAAGGAGTCAACAAAGAATACACGTTTTTTGAAAAAAATATATACACTTTATTTTTTAGCTCACAATTACAGTACAATTAGCGGCTGCGTGAACAACAGCCTTGCACGCACGACAAGGCGTTTTTATTACCAAAAGTATTAAGATTATTGTAACGGTACCCACACCCTACATCGGCGCCCTTGTTGAGCACACTCTTCAAAGGAATAGATTCATTACACTTATTCATATACTCATTGTAGTAGTCATACACTATTTTATCGTTTCGTGTTAAATCGGTTGAAAACGCACTCCTAAACATATTAATACCAAGACCTGTAGACAAGAAATGCAAAAACATAACACAATAATGTCCACAAGTCTGTGATTCAGGACCCTGAAGCTGTAGAGCGTTGTAGCTAAAGAACCTGCAGTTCTGTCGGAGACGCTGGAGATGCTGCGGGATGATTGGTGGTAGTCCGTAGCTGTCGAAGTACCATCCGCGTCCATTTCGATCGACGTACATGGCGACCCAGTGGGCCCCGGGCTGCTTGTGGCCATCGGTATTGGCGACAATCGCTGCTGGTTTCGTCCACACCTTAGGGATGCGATCTGCTGGGTATACACCTACAGTACGACTCTTTATACCGCGTAGGGCCTGCAGAAGCTGCTCGGTGTTCATAATAGACAACGATTATAGAGACACTAGAGCGCTTTTATATCGGTGGTTTTCCCCTCCTCGCGGCGGTCCACAGCTAGTAGGCCTATGTTCCAGGTTGTCGTGGTTCTATACTCCCACAAGGAGCTGGAACGATCGTTATGAGAAAGCCACTTTTTGATTCTCACAGCGTTGTTGAGGGCACACGTGAACGAGCAATTTTTACGCAGCAAGCCATGATATATACAACGGGTGTTGCTCTCGGGAAGATTACGGAACGACGAATCGTCGTCTTCATCTTCTTCTAGATTTATAACGTAGCAATCCGTTAGCTGTGTCAGATATGCCGCTTTATCAGCTCCACGTGTAAACAGGCGATCAGACTGCACTGCAATTTTTTTCAACGAAGCCTCGACTGTGCGTAAATGCGTTTCGCCCTCGGACCACTCTATACCATGATGATTGGTTTGTAACCAGGTGTTTTGACGTTTTACACTAGGTGGTAGAACGTTATAAGTGTAGGGTGGTGATATAATCCAATGGGCTAGGTACGACGTCTTTATAGAGACCACGGCAACTTCTTTAGGTATAAAATGATTATATTTATCCTTCAGGCCCTGTATATCAATGACGATGTTCATGGTGCTTCTCAATCGTCGTAACACGTCGAGTTTTGAATACAGACTGACGACAAATATTGCACGTTCTGTGGATATATGACACCTCCCCCTCTATAAGCCCTGCGATCTAGCCACTAAAATCCACAATTACTTGTCTGGAAGAGTCGATCTCCAACACATTATCATATTCCGCATACACAATGCAATTAATCGTTGACGTTAGGGCTGTTGCGAAACGTACTTCTATCCTCACACTACCGTGTCTCACAAGATTCCAATGGGTACTACAGTTGGCCGAGAGATCAGGCGTAAGATCAAATGCAAAGAGACAATTACCCTGCGGATAATTTGTACGTGTAATAGAATTGCCCTCGTTGAGAAAATGGATACCTGTACCAGAAAATAGTGTGTGGTACGCATCCACGTACATATCTCCATCTGCGAAGTCTGGTTGTAGAGGTTTTGACGGTATTTGCAAACCATCGGCATACAAAGAAAAATAATTAATATTGTAATTCTGAAAATTGAAGGGATTCATTTTACAATCACCATTAAAGGCCTTATTATCGACAAAACCGACAATTATACGTTTAGGCAGTTGGCCAAGTATGACATTATCAAGAGTATCACCATGCACCCCGGCATGCAATGATATCGCTTTAACCTCGACTCGTGTCAAAGGGTATTTCGCTGTAGATTTAGACAGAGCTCTTGCATGGGCTAAAAGTATACCCGGTGCTATCTTAACACGTCGGACAAGTAGCGACGCTTCCGTAATACGAATGGTATAATCTTTCGAAGAGCTCATAAGACAAAAAGCGTTATTGGTCCGTACGAGACGCAGACGCATCTCAACACCGTTTAGCAAAAATCTCTCTTGATTGAAGATATCGCAGTGCAAATGGCCGATGAGATCGGTCGTTTTATTCTTACCTAATATGGTCCGACGGTTTGCAAACCCGACATTATTATCTTCTGTATCATCCATTTTACCAGCCGAGTCATTATACCACAAAGTACTCGTGAGATGCGAGGCCTTAGCACCAGGCCCGTAGTTCAAGAGGGTTTCAATGTATGCCCTATAGGCATAAACGTTATTAGGAGGTGACACAAGTTTCTGATTTAAAAATACATCGATCTGATTGAACATTGAGTGCAGTAGATTATTGACTGGGGCTACTTTAGGAGCCGTAGCATCCTTCGTGTCTGGACTCTCTATCTTAACACGCATACTCAGCATGGTGTGTGCAAGATCAATGTACTCATCTCCCTGACCAGGTATGACAAACTCTATCGGTGAATCATCCGTCAATGATGAGATTGGCTTGTAACATACTGTATGTGCTCCCTCAATTGTTGTCTGGGTCGGTGGTAATGTGAATAGCTCAAGCTCCGACTTAAGGCACTCACACGAGTGCGCGTGTAAGAAGGCCATTTTTCCAAGATTGTGTTAGGCAAAAATATCCGCCACTGTTCTTGATTTCTTGTAACGATTCTTAGCTGTCTGTTTTGTTGCTCTTCTTCTTTTCACAGTCTTCGTCTTCTTGCCCTGTTTCTTTTTCACAGAGCCCGAACGTTTTCGCGACCTCACAGCCTTCTTTCGTTTTTTCACACCGGTACGTCGTGATGCGCTCCCGGCAAGAGAATGGAGCAGTTTATTAATTTTACCGGCTTTATATCCCGAACCCTTCATGAGCGTGCTAATTTTTTCTTCAGCCTTACGCTTCAGATTCTCCCCCGATTCGCGCAGGCGTGTTTTGAATGCTTCTCGTGGGTGAATACCAGAATCCATGATATCGGTAGCCACGTTGATACCCGACCGAAGTGCCTCTTTACCAACAGCCCGAGCGCCTTGTTTCAAGAGAGGTATTATTCGTCGAAAGAGCCCACCAAGGAAACTCCCAATACCATGACCCCTTTGATTCGGCGAGCCTATATACACATGACTGATACCACCATAACCGGTTCGACCACCGCCCGTTTGCACATCAAAGTATTCGTCATAGTAAGCCATTTTAGATTGGTTCAGGTTAATCTGTACGTTTGAACTGTAGCGTCACCGTCAACGTCCCGTACTCGAATGGTATAGGCTTGCCAAACTCATCCCTTATATCAATCGTTATTGTTTGAAAACTAGTGCGTAATAGGGGAATATAGCGTGGTGGTGAGAAGTTTCTTATCTTCACCGATCCATAATTACGATTATCAGCGGCAACGATTGGCACGACACGCAGCAGTGGCGTATGCACATCTCCGGTGATATAGGACTCGCAGATATCCGTATAAACGTACATCATATTTGGGGTCCCATGGGCTAGATTGGCAGGTCTCTGAGCAGTGTACTCACTCTGAACTACCACATCCTTGGCCTCGGTGAATCCTAAAATCTTGTTCAATACGTCGGAGAAGTAGAACGAGTGTTCCACGTTCTTACACGATTCACAGATACGTGTGACCGTCACATAACCGTTACGGCCATGCTTAAATTTCAAATGATCCGCAACACACGATATCTCGTTAATAGCCTCGATTAATGTGTCTATGCTGAGGTATACACCTGGAGGTACACAAACACGGTCTTCCTTAAAGTCGGTGGTTGTCATACTACCGGGTGCTACTGTGTTTGTTATGACATTCATAAAGTTCCGCTCGCCCTCGGGTGGCACATGCAAAATCGTCGTGGGTATGTGTATTTCAGCTAGAGAAACAGCCCAGCTACCGTGAAGAGACATACATTGGGGCAAATGCATGGTATACCTTGTTGTCACATTATCAGGATAATAATTCATACTACTATTACTGGGTAAAACCATGTAAAATTCCTCCTTCATTTTGCCGGGTGTTGCTTAGACGCCTTCGTATGCACTCTCGATAACTCAGTCTCATAAAATATGCCGTCGATATCCTCGTCGTGGAGATCACGCAGGGTGTATGTCACCGGACAAATGCTGTGCGATACACGTATGATCTTAAATAACTCGTTGCTCCAACTACCCTCGTAACCTTTTGCAAAGGCTGCCTTCGCGCTACTGATGCGCACGATGTCACCAACACTGTATTTAGGAGAGCAATTTTCGGTTCTTCTGTACCGCTGTATTAGGTTATTCCGGGCCTTAGCCGCTGTAGCGTGTGTCACCGTGACAGGAGCCATTTTTATACCGCTATGCGTGGTGTGATTGTACGCCGAAACGATGTTCTGCAGAACGTCTAGGTAACGTTTTTTTCTAGAATACGTAAAATACCGCCACATTCTTTCTTTCAGTGTTCTATTGAATCTCTCGACAATAGCCGCTTTTATATCAGGGTTTCTCGCAACACGGAACTGTATGTTCTTTTTCTTTAAGAGAGCCTGGAATGCAGCACCGGTAAATTCTTTGCCTCTGTCCGTCTGTAGGTAAACGGGTAGTCGACCGTTACTATTTTTTTTAGATAAAATGAGATCAAACGCATTAGCCACAGATGCAGCAGACTTGTCACGTAAAGGCTGAACCCATGCAAATTTACTAAGAACGTCTATAACGACCAGGAGATAAACATAACCATCATTATAATCTTTAATCGAGCGAAGATCTACGAGATCAGCCTCCCAGAAGTCGTCAATGTTTCGGACATTATAAAAACGACGCGGATAATGACGGCGCACGGACCTGTGTTTTGTATAAGTATCCTGTGCTTCAAGCCACTGTAACGCCTTTACACGGGAAATTTTTTTCTGACGTGCCAGGTGTAACAATTTGGTAGCGCCTGAAAACGATGCTTCATGGGCGGGGTTAAAGTACACGTTTTCTAAGATTTTCATGATTATAATTTCAGGTTAGCCCAAGTTACACGCCTTTTCTTATTATGATAGCCACCACCTCTCTGCTTATCTCCCTGTGTTTGCCGTGCTGGTGATCTGCTCTCAGGACCGCTGAAAAACGCTAACTGGTCCGTATCGGGTGATCCCTCGCTGCTCGTACTACTATCACCAGCCTGCGAATGACGCCGTGGTGTATTAACTCTAGACTCCGCCCACAACTCCTCATTACCAATAAATTCCCGAGGGGCCTTGATCGTTCGGAGAACTTTGGCAAAGGCACCGCGTCCAGCCGGATTAGATATTTTCCTAGCCCTCATAGCATCGTTCACGAGATCAACAATATTTGAATCCTTTATCGGTTTCCCGCTGACCAACACGACACCGTCAGAATCCCAAGAAAAATTAGATCGTGGAGCAGTACGCAAACGGCGAAGCAGTAGTTTCGCTTTCGCGCGAAATTTAGCTGGTACACTCTCAATTATAATGGCATCACTCATACCGTCACCGGTTTCGTCTTCTTCTCTGTTTCTATCATAGTCAGACTCTACAGCGCCTTTATTCTTCATAAGGCCTCGGTACTGCTGAGCTCTCTCATCATCGATGAAGTGGAGATAACGCTGTAGTACAGTCAAGTACGCCGCCCACTTTTCTCGCTCATCCTTGTATGCGCAGGAATGCAAAATTTCATTCATTTCCGCGTCTAAACGAGCCAGCGTAGTGTCAATACCCCGCACTGGCTGTGCTTGAGGTGCATCCACGTTAAAAACAGGCTGCGTATGACTTTGTGTGTTCAGGCGCGTTAGATGCTCCTCCGGCACGAGTACCATTTTTCTTGCGTGCTCCATTATCCACGACCGCCGATCAAACTTGATAGAACAGTACCTAGTATTGGTGCTAATAAGAGAGGTAGAAATCCACCGCTTTGAACAACAAACCGTTTTTTACTCTTCCAACAGCCCTTTTTTGAGGCTAAACGCCGGAGAACCGGTGCGTGTCGGCGTAATTTTTTTCTCTGGTCGGGCTTCAGTGGTACATTACCGCAGAGAACGTTCAACGCACACTCACAAATACAGCGGATAATGCTTGGATCCGCTTTGCGTAAAACAGCCTTGTGCTGCTCCTTATTCAGGTGTTGAAGAGCACGCAATATCGCAACGTGTTTTTTGCAGAGCGGTGAACCACCCTGCGCCATTACGTCTGATGAACTGCCGACCGTCCTGATGTATCACTCCTTTTTAAACCCTTTGCACGACATGTCTTTGGGGCTGTGGTCGCCCTAAGAATGTACCACACACACTGACAAACGGAGTGACTAGCACTTATTAGTTTTTTGTGCGTGTCAGGTGTATTACGCGCTGTGTTGGGTTGTTGAAATACACTCAATATAGCTATACATTTTTCGTGACACGACGATGCTTTAGGCGCCATTACATGCGTTGAACTGGTAATTCGCTTGTACCCGAACTGCTTTTTAACTTTTTCCGCGGTATGTACACAAAATGATGGGTGTCGTCGGGAAAAATACAAGTACGGTATCTACAGTTATCAGGTGTTGATTGTTTCAAATCGAGTAACAAATAACCATGCGGTTTCGATGTTGCGTCATGATAGGCCTCTTGTAGAAACCGCGGGTTTTCCGGGCATACCTGGCGCGCGAGATGTTGAATTTGAGCACGATCACGAGGATTTTTAAAAATTACGATATAATTGGCGTTCAATGAAATATCGCGTTGACCGTGTCCTTGATGGAACAAGTTTTGGGTAATAAAAATAACACTCAGGTTTTTATGATGGCTACCTTTGGTGAAAAGATCTACAACGTTATTATTCGATGCCTCGCGCATCAAATCGTCGATTATTATGAGTTTTGCACGAGGATCATTCGCGTAATCGGTGCTCTGAGGCAGACCTTCATGAAACTCTATTGATGCACCATACTCTGTGTATGCGGGCTGCCACTCGGAATAATAGAAAATAATTCTCTCGAATGACTCACTATTCATGAGCTCTATGAACTTTAAAAACTTTTTTACGAAGTACGTTTTACCGCAGCCCGTGGGGCCGCAGATCATCGAGGTCCAGGGATGTTTCCACCGCGTATCCATCTGTACGAATGAGCGTGTTTTCTACATGACTGCGTAATTTAAAGCTTTCGTTATATGTATACGCCTTTTTATTTTACATTAACATCATAAATATTTTACAATAACAACATAAATATTTTACAATAATAACATAAATATTTTACAATAACAGCATAAATATCTTACAAGAATAACAATATTTTACAATAATAACGCTATTTTACAATATTAAACCCTGTAACCATAAGGGAGCGAGCCATATTCGCCATTACGCCTCCGCTTGACGCTCAATGGCATACATGATTTCGTTTCGGGTCGTGTAACAACCTGGTGGAATGGCGTGCGTCGTATTGAAGCAAATCGTAACACAATTGGTTCCTCTCTCTCACCTATTATGAACGAGCGTATCGATCTATAATTTATCAGAGAGGTGTTTGAATAATTAAGTGTAATACCTTTAACTTTACAAACCTCGCTTTCTACACCATCAGGGGTATGAACTAGGAACGAATAAAATTTTGGACCACCCGAAACGAAAGATTTAATATAGCTACCAGTACCGTAAGAGCTTAGCTCATCCGTTAGATCCCCCAGGAGCTGCCCTGTAGGCGGCTCGTACTCTTTAACGTCTTTTTTCGTCGTGTAAATAACGGAATCGGTGTCACAATACAAGGCACGTTCACCCAACAGCTCGAGATAAGTGTAAAGTTTCAAACGGGCCTGAGCCGTTGTATATGCAGCAATTACGGCATTTGCTATATTAGATGGCACTACGGTATCTTCGGTTTTTGTGTAATTAACGTACAATACTTGATTATTAACAGGTAGTATACCTGTGATATCGTGCTCGGGGCTGTTCAGTAGCTCCATAAGTTTTTTACGTGTTGATACTATTTCAGTTTTGGGTAAATTCTCGCGCTGCCCAAATTTACCCCAAAACGAATTAAGACACAGTTTAGCTACTGAGCGCAGACCAGGGTTTTTTGCTATAGCACTACGACATAGTTCAATTCCCTCGGAAGTCTTGAAAGAAGCAATATAATTGTCTTGCTCTGTCTCGTCATCTAAACAGTTCTCGGGCCAACCGCTGGCCTCTTGTTTGATTTTAAGAAAAGTGTTGATGTATTCGACAAAAAGACCCCCCTCCTGTGTATCACGGTTATACTGCGTTATCTCATACTGCCAGATTTCACTCACGTTTAAAACTTTATAACCACACATGACGGCTTTTCGCAGTTCATCTACCACCCAGGTACCTGTTAATGACCTCTCCGCAGGGTCTTCGTGGGGGCACGCATCTTGACTCATTGTTTCGCAACAGCTACGACACAAGCCGAATAATAAACGGTGGTGCATACGCAATGGTAGCACGGGGTGGTAAAGATTTCGCGGGGGTAGTACCGTGCATTTAACAAGACCCTCGATGCGCGAAAGATCCGTATTTTCGGGTCCGGTTAATTCCATACACTCGTCACCGACATACACTGTAGGGTGCCCTATAGGATATTTACCGTATTTGCAGACATACGGATACAATGAGCAGACGTCCACATACCGTATCTGCTCCCCGTCTTTTACGTCGTACAGAGTGACCATGTTTTCTGTGCGCCCACCGAAAAATGCATCGCGTGGGTCGAGAGGATCTAATTTGACTAGAGCATGATCACGCACAAAATTACTCATTTCTGCATCTGCTTTTACCATACGGTCATACGCGCACTCCCAAATTTCTGTCAGCGTATATCCGCTTGAGCGGATTCTGTGCGATATGGCGTTTGTTCGCTCAAGACGCTCATCCATTGTCGTGCCGTCACTCTGTTTACGGTCCCTATTCACGGCGAAACAAGCGGTGCACCCGTGCCAATAACAACCGTGAAACTGTAACACATGAGTTGCGTCGTTTGTTTCATAGTAACCGTCTACCATTAAATTTTGGGGTAACTTAAATTCACGCGACCGCCCTGCATGAATAATATGATGGCCTAAAGAGTGCTCCATCCACACGAGCCACGAAATCGCTTTTTTTGATTGGTTATGAGCCCACCTGTACCCACCCGTAGGTATAATCCCAATAGTGTTGCTTTTCAAGAAGTTTTTTCGAAAAATTTGAAAACATGCCGACGCTATTGTTGTATTTTCGCTAAACGGACAAACACGACCGCTGTCCATGAACATCTTTCGGAAAACGACACAAGCCTGTCGTAATATTGTGACATCGTTCTTACAGTAGCTTGTAATTTCTTTTGAAAAATCGAACACGTAATCGGCATTCTTTAGATCGTTATACCACACAGAAAAACGCTCGCGTTCTGCCACGCGCATCGTGTCAGGAGAATAGTGGTCTATGGAGGGTAGTGGACCGATATAATTTTGATTTTCAGGTCTGTTAAATAAATGGGGAAAAGACCCTTTGGCAAGAGTGGTCCTCAGGCCGAAGGCTTTTGGTAATGCGCTCAGAGGCATGTGGAAGTAATGCAGACTATCGAGAAATACAACTTTACCAATGCGCATCGTGATAATTTTAGTACCGTTCATTATTAACGAGGGTAACTGTGTTTTTTTCTCTTCTATTAAATAACGTAGGATGAACTGTGCGTCGAAGCCACCCGCGTTATGAGCTATTAAAAATGTGTGTGAGAATCCGGGGATAGTTTTCATACCTAGCTCTACAAGTTGACACACGGGGTTCGTCCTAAATATAAATTCGTGAACACCGCAATACTCGCACGGGTCGTTGATGGATTCATTGTCGCAGCAGCGTGTGCAAACGCGTTGAGCCACACAGAGATTTGGCTCGTGAATACGTACGGAAGGATCGCCGTTTACAGGTGTACACTGCTGTGTTTCAAAATCATAAAAAATAAATATGTTCTCTTTTGATGTATTAACAGAGCGAACAGGCATCATGAAACACAGATGATTATATGGCTGGCGAGATTTGCACGTTTTACAAAAGCCCACACCGCATATATGATTCTTCTTTTCCAAAGGTCTGATAGAACGGAAACAATTACGACAGCGTTTAAGAGACTCGCAAACAGTATTTACGCTGCGTCTACGCCTGATTGCGACAGCTCTATGATTTTGTAGACACCTCTCGCTAAAGAAATCACGATTACAGATCTCACACCTGATTGTACCGGTCGAGAGTGTTTCGCATGCCGGTGTTTGAAGACAGCGGGGGCATTTCTTTTTTAAACATCTATGGTTATAACGAAAACGAGCATTACAAGCTGCACAAAAGTTTAAACTACCTACAGCGCCCCGCAGGTTTAAAATAGGCTGAAAGTGGTGTGAGCGTTCGTAATACAAAATATATAATGTGTGACGAACCGAGCCAGCGATAGCCGTAACCACCTGTGTCCCGTCGAATAAGGGTGCCTCGCGTCGTCCCAATGTCAAAAATTCAAAAACTATGATCGCGACCCCCTCTTGAGCCAAATAATCCTGATACAAAGCAATTTCACGCATTGTACAACCAGCGCATGGTATGTTAACACCGGCATTTCTCGTAAGCTCAAGCGCTGCCTCTTTTTGAGCTAACCCATTAATTCGTCTAATAATTTGCCACCTCTTGTGCAAAGCACCCGTACGTATTTCACCCCTCTCGACGTATGCCAGAGCTGCTGCTAGCGAGCGCGGTAAACACAGATTATCGGTGTTTTTAATCGTTAAAATAGATTTTTTAGCAACACCCTCGTGTGTTAAACCCTTCCGCCCGCGGCCCTCCACACCTTTAACAATACACGTTTTGATATTAAAAGAGTCATCAATATTCATAGTCGCTGTACTTTGAGCAACACTTGTGATTAATTGCCATATATCCTCGAATGTATAGTCGCGAACCGGTCGAAATGAAAGCCAAACAGGGCCGTGTGCTAAACTATTCGCTGCGAACGAAATTCCTGCATAATCGCAGCCCTCGCAGTATCTCGTGAGATGTGTTAAAAGATCGCGGAACGCTCCTTCGAGCCACGCTGTTACGCCCACTCCTGGGGGCGGCTGACGGATACGCATTGTCGTCTCACGGCCGCGTAGTTTAAAACGTTTAAAATAACGATCTGCGTCGTGTATGATAAGGATCCTATCCCCCGGTGGTTGTACATCTCCAAACGCCTCAGCTCTCCGTGTCTCGCGCTTTTTTCCGGCACCCGTTTGTATATCTGTAATAAAAGATCTGTGTAAGAGGCTGAGGTTATACGCCTAGAAATATATATTGTGGTTTTAATGTACCTCGTGTTAATTTACGTATCGTAAGATTGAAACGTCTGAAGAATATCCTGTGACCGATAGAACGAGTATCAGTAAGAACCACGCAGTATGTCTTATACATTCTTACCTGACTCGGAGGAGTCCATAAGCCGCTGAAACCAATCGTCATCAGCTCTTCGGATTGGCCACTCGTCAATACCATTTAGCAAATCGTGCTCTATGGCGTATTCACCAAGCTGATTTTCGTGCTGGGGGAAAATTCTGTCTTCTTCTTCTTCTTCTTCTTCTTCTTCTTCTTGCGCCTGTCTGTAGGCGTGATTGCTGTTATCAGGAATAACAGCGTATGCGCCGTCCTCGTCGCTGCTATCGGTGTCGTTTCCTTTAATAACATCGCTACCCTCGGGTCTTAGACATAGACCTGAAGGGCCTGCAACCGATTCTCTTTCTTCTTCGGTGGGGTATGGTCTTTGGCATAGACCTGATGGGCCAGCGAGCTGCTCTCTTTCTCGAGCAGCATGTGTTATTTCTAAAAAACAATATTTATATATTTTAGAAAAATAAGCTTTAAATAGGGATTTTAAATAAATAGAAATTTTCAATACTTACCATCGACGGCGTTTTCCCCCTGATACTCTACAGCGCGTGTGGCTTCTATGAGAGCGACTTCTTCATCGCTCGACGCATCCAAAAATTGTTGATAACCTATTGCACCGTTGTTATTATAAAAATACAGCTCTTTTTTTAAAAAACCCCTTGTAAAAGAGTACTTACCCCTGATTTCATCTACAATGGCACGGACGCTCTGAGATTCTTGAAGCCCTCGTCTTTGTAACTCTTCATACACACATGTTAACACACGCCACCCCTGCAGTATACCTCTGTTATAAGCTGTCACTATATTACGCAGAGGTGCCCACCATATAAGATATTTCAAACGATTAACGAGCCTATCGCCCGATAAATGCCTTAGTTCATAACACCACTGAGCGTCACAGCGGCGCCGTATCTGCACACTATGTATTTTTACAAAACGTAAAAAAGCGCAAATACATTTGCGAAGAGCACGGTCTGCCATTGTTACACAATAAAATATAACGTACTGTTACGCCGCTCGATTGAGACTGTAACTTCTGTGTCAAAAGAGGAGCATAAAGGATGGTCTATGCTCATATTTTGATTTGTATGCATTTTGACCAAAGTAGCGAGACAAACGCCTTGTGTAAAACATGCAGGGGTATCGGTTTCACGAGGCGTTAGATCGTTCGTAAAGGCGACCCGTCTAGCCAGGCCGCCTTTATATATATATATAGGTGTACGAGTTTATTCATTATTTAGATAAATCTATATAACCGCGTGTTTTTAATACTCCCGAGAACCTATAAATATGTATAGAGCATCCTGTCTTAATTTTGCAAAATTTCAAATCGTATATCGATTATTTTTCCCAAGCATGTATCATATTCAGGTAGCAGAGATTATTAAATAATTAATAGCGCTAAATAATATTTAAAATATTATATAAATAGTAATTTATTTAATATCTATTTAATATATAAAGAAAATTGATTTAACATCTATTTAATATATAGAGAAAATAAAAAGAAACAGCCTGTAGTATGCTTGCTCTGTCTCTCTAGAGAAGCGGCTATAGTTCTTTCTCTCTCATACACACACATTTTAAAGAGACGGAGAATGCGTTGTCTCTGCTTCAAAGCATAGGTGAGGTGGTGGAGAAAGGGAGAGGGGTATACGGCTGGCCGTATGTGGCGTTAACGGCGTTTCCTCTTTGTGCGGATGTTCGTTAGAGCGCTCAGCCTCTCTCTCTCTGTCTCTTGAACGAGGCTATGTATCGGCTTCTCCTCTTTGTGCGGCTATTCGTACAGAGGGTAGCATGCTCTCTCTTACACCTACAGTAATTCCTATAACTCTTTCTCTCTCGTTTTTTCATGTTAATTCAAATAAATTACCATACTATATGCAGCCACTATTGCTCGCTGTTTTTTACATTGTATAATCGATGTACTTGAGAGTTTGGGTTCAAAATTTTGGGGTTTCCGAAAGGTCGACCCTTCATTGAAACATTTAACTTTAATAATACACGCGTCCTAGTGTATAATAGTATAACAATACCACGTTTCGCGTAAACGATTTTTCTTGTTTATAAAGTCTAGACAGTGTTTTGTTAGCAGCTATAATATAGGCACGTTCCGTCGTCGCATGATCTATCTGTCTCTGTGTCGCTATTTTTCTCAAACCAATGCGTCATATGCACGTGCAAAAACGCTGAGGTAAGCTTCGGGATGATTCTGAGTTGCACCGCAGGCTGGTAGCAGGGTGTTCACGGCTCTCAACGGTCGTTAGAATTCAGTCATTCTTCGCGTAGCATGTCCCGCAGAGTGGGGGGCTGGAATGGGCCAAGGAGTGGGTGTCGCCATAGTGCTCACACACGGTAAAATATATATATATCGAGTACAAACAGGTATATATATAATACTCTGCAGGCCGCGCTCGACCCGCAGAGTAGGGGTAGCAATGGGTCCAGGAGTGGCTGTCGCCATAGTGCTCACACACGGTAAAATATATATATATCGTGTACAAACAGGTATATATATATAATACTCTGGAGGCCGCGGTCGACCCGCAGAGTAGGGATAGCAATGGGTCCAGGAGTGGGTGTCGCCATAGTGCACACATGCGGTAAAATATTTATATATACTATAAAAGAAAAAGCGTAATACACCGACAGGGTCCATCCCCACTCTATATTCTTGGTTTTGAATATTTATTGTAAATTTGTGGAAGTACGAGAGAGAGAGAGAGAGAGAGAGAGAGAGAATAAGGTGTGCACACGCGCGCTCGCTACAAGAGGCTTCCACATATGCTTAATATCATAACGATCCTCGGCGCAGAGACAGCGACTCGGGCTGGCAATCCGAGGGTCTCGAGTTCGAGTCCCGCGCTTGCATCGGATTTTTTTAATTATAAAAGAAAAAATAGCGAAAATAAAAGCAGCGTGTCACCATACCGACGCGCTCTGAAAAATAAAAAATGGCGGCAATGTAAGCAGCGCTCCACCATACCGACACGCTCCGAGAAAAAAATGGTTGAAATGTAAGTAGCGCTCCACCATACCGACATGCTCCGAAAAAATTTATATAAAAAAATAAAAAAATATATATATATATAAAGTAGTGTGCCCTATGGCGACTCGCCCCATCCCCTCTCCTCCCCCCGCGCACCTCTTCCCCCCGCACCCACGACCGACCGAGCCACGGACTCGGAGGCCGCGGAGTGGGGGAAAAGGAGTGGGGATAGGAGTGGGGATAGGAGTGGGGATAGGAGTGGGGGTGGCCATAGTGCGCACCCTACTACTTACCTCGATTGAAGCAAAGTTTTTTTCCGCCAGAAAGTGCCACTTGGCGTCGCAGCGGTCGATTTGTGACGTCACTCGGGATTGTATACGCCCCGTAGGCAGAGTCACGAGAACGTGACACTCTGCTGTCTCTAATATTCTCAACTCGGAAAGTCGACCGATCAAATTCCACTCGAATAAATTTATATTCTCATTATTTTTTATGTTGTTTCCTTACTTTTTGCGTATAGATAATGAATTTTTATGGCTTACTAATTAAAACTTCAAATATTACAAACAATATATTTTTTACATTATATGAACTCATATTATGCGATTATTAACGTCCTTAGGATTATTATTATACATGTCGAATCAGTGGGGTACGGCAGTAGCTGCTCAAAAAAAGAGAGAGTCGGCACGAGTACCCCAGTGTATACCTCGCATTAGAAAAGTGGGAAGGCGCGCTTGCTCGTACGTGATTGGTAAGAGAAGAGGCGGAGCTACGGCATGGAGTTGTGTGAGGTATACGTGAACGTGTCTGTGTGACCTAAACATTCTTGTAGCGACACTAGCGACGCCAGTAACTGGGGTACCAAACTACACTGGGGTACTCCATTTCTCCCTTCAATCTGAAGCATAGGCAATTCACTTCTATAGGCGTCTGAATTCGTTGATTTCAGGGACAAAGTTACGTGCAGAAATTGACAAAGTTAGGAACAACGCCATTTTTTTATGACGAAATTGTGTACAAATCAACATCTCGGAAAATAATTTTTTCTAATTTTGGGAGTAATTAATTTGTACATTTTACATTTTTTTTAGAGAATAATAAGTTCATGTTACTGGTAAATTAACTTGGTTTATCGAAAGAGCAATTTATATATGATTCGTTTCGATAATATTTGCGTGTGCACTCTTAAAATGACGAAATTATAGCCGTTTACCTGTAAACGGCTATAACTTCGTCACGGTTTGAAAAATAAAATAAAATAAGCAATCTTATATAAATGGACTCCATTTTGCGATTTCAAACTATGTAACCATATCGTTTGGTCTTAATCCGGGAATTATAAGCTGGTATATACGCATAAAAAATAAATGAACAACATTAGTTGATGTCTGGTCGACACCGTCGACACGCCCGCGACTCAATGCCTTCAGTCACTCACAAGACCTAGTGACGGGTGGACGTCTCTCAAGATTTTTTATTTCAGTCGGTAAATATATTCAATTGTTTTTGCTTTTATGTTGTATTGACGACGGTTAAGTAAATCGTAGAAATAACCTGCATTGAAGTTTTATCATAATTAATTTTTAAAAAGTGTATGACGATAATTACGTACCGTTGGATGCTCCGTGATGCTTATTTCGTCACACTGACGAAATTATGCTACGAGGCTTCCGGTGTTATGATACATTTTTATGTATGTAAAAAATAAAATATTGATGTACAGTTGTTTTTTTATGGATTTTCATATAATTAACAACACCGAGATCCAATTTCGTCATATAATTATTGCGCGTTAATCAAAAGTGTCTTCAATTTTCGGATTGTCAATTTACTATGATGATTGTATTAGATACATACCAGTTTTTCGTGTATAGGATATAACTTCGCAAATCTATTTGAATAAAAAACGGCTTTAGAACAAATAAATGGTCGTATTTCTTTTCAATGTTTATTGATTTCAATCTCGAATATACCTTCAATTTTATTTTATGCCCATTATCTTTCGTAAAAGACTCCTAATCCTTAATGACGACATTATATCCAACTTAAATTGCACTTGTACCTTATTTCGTCTCGTGGTCAAAATAATACTTGCAGTGTTAACCGAGTAAGCCCTTCTGAAAAAGTGTTCTATTCTTTTTCGTGGATCGAATAATTAGATTATTTTTATCGAATTATCCTTATCATAGTGATGTTGCCTTAAGGATACATCGAATTGCGGAATCGCATTTTGTTTTCAGTCATTCAAAAAATTCATTATGGATCAAAATAAACATACAAAAAAAAGTAAACAAAAAAACAACAAAAATTATAATGAACTGAAAATCGAAGAGGCTTTACAACAAATTGGTGAGGGAATGTCTGTAAGACCTTCGGAATTCCCAGAACGATCTTGTCAACGCTCCAAGATACGAAATTTGGACGACATGGATGATCAGTTGGTCATCGCACTAAATTGACACCAGACGAAGAAAAGGTTTTCACCGATTGAATAATTGAATTCGGTGCATTAGGATTTCCAGTAACGAAGGACCAGCTCTTGCACAGCGTTTCTAAATATGTCACAGAGAATGGACGAACTAATCGTTTCAAAGATGGCATTCCGGGACGTCGATGGTATGAAGGTGTTTTGAAGCATCACCACGAAACATCCAAAAGAGTATCGCAAAATTTATCGTCAGCGCGAGCGAATATCAGCAAAGACGAGATTCGAGGTTGGCACGCCAAAATTAGAGAAGTTTTTTCTGGAACATGAGGATCTTAAACCTATTTTAAGTTGTGCCGATCGTATTTTTAATTGTGATGAGACGGCTTTTTATCTTTGCCCAAAGAGTAAATTTGTTTTAGCAAAAAAGGATCGAAATAAATCCATTGCAAATCAATGAACGATAAGAAGGAATATATGACCGTCCTTATTACAGCATCGGCTTCCGACCATTTAATGCCGCCGTTAACTCTATTCCAATACAAACGCATGCCACAGAATATCGTTTCGAAAATGCCTAAGAATTGGGGAATAGTTAGGATTGATTCTGGTTGGATAACAGAGAGAAGGGTATTATTTTGATTGGTTGGATACCAAATGCAACGCATCTCATGCAGTCAATGGATGCGTCGTTGTTTCATCCCCTCAAAAAAGAATGGAAACACGTTATCCTTAAATGGCGGATGAATGATAATGGTGAGCGACTGAAGAGGAAGATTTTTTCCGGTGTAGTAAACGAAAGTTTACAAAGAGCAGATAAACCAGGAACTATCCGCAATGGTTTCAAAATTACTGGATTATATCCATTCGACGTAAATGCCGTGCCTTTTGAAAATCTATTAAAAACGACAGCCTACAATCCAAACAAACCGAAAGTGACGTATCACAGTGGAGAGAGGACTATAACGAAGATTTGCGTTCAGTTTTATCAATGATTGAAAATACGATTGCAGTCCAAAAATCAAAAGAATTCCGCAGATGCGAGAACAATGGATGGGATGGATATGTAATGAACGCAGGTCTTTTTAACTTCTGGCTGGGAATTTAAAAAAATTACTGTTTATCTGTTAAAGATATGATTAAGTAAATATGAATCTGTTAGTGGCAAACGGACTCTCTGCTATAATATAAACTACAAAGCTGCATTAGGTAAGAAAAATATTATTTATTTATGCCTAGATTAGAAACAACTATACAGAATTACGCAGCTTGCAGGTGCTCTGTGGATTGGGATGGACCCATGTATCAAAATGATTTGCCTGCATGAACATTCTCTGTTTTGATTTCAAAACATTCAAGCAGCATGAACAGCAAGTTGGATTTGTAGCAGAGCAAATTGCTAAAGATAGTCGCAGAGACGCTGTCAAGTATGAACGAAAACTGGCGATTGAAAATGCAGAAGTTTTAGCGGAGATCTTGTAACTTTTTAACTCTTCGTTTTTTTTGTGTGGTCCTATCTGTTTGGCAAAAAAATTGAAAGCTTTCTTAGCTTAGAATAGTTTATTTAATTTAAATTTGTAAAAATCCATAACTTATTTCATAAAAAAGCTTTTAGTTTTTAACACGTAATTCTGAGAGCTACTGAGCTATAAATTTGGTAAAATATGATAAATCAGTATATTTATTTTAAAAATTCCATAAATGTCATTGCCGAGTAAAATCATTAAAACCACTTTCACACTTGTCCTATACATTAGAATAACAAAATATTTATAGCAGTATTTTCGTACGATTTTTTATTTTTGATGTGTACTTTTTCTGTGCGAAACCTGGGTGCTGTCGGATAATTAGTTTGTGCGTTATTGCAATTGCCATTTCATTGTACAATATTTTGCGGAGAGGCTCAATGCTCTGGAGGTCGTCAGATTTAAGTTTACCAAGCGGCTTCTTAAACTAGAACTGATGACCTACAAATCGTCAATCTTAGATTTCCGTTTAATTGCGTTTAAATAGGTGAAAATCGCGCCTAAACATGAGCAAAAACGGCCGAGCGAGCGAAAGTGGTCGAGTAGTGGGGGTAGACCGGCAGACGCGGGGAAGCCGCATATATAGTAATAGAAGCGCGCTCGGCCCAAGTTTCTTAACTATTTATTTAATTATTTCAATAACCAGCGGGACTATTTTAACATATTTTTTTTAATTTGGGGTAACTCGATCACCGGAATCTGATTCTTTGATCAGATTTCATGTAAAATGAACGAAAAACTTTTTTTCAGATGTTTTCACCTACACGTCCTCACATTAATATAATATAATGCAATTATCATTTTTTAATATTCAATGTTGCACTTCGTACATTGAACATTAAGAATATTATTGAATAATATTCAATAATATTCTTAATATTGAATATTATGCTGCTATTATATAAGCCTATAATATTAGGCTGTCGGCGCGGCGGCGAGGAAGGAGTGAGAGCCGGCCGCTGCCCGCGCTCGCCGCTCAATCGCCAATGATTGATACACTGCGCTGTCTCTACGGCTAGGGCGAGCAGTGGGCGGCTCTAACGCTTCTCGGCGCGGTCTGATTAGTTTAACTTAAAAAATTTATATCCCGTAAACTATTGAAAATATCCCCAATGTATATTTGCAACTTTTGTTTGTAATGTTCCCATCTACCTTAGAATAAATTGTGCGATACTTTATGAAAATCACCCTGTATAAACACTTGTCAAAGGATATATGTATGTATTTGTATCAATGTGTGATACTGGTGATACTTTCCGTGTTAATTAAAATATATAAATTTCTCGATTGATTTCAGTGTTTTTGTGCTTATGAAAAAGAAACAGATGTAGAAAAAGAAAAGGTTTACTATCGATTAAATAATATATATGTAAAGAAAAGCTCCCTTTATTTTCGATTTCTTTAATTTAAATTTGGTACGCTATGCATGCTCTACGCATCACTCTATCATGACCCGCTAGATGTCAGAGCGATACAATAGCGATGAGAAATGGATTATCGACCGAGAGAGAGAGAGAGAGAGAGAGAGAGAGAGAGAGAGAGAGAGAGAGAGAGAGGGAGACGGATAGTAGCACTGAGTAGGAGCACATGTGCCAAAATAGAATTAGACGAGGGATAGTGAATAGAGTTGTAATTGTCGTTTCTCTGTTTTTAAGGTAAGCTTACTGTAAATAATTGTAAATAGCAATGTGTGCAGCGAATAAAATGAACTCTGTTTTTCAGTGAAACAAATTCAAGTCATTAACCGGCACCCCTCTATACATAAGATAAGGGCATCTTATATATAATATGTGTGTGTGTGTGTGTGTGTGTGTGTGTGTGTGTGTGTGTGTGTGTGTGTGTGTGTGTGTGTGTGTGTGTGTGTGTGTGTGTGTGTGTGTGTGTGTGTGTGTGTGTGTGTGTGTGTGTGTGTGTGTGTGTGTGTGTGTGTGTGTGTGTGTGTGTGTGTGTGTGTGTGTGTGTGTGCGTGTGCGTGTGCGTGTCTTTGGTAATTGTTGGATATCAATAAAGTGAAAAGTAATGAACTGAACTATAGCTGTCGATGATAACCTACCACTTTGTTATTAATTTTTTATAACAACACCTCTCAAAGTATAATTAATATTTTATATCTATATAATATATAGGGGAAAGGGGGGTAACCCCGGCCAGTTTTCTATTTTTATAAGTACGCTGCCAATTAAGGGTGGATAATTAATCGGAAATGCACGAATATGGTAATCAATATATATTTTAACAGAACATCGTACACAAAAAATTATAAATGATCAAAAACTTGAAAAAAATGTTAATCTTTGGCTCGAATTTGGCCTCTGAAGAAACATGGCGGGTAGCTCCGGCCACTGCGAAATTCAATAGGAAAATCGTGTTTACGCGACACAAACGTCGTAATAATACAAACGTGTAATATAAATCGCCTGGATTTATATTGACACATGCCTCATGAGCCCAGTCTTCACATTTTTGGCATTGGATCCAATCTTCGTCAAATCTTTCACCACAAATGATACATTTGGTATCTTTTTCGGCAACGGTCACGGCAACGGCAAACGATCTTCGGTATCGCCAACGATAAAAACTCTTTTCTCGTTACAGGCATGAGATGATTATCCAGATCTTTGATATGATCACAAAGCTGTTTTTCGTATTCGGCAGTGAATGTTTCTTCAAACCGGCCGAGCTTTGGCTCAAGATTAATCGAGTGATCTTGTTTTATGGCATTAACATGGTCCTGTAGTGTAGTGCGAGGAATCATATAATGTTCTGCAGCAGCTCTCTCAGAAGACTTATATTCAAGAACGTCTTTTATCGCCCTTCTCATATTTTCGTAACTCCAATTTTCTCGATTTGATGTTCTCCCTTTGAATTTAGGCATTTTGACACGCGCTTACTAAAACAAAGAACAAGTAATTGAAGCAAACCTTTTTTTATGAATTTTTTATAACAAATAGGCATTCCAATGGATGGCCGGAGATACTCGCGAAAGTGGTGGCCGGAGCTACCCGATTCAATTTTGAACAAAATTATGGCTTTAGCACTTAAATAACTATTAATTTTCCCAACCCAAAAATTACACGTAATATATAATGCTTATACTAAATGTTGGCCAGGTAAAAAATATTATTACTTACGTTTTTTCAACGGTGCAATGTTTTCAACTTTGAGCGTAACGTGATCGTATCTTACCAAAATCAGTGTTAACGTTGTCACGACCGAACACAAAGACGAACTGAGCTCTAGTAGTCGCGCGTCTCTGATAGGACGCGAATGAACACAAAACAATGAAAACATTGCTTGTAAATACAAAGCGAGCATAGATCTAGGACATGGCCGGGGCTACCCGCTGGCCGGGGCTAACCCCTTTCCCCTACGTCTGAAATGTCAAAATAGGCGGTTAGTTGAGCTATATAAAGTTAGCCGCTCGATTTAGACTTTTTCATTTATTTTTATTTTTTAACAACTGTTTGTCGTTTGTTTGTGATTGATTAATTAAAACGTTTGTTTGATCGTATTTTTTCCAAAAAATTAATAAATACAATATTAGATCGTTGTAGCCATGGAGACTAGAGTAAAGGAGTGTAAACTCTTATGGCGGAATCGTCCCAAACGTGACCCCAAAAAGCGAGGAACGATGTTAGTTCAAATTGAGCCACGGTGAGAGCTGTCAACGCTCTGAGCCAACTGTGAAGTGTGGCGTTGGTGATGAAATGAAGTCAGCGGGATATAGACCCCCGCGAAATATGTCATCTGTCATTTCATCTGACGCGTAAACAGTTTTTTGCATAGAGCATTGGAGACTAGAGTGTCTACATAGTACAGAGCATTGAGTTTTACGAAATTTGACATTGAAAGGCGACGAAAATCAAAAGAAAGTGCAGTGAAACGGATATTGTAACAAGCAGGTAAGAAAAAAAGTTTGTTATAATTCACGGATTAAATGTTAACCCTTCGAGTGCACACTTCGGCTGCCGATCTAGAACTGCATATGGGGTCATATCGACCCCTAGCGTTTTTCAAACCGTTGTACCTCGGTAAATATGCATTTTTTCAATTTCTTTGTAGATACATTTTTTGCAGTACATGATCCATATTTAATGGGCCAAAAGTTATTTTTGGCCGAAACTAAAAATTAAATGCCAAAACACTCGTCCGAAGTGGGGCATGAGTTCAAAAATGCATGCTTACACGAACAAAATCATAACTTTTTTTTTGCAAATAAATAAAAATACTTTGGAGATTTTTGAGGGGAAGGTACGTAGATACGAAAAATATATATATAATGTCGACCAACTTTCCAAAAAGTATATTTTTCAGGTTGTTTGAAAATAGGCATTTTTGGAGTAGTGAAAAATGGGAAAAATTGCATGCTTACACGAAAAAAATCATAACTTCTTTTTTTTGGAAATAAAAAAAATCCTTTGGGGTTTTTCAAGAGGAAGGTATGTAGATACGAAAAAAATGTAATGTTGATCAACTTTCCAAAAAGTATATTTTTCAGGATGTTTGAAAATGGGCATTTTCGGAGTAGTGAAAAATAGGAAAAAATAACTCCTACGACAGATTGACCATAAAAAATGTTTATTAAATATATTTTGTAGCTTGTATTATGTGTTATTCTAATTTAGTACAATCAACACATAAATACGCTCTGTGCGTGTTGCACATAGCCCACATACACTTCGGGCACTTATCTTGGGAGCTATTTTCCCCGCTGATGTCGTCGGATTCATCGTCGCTGCTATCGGTCTGCTCTTCACTCATTTCAAAAATGTTATCTCCTTCATCGCCTGACATATTTTCACCAAAATCATCGTCCACGTCGGATTCTCGGAGCGAAAAACACTCCCTGCTATGAGTATCTTGCTCGTCCGACATCTTAAATAAAAAATGTATGGTATTAGAGCAAAATAAAATACATCTATTAGCTTTTACTATCTTAACACACTTACTTTTGACAATATCAATCAAAATTTCACAAAAAATAATTTCACTTTTCACCGCACTTCTTGCACACAGGAGGTCAGAATGACCCTACGTCCTTACTGATCGGCTGGTATACTGAAACCAACTGAAACTGACACGATTTAGGGGAAGGGCAACAACGTCTACCTGTAAAGGAAGAGTGGGGGGAAACTACCACGTCGAGATTTTGGGGGGAAAATCCCCCCTTTTGCGATACAATCGACGAAAAAAAACTTGCCGGGAATTTTTTCTTGCTCGAGAGATTAACATTCGTATCGTGAATTGCAATTCAAAAACTATATTATATAATTATAACTATATTAATTGAAATATTTAATTTCAAAATAATAGTTTCTTTATACACAAAACAATGTGCCTACATATGATTTACGTATAACAAAATTATGATTTTGAAATTATATATCTCAATTTCTAGACGGTAAATCGTTGAAAAATTTAGCCAGTAGTTGAACATTGCTTCAAACTTCGTGTTCACAAAATTGTATGTAGCTAAGTTGGAAAATAATTTTCACGTGAGAAACGATAGAACCTCCTGAATCAGACAAAATGTACGACACATCGCGGATCAATGATTCGAAATGACCGCGCTGGACGTCCTGAGCAGAAGTGGCGCCGCCATGCGGTGTAATTATCGGATCGTTCCTCGCTTTTTACGACCACTTCGTTAACATTGCGTTTACACTCCTTTACTCTAGTCTCCATGGTTGTAGCCTTTACACTAGATTCTGGCTTGACCAGGCTTGATATGTGTACGCATGCATGTACGCTCGATTTTGACTTTTGCATTTTTTTAAATTTATAATGATAGTTTATGATTGTTTGATTAATTAAAAGTTTGTTTGATCATATTTTTTATCAAACAAACGAAACAAAAAAAATTGAGAATCTTTTTGCTTACCATGCAACTGCGAAGGTGCTCAACATGAGATGCACTCAACTGCTAAAGGAAAGGGTTCATAAAGTTAACAAAACCTTGTAAACTTGATCAAGTAATCCCGTGTCACAACATGAATTGTAGGTTATATTGTTACATGCAAGCTTAAACATATAAGCCAGAATCTAGTGTAAAAGCTACAACCAGAGATTAGGAGGGAGATCAGCAACGCTCGACAAAAGTTGAAACCTGGAGAGCTGGTCCGGCGGGGCGACATCTGAGCGGCCAAATATCGAACTGTGGGTACTTTTGTACCCATGAACCGAAGTTGGCACAGCTATCGGAGTCGTATATACAGCGAAAAGAACATATATATATAATCTGGCGGTCCGTAACGCCGATCGGGTCTTTCCGTGAATGAGACAGGCGTGCAATGATGACATATGTCTATATATTCGAGACTCGTACGCGTTGCTCGAATGTTCCGAGATAATTTTTCGTCGTCGGTCCAGCTCCATCGTGCTAGGATGCTTCAATCTTTCTTGCTATTGCAGGATATTATTTTGCAGAGATAGAAAAGACTTGGACTAGCAGCGCAAGATCGCCGAGGCTTTTTTCCGTATAATGTACCTAGTTTATTAGTAGTAGTATGAGAGTTTTATTTGCATAACCTATTTGGTTTTTTACAAAATACCTTACATCACATCTTCTTTCCTTATATCCTATTGTGCCCTTATAACCATTAGACTTTTATCGTATTCGTCTTTACATATTTCTCTACCTCTCTATAATACTTACAAATCTCTACGTCAACCTCCCCTCTTAGCCTTTCCGTCAATCTAACCCCGTTTTCCTTTCCCCCTAATTCCTTCTCCCATTTCTCTCCAAACTTTCTTGCTGATTCGCTTAACTTCCTTCTTCCCTCTTCACACACCAGGAAGTGTTCGACATTTTCCTCCTCCTTCTTGCATATTCTGCACTCCCAATCTCTTTCCCCTTTCTTTCCCGCTCGTCCTATATTTCCACATCTCAACCTTGCCCATGTCTCCTTATCCTCTCCTTTTATTTTTTCATCACTCCAATATATCCATGGGTTCTCCACCTTATCCACTATATCCTTATATCTCTTGTTAAAAGTCGAATTCTCTCTCTGTTGTTCCTCCTTTTCCAATATACTCTCCTTTAAGTTTTTCAGCCCTTCGCTTATTTTCTCTTCTATTTCTTGTAAATTTCTTTCTTCTCTTATCATGTTTACTAATTCCCCTATTCTCATTTCTTCCAGCCTCTTTTTTATGTCCTTTCCCCATTTTGTAGGTTTTCCGTTGACTATCCCTCTCATCTCTTCCATCAGGCAAATTTTAGGCCATCTTTCTCCCCCCATATCCAGTACCTGCCTAACATACCGCAGTGCTCTTTCCCTTATCCTATATTCGAATGTTGCCACACCCAGTTCCTTTCTCCATATATATCTCGGCGTTCTACTATCAACTCCTAACGCCATTTTACAGAATTTGCTCTGTATTCTCTCAAAACTCTCACTTTCCCCAAAACCCCATATTTCCACCCCGTATAGCGCTACTGAGCTGACCAATGATTCTAACAAAAACAGCCTTTCCTCTAACAGATCCCTCCCCGCTCTCTTCCATATACCCCACACCGCATTAGCTGCTTTTTGCGTTCTTCCCACCATTCTTCTTGCGTGTGCTCCTATCGCATTTTTGGTTGAGAACCAGTAACCTAGATATCTGAATTCTCTGACCGTCTCTATTTTTTCCCCGTCTATCTCCCATTCCTCCCCTTTCTTTGTCCTCCCTCCTCTTCTGAAGATCATTACTTTGGTTTTCTTTGCATTTACCTGCATTCTGTTTTCCTTCTCCCACCTCTCTAAATCCCTCAGAATGCTCCTCAACCCCTCTGCTGATTCTGACACCGCCGCCACATCGTCTGCAAACTTGATCGCATAAATTTTTTCCTTTCCAATTACTGTTCCCCCTTCGTTTCTCACTTCCCATTTTTCCTCCAAATCGTCAATATATAGGTCGAACAGCAGCGCGCTTAAGGCGCACCCTTGTCTTACCCCCCTTCTTGTTTTGAATCTATTCGTTACTTTTCCTTGTACCCTTACTTCTGCTGTCGTGTTTCTATATATTTCCTCTATTATTTTCAGCATCTTTCCTTTTACCCCCTTCCCTTTCAACTTATTTATCAACCTAACTCTATCCACCCTATCAAACGCCGCTTTAAAATCTATGAATGCTACGTATAGCTTTTTTCCTCTTTCTTTTAGTCTATTATTTATTAATGCGTTTAATGTGAATATCTGGTCTCTCGTTCCTCTTCCTTTTCTAAAACCAGCCTGGCTTTCTTTTAATCCACCTCTTCTCTCGATCCATCTTGTGAGCCTTGTAGCTACCAACTTCGTGAGTATTTTATAACCCACATTTAGTAGCGACACTCCTCTATAATTTTCTACATTGTCTGCATCCCCTCCCTTATATATTGGTGCCACTCTGGCCACTTCCCATCCTTCTGGTAGCTTTCCCTCGTTCCATATTTTGTTCAAGCTTACTATTAGCCCCTCCTTCTGCTCTCTAGGTATTGCCTTTATAAACTCTATTGTTATCTCGTCCTCTCCCGGCGCCTTTCCGTTCTTCATTTCCTTCACCACTCTGTTTATCTCTGCTCCCGTGAAGTCATCATATAACTCTTTATCATCCTCCCCTATTCCTTCCCCCTTCTCCGCTTTCTCTACTTTTTCCCCTAAATTCTCTAGTTCCTCTACATCCCTATTTTCCTCTCCGCTCATTTCTCCATTCAGCAACTTTTCGAAATGATTCCTCCATTGTTCTTCTTTTATTCTTTCACCCATCATTCCGCCTTTTTTGTTGGTTCTGAATTTACTTATCGCTTTCCACCATTCCTTCATGTCTTTTGCCCTGCTTACCCCCTCCCATATCTTTTTTCTCCAATCTTCTTTCGCCTTTTTGTATATCTTTCTCAATTTTTTTCTCTCCTCGCTCAGCTCTTTTTTATCCCTCCCTTCCCTGCCTCTCACAATTTTTTTTAGTGCCTTCCATACTTTTTCTCTCTGCTTCTTGCAATTTTCGTCAAACCACCTTGGCAGTCTGTTTCTCCTTCTATTTTCCTTCTTTCTCTTTTTCATTTCCGTCCTCTCTGCTGTTATATAGATGTACTCCTTTAGTGCCCCCCAATTGTTTATCCCCACCTCCCTGACTTCATCTTTTTTCCATTCTTCCTCATACATCTCTCTTTTTTCCTCCTCCCACACTAATCTCACTTCACATTCTTTTCCTCTTTTCTCCCTTTTCACTTCCCTCTCCGTTTCCCCTTCTTTACTTAATTCGCCCTGTATCGCAAACGTCACCGGTAAATGATCTGACTCTATCCTTTCCTTCACTTCTAACCATTTTATTTGTTCTGCTTCCCCCCTATCTATTGTTAGTACTAGGTCCAACACTGACCCGCATTGCTCCTCACTCCCCCCCCACAAACGTTATCTTTCCCTCCTCGTCCCCTTTTGTCCTCCCATTTAATACCTTTATCCCCATCTCTTCACACATTCTTAAGAGCCTTCTTCCTTCTGCATTAATTTTCTTATCTTGTGACCTCCTCGCCTTTTCCTCATTTCCCTCTATATTTCCTTCGTTTATTGCCTGACTTTCCCCAATCCTTGCATTCAAATCTCCTGCAATTATAACTAATTCATTGTTTCGCACTACTTCTTCTACTTTTTTTCCCAGCGCTTTCTCCATTTTCCTCATTCCTTCGTTGTTGTATGCGGTGATTATCGAACATCCTTTCTTTCCTTTCTTACTTTGTATTACCATCCCTAACTCCCACTCCTGCACTTCCCAGTTTTTACTAATTTCTTTCTTTATTCCTACCGCTTGCCCTCCTTTCGCTCTCCCTTTCTTTACTCCCTCCTCTCTAACTGCTGCTTTAAATGTCCAGTCGAATTTTTTGCTCACATATTTTCCAATATTTTCTTCGTTCCTTTTCTCTACCCACGTCTCTTGTAATATTGCCATTTCATGTTTTTCTATTTCCTCTCAACCCTCTCCTATTTTTATCAAGCCTGCAACATTCCACATAATGATTTTACAATCTTCGTCTGCTGTTTCTGCCTCTGTATCCTCTTCATTGCTTCCATCTTCACTTCCTTTCTCCTTCGCCGCTCCTCGAAGATCCCATCTTTCCTCACCGTCTCTCGTTCCGAAAAAGCCACCTCTCTTCGTTTTGCATTCTCTCCTGCTGTAGCTCCATTCTTCTTTCCGACCATCTATGAAGTGTCTCGATTGTTCCTTTCCTTTCATTCCATTCCCACCATTCTTCTCCTATTCTTATCTTCATGTATCTTGCTTCTGCCTGCCTTCCACACATTCTTTCATGCGTTACAATATCCCGTAACCATTATTGCACCTCCTTTTCTCTTTTTGTATAATCGTCATTTATCCAGATGTCCGTTCCCTTTAGATTTTTTCTTCTAAATATTAGGTCCAACTTGTCTCCTCTTTCTTTGAAACTTATCACACATACTCCTTGCTTTCGGTGTTTTTCCATTGCTTGTCTTGTCACTCTTTGCCTGCATCTTCTCTCGATTTCTTCTACTACTCCGGCAGGATCGCTCCTCTCCCCTACTTTAGGGAATACTATGCACACATTGTTTCTTCTATGCTTCCTTCGATTCATCTCTATCCTGTATTCCTCTTCTGTCAACGATGTCGGTTTTCTTCTTAGTATCTCGTCTTTTTCCCCTTGCTCCTCTCTTTCCGTTCTGAAATTCCTTTTTTTCCTTTCTCTCACTACCCTCTGCCACTCCCCCTCTTCCTCTCTCCTTATTTCACCTCTTGTCTCCTTCTCTATTTCTTTTCGTCCGCCGTCTCTTGTTTTATTCTCCTCAATTTGGCCTTCCTTTTCCTTTTCCTTTTCTCCCTGCTGGCCTTGTCTTTTACTTTGCATCTCATACATCGTTTTTCCTGTTTCCTTCTCTGCCATCCTCTTCTTTAGTTCTTGCAATTTCTCTTCTTGTTTCGACCCGCTTTTTGCATTGTCTCTCAATTTTTCTTTCTATCTCTTGCCATACGAACGTGTCACTCCTTTCTTTCTCTTCAAGTAGCCCCATCACCTGTCCTATCCGCTCTTCGAATTTCCTTTCTATTTTTCTTACGGCCTCCAGAAACTCTTCCATAATCTCTTCCTTCATTTTTTCGATCGCCTCTTTAACCTGCATCTCCTCTAACCACTTTTCTTTTACCTTTTCTCTTTCTCCTTCTCCTTGCGTTGTTGTTTCTGCTGTCATTGCATCTTCCACTTCATTGCCGCTGTCAGCTGGTTCCTCCATCGCGTTTCCATTTATCTCCGTCTTCTTTTCGCTATTAACGCCATCTTGTGGTCTTATCGGAGAGTGCATTACTCTTGCTCGCATCCTTACCGACCCAGATCCGAAGAATTCTCTGACGTCCCTGTTTGCTTCCATATTCTTATTCCTTATCTGAGGGCGCCCTCTCTTTTTCTTCTCCGCTACTTCTTGGCTAGATTCCTCCTTTGCTTCTTTATCTTCCTTTCCATCTTCCCCTTGATAGGTTATGTCGTCACCTCGTGCCTCACTTATTTTTTCCCTTATTCCACTCATTTTTACAGCACTCATCTCTTCTTTTGCATTCTCACCACCTTTGCTCACCATCGATCAGTTCACCTCCCTTTTTGACTTTGTATTCACCTTTATTTATCTATTTTTTCCAACTATCTCTGCTCTGCCCTGTCACTACGTGTTCACTCGTCCAACGCCCAAACGCCTCCTACCTAGTTTATTATTTTTACATATTTCGAATGCCGTCAAAAATTTCGAAGACCGGTATTTTATCTTGCGAAATATGATGAATTTGAAAATAAAATTTCAATATATTTCTGGAAACACGTAATTATTGATTGTTTAGCCGTGTTAAACAATCGTAATTAATTGCATTTGCTATTTCGCTTCGAATAGCCTAATCAAGTTTAAACATTTTTGAATCATTATTATTAAAGTGATTGGTGAAAACGTGTTGAAAGGGCACCGCGAGATATCATCCCCATTGAAGCTCGCAGGTCATGGAGCCTCAGGCAAACGCCGGAAACGACTTCAAGAATAGATAAACTTGATTCACGATCAGTCATCCCATGTGAAGGCTCTTTTTGCGTTGTTTTGGGATTTTTTGGGGAATTAAATAAATATACAGCTTTTCACCACATATTTATTAATAGTTTGCGTACACTTAACAATTTTTTCAGATAAAAATCGTCGCCTATTGCTGAAGTACGCGTTTTCCCCGAAAACGTATTTTTCAATTTGGCTTCCGTAATAACTTGGAAACTATTTAACCGATTTTGCTCGAATTTGTATGGTATATTTAGCACGTTTATAGTTTTAACTGGAACTAGAATATTTGTGATTTGTGTGAAATTGCACTGTTGACGCGGTTTAAAAAAATCGATTCCAAATTTCGTCAGTTTTTCCTACTTTCTCAGCTTAAAAAAACTATGGCGGCAGATACCACAAATATTACAGTTTCAGTTAGAACTATAGAGGTGCCGAATATACTATAGAAATTTGAGCAAAATCGGTTAAATAGTTTCCGAGTTATTATGGAAGCCAATTAGAAAAATACATTTTCGGGGCAAACGCGTACTTCAGCAATGAGCGACGATTTTTATCTGAAAAAATGTAAAGTGTACCCAAAATATTAATAAATATGTGGCGAAACGTTCACAGTTGTATACTTATTTAATTCCCAAGATAGTGCAAAAAAGAGCCTTCACATGGGATCGCTGATCGTGAATCAAGTTTATCTATACTTGAAGTCGTTTCCGGCGTTTGCCTGAGGCTCCATGACCTGCGAGCTTCAATGGGGATGATATCTCGCGGTGCCCTTTCAACACGTTTTCACCAATCACTTTAATAATAATGATCCACAAATGTTTAAATTTGATTAGGCTATTCGAAGCGAAAGAGCAAATGCAATTAATTACGATTGTTTAACACGGCTAAACAATCAATAATTACGTGTTTCCAGAAATATTTTGAAATTTTATTTTCAAATTCATCATATTTCGCAAAATAAAATACCGGTCTTCGAAATTTTTGACGGCAATCGAAATATGTAAAAATAATAAACTAGGTACATTATTCGGAAAAAAGCCGCGGCGATCTTGCGCTGCTAGTCCAAGTCTTTTCTATCTCTGCAAAATAATATCCTGCAATAGCAAGAAAGATTGAAGCATCCTAGCATGATGGAGCTGGACCGACGACGAAAAATTATCTCGGAACATTCGAGCAACGCGTACGAGTCTCGAATATATAGACATATGTCATCATTGCACGCCTGTCTCATTCACGGAAAGACCCGATCGGCGTATACGGACCGCCAGATTATATATATATGTTCTTTTCGCTGTATATACGACTCCGATAGCTGTGCCAACTTCGGTTCATGGGTACAAAAGTACCCACAGTTCGATATTTGGCCGCTCAGATGTGGCCCCGCCGGACCAGCTCTCCACGTTTCAACTTTTGTCGAGCGTTGCTGATCTCCCCCCTAATCTCTGTCTCTAGAATGGCTCACTCTTCGAGACACTTAGAGAGACGGAGGTGTCGAGTAGCCACAATCTTAACCCTTAAACTGCACACTTCAGCGGCCGATCGATAACTGCATATGGGGTCATATGCAGTTATCGATACCCTGGCGTTTTTCAAATCGTTGTATCTCGGTAAATATGCATTTTTTCAATGTCTTTGTAGAGACATTTTTTGCACTACATGATCCATATTTTATGGCCCAAAAGTTATTTTTGGCCGAAACAAAAAATTAAATGCCAAAACATTCGTCCGAAGTGGGGCATGAGTTGAAAAATGCATGCTTACACGAAAAAAATCATAATTTTTTTATTTTTGCAAATAAAAAAAATCCTTTGGGACTTTTCAAGACGAAGGTACGTAGATACGAAAAAAAAATATAATGTTGAGGAACTTTCCAAAAAGTATATTTTTCAGGATGTTTGAAAATGGGCATTTTTGGAGTAGTGAAAAATGGGAAAAAATGACTCGTACGACAGATTGACCATAAAAAAACGTTTATTTTTTAGTTTTTATTATTATTATGTGCTAGTCTAATACACTGCAATCAACACACGAGTATGCCCGGTGCTTGTTGCACATTGCTCGCAAACATTTCGGGCACTGCAGTTTAGTTTTATGGTCCTCTCGGGGGTTGCACAAACCGCATCTCAGCTGCTTTCCACGCCGATATCGTCGGATTCATCACCCTCGCTGTTGGTCTGCTCTTCAGACATTTCCGAAACGTTATCTTCTTCTTCACCCGACAAATTACGATCAAAATCGTCGTCCTCGTCAGATTCGCGGTGGGAAAAACACTCCGCGCTATCGATTTTCGGCTCATTCGACATCTTGAAATCTAAAATTTATGGTATTAGAGCAAAATAAAATACATATATTAGCTTTGACTATCTTAACACACTTACTTTTGACAATTTCACTAAAAATTTCACGAAAAAAAAAATCACTTTTACACCGCTTAACTGCACACAGTGGGTCAAATCGACCCTACGTCCTTCCTTTTCGGCTCGTACACTTAAACTGACACGATTTAGGGGAAGGGCAATAACGGCTACCTATAAAGTAAGAGTGAGGGAAAATGTGGCGTTGGAATTTTGGGGATCCCCCCCCCCATCTTTGAGATACAATCGACGAAAGAAAAAGCGCCGGGTCATATTGACCCGAAATGCAGTTTAAGGGTTAAGATTATCACCGATGACTCCAATGATAAGGAATGGGCACAGCAGTCTTTAACCTCCTATGTGTAACAAAAGATGAAGAAGTGAATGAAAATTTTGACCATCGACATATCATGATAAGAACAAAGAATGTTGACGCAGACTTCGCTTTCTTTCAAGAGAGCTTTATACGTGAATAAAATATAGAAACTTCAATAAAATAGGAGTACACCGAATCGGAGCACGATCGCGGCAAGGCGACAAATTTTCCTGTCTTGACAAAATTAAACTTTCAACCTCGGTTCCTCCATATAAGAAAAAAGAAATAACTCTTTTACACGTCACTATAAAACTGTCGTAACCACTTTGTTTAATTTCACAATTGAAAAAAGCATTCAACCAACAAACTCGTGTGCGTTCACGAAATCGTCAATTCATTCGCGATGAATAAATACGGCTTGCCGCTGTATTTATTGCTCGACCAATGAGAGCTGCTGCCCCCGGATCCTCACAGCAATTGGATGCTCTCAGCCATCGCCCAATGACGTACCCCCACTGAGGGAACGGCTCAATTAAAGGCTTTTTGTTTTTAAAGTTTTAACTGTGACTAATTACCACCAAACCTTTTAACTCAGTAATTCGTAACGACCAAACGATTCCGGACCGAATACCCCCCTTATCGAGCCGAATCAGTTAATAAATAAAGTTTGTCCGGCTAACTTAACCCCGAAATTTGTTTTTAATTAAAAAAAAAAACCTGCGGAAACGTTCTTCACGCACGTACGAAGTGAATACTTCTGGTATCCAGCCTTTCGCCTGAATGAAAAATTAAAAATATAATCATTAAAATAATCGTTAAGATCATTAAAAACAATTATTTAAAAAAATTGAAAAAACTGTGTTGCGGAGCCTGATGAGGCTAACGCAGAGGCCTGCGGAGCCTATTGAAGATGCTCGGATAGCCTACAGAGTCTTTCAGAGGCCATGCGGAGACCTACACAAAAACAACATAAATAATTTTCATGGAAATAATTACAATTTCAAAGAATTATTTAAATAACAATTTAAAACGATTATCTAATTAATAATTAATTTTATCCGAAGGACTGCGCAGGGCTTTACAACTCTGCGCAGAACTTTCAAAGGCCTCCTACAGCCTCCGGAGGCCTTCTACAACCCTGCGCAGCACTTTCTGCGCAGGGCTTTAGAAGGCCTCCTACAGCTCCCGCAGACTTTGAAAATTATTTTTGTTGTTTTTGTGTAGGTTTCCACAGGGCCTCTCAAAGGCTCTGTAGGCTATCCGAGCGCCTTCAATAGGCTCCGCAGGTCTCTGCGTTAGCATCATCAGGCTCCGTAACACAGTTTAAAAAAAATTTTTAAATGATTGTTTTTAATGATGTTAACGATTATTTTAATGATTATATTTCTAATTTTTCATTCTGGCGAAAGTCTAGATACCAGAAGTATTTTTATTTTTTGAGTATGAATTTTTTAAACATTAAAAAAATGAGTTCATCATAAAAAATAAGCACTCTCATTTTATTATATTATTATTTATCAAATACGAGCGCTCACACAGAGCTTTTTACATACAAAGGTACGTAAAAATATAGCTTTATTGTTTAAAACACTCGATATTTTCGAAGCCTCGAACCCCCGCCCAAGCATGTACCGGCGAGGGACAGGAAGATACTTTCTGCCGCTCGCTCGAGCGAGAGCCAATGCGACGGAGGTCTGAGCGAGAGAGAGTGACGTTCTCACTCTCTCACACATCAGTCTCCCGCTATCTTCTTCAATTCCTTCATTCTTTTGTCGGTTTAACTTATGCACGGCTCTCCAACGCCGCATAAGAAGTATTCACTTAAAAAAAAACTATTAACCACCAAACGTGCTAATTAGACTACCAAACACCACCAAACGACCACCAAACGATTAGTAAAGTAAAAACTTAAAAAACGTTAAAGTTGTGCGGCTAACTTACTACAGGTGTTAGTTGCTACCACGGTCTTATACACAGGTCTGGACCACGGTCTTACATACAGGTCTGGAAACTCTAATGCTGGGAGCCACGATCATGTGTGTCGCTTAGTGAAGACAAATTTCGCTTCTAGCCGCCACTAGTTGTCGCTGTGGTTCCGGGACCCAGATAAACATAACCTCAATACGGTGAGCAACGGAGTGAACGGTTAAGACGTGCATCGTTGAGTCGTTGACAATTATTAAATTATTTTCTGCGTTTCATACATTTTTGATAATTTGAAAGCATTTTTTTTCAAAATGGGGAAGTTGTGCGTCGTACGGAATTGTAAATCCGGCAGCAGAACAGAAGCGAAGTGCTCGATGTTTTTCGTCCCAGAAGACACAGTGATGTGGAAACAGTGAGAAGAGGCCATTCCAGATAATTAAAGAATAAATAACAAGAATAGAGAAAATAAAATTCAATTAAAAACGGGAAAAATGTAAAATGTATACGAGGATTGATTTGTATTAATATATATCTTTATTTAACTGGACTGCTTGCAAGGAAATAAAAATCAATGTAATATGTTGTAAAGAATGTTTGAATGTTTGTGTATATTAATACTTACCTGCCTGTCAACAACTGGATTACCTGTAAACAAACCGAACGTGACATTAGGATGAAAAAAACGAGAAAAAGTGTCTATCGTATTTATGCTTACCTGGATTTGAACAATTGGAATACTTACAAAATTAACATAAAACATTACCGGATACAAATATCAAAAGGTTCATTTATATATTCATACTTACCTGGATTGAAACAGGTGGCTTACCTGCAAATAACAGAAAATAAACGCGATAATATGAAGAAAGAACAAGTTTCTTTGCATTTATTTATTTATTTTACCATGATGTTTACGTGACATTTCTGTTCATTTATTTATATTATACTTACCCCGATGGAATACTTGAAAACAAACAAAAATCATTACATCAACGTGATAAGATGAATAATATAATAAACATTTTTTTCATGGTTACTTACCTTGATACGTTTAATTAGTTTCAGGAATAGAAGCTGGTTAATAAGATATATGCTACCGTTGACAACCGATTCACAATGAAAAAAAAACACATTAATTAAGGGGCAACAACAAAATTTGAAAGAATTCATTTTGTTTACCTTGGTATGATAAAAATGCACGTAAAAAAATGAAAAATATCAGGGAATTTTTTGTATTTGTACTTTTATTAAATTGCATAAGAAAAAAAGAAGACAAATGGCTTTCAACTAACAACCACAAGAATATGAGGGGAGCACAGAACCACTCCGCTAAAGTTTACATGGAATGTGATAGCTTTAGAATCATACATGCTTATCACGCTCGCTTGGATTTAGAAAGTTTACGGTTCGATTCCGATTAATAAGATCATATTTTTTTTCGATCGTATTAATCGAAATTGACGGGACTAACGCCTTTTCCTGATTCTTTTAAAAGTGTTTCAAACTTATAATAAATATCCGCGTAACGAACATGAAGGTGGAACAGAGACAGAGAGATAAAAGCATGGCCGACTAGTGCTGTCTCCGTCTGAAAACCCCCGGCCCCGTCGCGGCGGGTTTTCTGATCGCAACGAACCTAGCGGCGACTAGTGAACTAAAAACGGCTTCAATAAGCGACCTACCCCTTCCACCGGAGTTTCCAGACCTGTATGTAAGACCGTGGTCTGGACACTCGTCACAAAATCAAGTGGTGGGGGTAGGACGCTTATCGAAGCACTGGAGTAGTTCGTAATCCCGTCACTACTCGTCTCTGCGATCTATCCTCCTACTGCGTATTCTCAAACCTAACCTCAAAATCGCCGTGTCGTATATTGTGCTCTGTTGTGCTCTCATAGGTAGTGTCCACGGTCTTACAGTTGTGTCTTGATTTGGTTGTGTTTAAAAATATAATTAAAAAAAAGAAAGAAAAGATTTTTGAAAAATTGGCAAAAATGCCAAGACGGTGCGCGGTTCCTCATTGCAATACCGGCCGCAAAGCCGATAATGCAAAGGCGTCGTTCTTCCGGGTGCCTAATGACAATGTTTTGCGTGAGAAATGGGAACACGCGATTCCAGGTGTCATAAAGTTGGAACTCACGCAAGTAATATGTGAAAAACATTTCAACGAAAGGGATATTGCTAATGAATGGATAAAGCGCGATTCAAGTGGGCAGATCATTGCACAAGTAAGTTATTTATTTCAAGAAAAGATGATTCATTTTGTATTGTAAATCATGTATTTTTTTATGTATAGGTAACGTACAAGCGTGCACGTCTCAACAATTTCGCTGTACCGTCGAAATTCGACTGTGATTCGGTGCAAAAAGAAAATGTGGTCCCCTTGCATGAATGCAGCAGATCCGCTGGACAAGGCTCTTCCGCTCTTCCGCTGACAGAACAAAGTGCCAACGTGTCAATTGGAGATCACCCGGGGGCCTACGTTGAGTCTGCTGCATTCATGAAACCGTCAGTGCAAGTCCTTAGCTCATCAGGAAAACCTGAAATTGAAAAAACAATTTGTTGTGAAAAAGAAACTATCGAAATTGACGAATCAATAATCATTAAAGTGTTTTTATTACCAAATACAATACCTCGGCTGTTTTTTTTACCCTGCTGCGCATCCCAGTCGTATGTACAAACTCCTCGTTTTGTGGATTCAGAACACCTACCAAAAAACAACATCATCGAATCGTCAACCGTTTCTCGTACTTACCTTCTTCTTATAAACCTTGAATACCTGCAAAAAAATCAAATAATATAAAGAAAAAAAAGCGTGCACATTTTGTTCCTTATTTCGACTTATGTTAATTCAAAAAACCTCGAACCCTTGCTAAAAAATGGATATACTTACATATTCAATTTAATTACTTACAATTACCAATACACTTGCATATATATTTAAATTGTTGTCAGTTGTTTCAACAACTGACATACTCAGCTACCGTATTTATTGATTAAAAAAAGAAACAAGTGGATTTGAACCCAAAATATCGGAGCGACGCGCCAGGCACTTTACCACTGAGCCAAATTTGACTTGTGGCTATTAAAACTCAAAATCGCTCATGTCAGTCGCGCCCGGATGGAGTCAGAGGGTTGGCGTCAGAGGTTTTGTAAAATAAGCATTTGCGTTTTACTGCATGTTATAATAGTCTACAATAATATCAAAAACGAGAAATATACGTTGAGGTGACAGAGATTGAAAAGCTAGCGCTGTCTCTATCGCACTTCCCCCACCCATCGTCATCGCGTCGGAGTTTAGATCGCAGCGATCACAGTGGGCAATACATGAACTACACGTCTGGCATCAATAAGCGAACTACCCAAACGACGGGAGTTTCCAGACCTGTATGTAAGACCGTGGTTGCTACCATGGAGGTTAGACGGGAGGAGACCAAACTGTGGGTTACGGCAACGAATTCAGACGACTATAGAAGGCACTTGCTTAGGCTTGGATTGTCCCCAGAAATTCAGTACCCCATCGAGCTTCGGTACCCCAAGTACAGGCGGCGCTGGCGTCGCTACAAGAATGTATTAGGTCGCACAGACGCGTTCACGTATACCTTACACAACTTCAGACGTAGCTCCGCCTCCTCTCTAACCAATCACGGACGAGCAAGCGCGTCTTCTCGCTTTCTCTAATGTAAGGTATCCAGTGGGGTACTCATGCCGACTCTCTCTTTTTCTGCACTGGCACGGCGTAGCTCCTTCTCGCTTTCTCTAATGCGAGGTATACGATGGGGTACGCATGCCGACTCTCTCTTTTTCTGCACTGGCGCGGCAGTAGCTCCTTCTCGCTTTCTCTAAGGCAAGGTATACAGTGGGGTACTCATGCCGACTCTCTCGTTTCCCAAGCTGCTACTGCCATACCCCACTGATCCAACGTATATAATATCGACCCTAAAAATGCTAATAGTATAATATAAGTTTAGATAATTGTAAAAAATAGATTATCTTTTGAATTGAATTTGTATTATAAAGTAATAAGCCGTAAAAATTCATTTTGTACGTCATAGAAAATAAAAAAAAGGATAGTACAGGAGAGATATTTTATATTCGATAAATGTTAACAAGAAAAAATACTAGGAATTTCAATCTACTTATTCGTGCCCACTCTTAGCTAATTTTAGTTCACGCCTTGCAATTAATTTATAATATTGTCCTATAGCAATAGTAATTTTAAAATATCGCTATAGGACAATATTATAAATTAATTGCAAGGCGTGAACTGAAATTAGCTAACGATAAGAGTGGGCACGAATAAGTAGATTGAAATTCCTAGTACTTTTCTTATTTTTTCTTGTTAACATTTATCGAATATAAAATATCCCTGTAAGTCTGGAGTAAAGAAATAATAAAAAAAAATGAAAATATAAACAATCACTCGAAGGGGTTTCGATCGTCCGACCCTCAAAGCTTTTAGCAATTTACAAACAGCAGAGCGTTCACGATCTCGTGGCTCCGCCTACGGGGCGTATACAATTTCGAGTGACGTCACGATCGACCGCTGCGACGCCAAGTGGCAGTTTCTGGCGGAAAAAACTTGGTGCCACTCGCGCCATAAGCAAGTTCCTTCTATAGTCGTCTGAATTCGTTGGTTACGGGCATGGGACAGAAACGGTGGAGAGTTAAAACTGTCGTTTTCAGCCGCGAGTAGCGCTGAACACAGCAATATCTATCGCGGGAATACGAGTGTCCCGAAATTTAATTAATGACGCTTCTTTTCCCGGGTAATTCGATTAGTTATTGTTAGTGGACGCTGACAAACTATTTATTTGGAGGTTATCGACTGCATGGAGTCGCGACTACATACATAACGGGATTTGCAGATAATCCGAATATTCCTGAAATGGGCAAGCTGTGGACACTTTGAAATGAAAAAATATTATTATAAGATTCAGTTTCATTATAAGTAACGAATGTATTTACTTTTGGTACACAGAATCAGAGAACATAGATGTACATGGAACAACAGGGCCCGTGTTAATTTTTGGCACGGAAAATGTAGTTCCACTTATGGGCTGTAGAGCGCGCGGCGATGTATCAGTGTGCCACACACACTCGGCGCATCAGCTGACCCCCACTCCCATGTTATCTCGCTTGCACTTATGCGTGCCTGCCGATAAGTGCATCTCACTCGCTCTTGTATCGGCGGCTCGCTCGAAAGCGAAGGGGGCATTACATGCTAGCGGTTCATGGATCGAATCCTAGAGCGGGAGATTTTTTTTTAAATGAATATTTTATTTCATCGAAGTTGAATAACTTTTTTTCCCAATATTGCCTGCTGCTTTTAGTAAAAGTGATTTTTTTTAAATCGAAAGAGAAATACAGTCTGTAACAACTTTCTAGGAAAGAAGCATCTTTATTGTATGTTATGAATACAAATAAAAAGAAAAATGTGCATTCTTGGGGTCCGGAATGTAGTTGCCTTAAATCGAGACCCCAAGTACCCCAACCACGGGGTACACAGCTCGTGGGTGCGAGCGAGAGCGGAACAGTATGCTTGGGTGCGAGAAAGCGCGCGCTATAACCCCAGCATCAGTGTATGCGTACACACCGATATTGGACAGCGCCATGGTGGCTGGGGTGAGCACTAAGCGGAACAGTACCCCAAGCATGGCTGAATGCTGGGGTGCGAGAAAGCGCGCGCTACGACCCCAGCGTCAGTGTATGCGTGCACACAGATATTGGACAGCGCCACGGTGGCTGGGGTGAGCACTAAACTGAACAGTACCCCAAGCATAGCTGAACGCTTGGGTGCGAGAAAGAGCGCGTTACGACCGCAGCATCAGTGTATGCGTGCACACAGATATTGGGCAGCGCTACGGTGGCTGGGGTGAGCACTAAGCGCACCCCAGCCAAATGCGCCCATAAGGCCTGTTGTTCCATATACATCTATGTTCTCTGACAGAATGATGCCACTTGTTTTTCATTCGCCAATTTTCTTCTTTTGACCTCTGCTGGGTCCCCTGTCGAGCAGCCCGGAACCGCTCACCGCTTGCCCATTTCAGAAATATTCGGCTTATCTGCGAATCCCGTTATGTATGTAGTCGCGACTCTATGCAGTCGATATCCTCCACATAAATAGTTTGTCAGCGCCCACAAACAATAGCGTAAATAATAAATTATTGAATTACCCGGGAATAGAAGCGTCATTAATTAAATTTCGGGAGAGTCGTATTCCTGCGATAGATATTGCTGTGTTCAGCGCCACTCACGGCTGAAAACGAAAGTTTTACTCTCCACCGTTTCTGTCCCATATTTTCAGCATTTTGTCAATGAAGTGTGGTCTCCTCCTGTCTAGGCTCCATGGTTGCTACCCTTTGGAATGGAAATACTGGGAGCTTTCCATCTAGGAGACACACAGCGACACGCTGTGACACTGTCACTGTGAGACACAGTGTCCGGCAGGGGGGTGACACTCCGGCTCCCCCACTCCTTCTTATTTGCCACGCGAGGAGTTCGTTCCTTTTTTCCACCAACATACAAAAACTAAATATTCAGGTTCTGGAAATGGTTGTAACAGTTGTACCGGTGGTAACAATGCGTAGCGTATCAAATCCGACAAATCCAATATGGTGGTGACGAGCGTCATGTGAGAAATTGTGCATTGACAGCTTTAGATAAAAAGTGTATTTTCCTGTGAAATTTTCGTTTTGTGATCTGGAAATTTTTATAGACGACTATAGTCAAGTAAATCGGTAGTGAAGTAGAGTCTGTGTTTAGTCTAAATCGGGGAAATACAGAGGAAAATCTAACCGAAGCTAAGTTAACCTCACCAAGTTTTCCGGAAGCAACTTGTGCCGTGAAGTGCTACATATTAATATTTTTATCATTTTATAGATTGATTGCCGAGGATGGGCCTCTTTGCTGTTGGCGAAACGAAACGGGGCGATCAGGTTCATACGGCCATAAAACGCCGCAAAAAAAGTGAGACCTCTAATGGTATATTTGGCAGTTTAGAACCGTAATTACAGAATTCATTAGGCTTATAATTCAATGTTATAATAATTTGTTTCATTATTTGTTTCAGGAAATTTGTAGTCGATCGTTTTTCTCTGCTGGCGAGACAATTGGACGACAACACAGGCGGGCGTCAAGAAATTCAACGCACTCCAACTTTATTCCGTCATGGTCGAACGTCGAAAAAAAGGTAAGTTGAACGATAATAATACGCTTTTGTCAGCAGGGAAATCAAGCGATAAAAACCGATATTGTGCTAATTTTGTTCGTTATTTGTTTCAGAGAATTTCTACGCGATCGTTCTTCGCTGCTGGCGAGACAATCGGACGATTCAACACAGGCGGCCGTCGAGACGTTCTCCTCATTTCATCTTCATTCCGGCATAGTCGAACATCGAAAAAAAGATAAGTTCAACGATAATAACACGCTTTTGTCAGCTTGGAAATCAAGCGATAAAAATCAATATTATAATAATTTTTTTCATTATTTGTTTCAGGAAATTTCTACTGCATCATCTTTCCCTATTAGCGAGACAACCGGGTGATCCGGAAACTACCATTCCGAATATTAATAAAATGAATTTTTTATAATAATGTAATATAATATAGCTATAGTATATAATAGTTCGATGTAAAATAATAATATTTTACTCAATAAAATGTTCTTTTTAATTGTTTTACATTTTTCTTATATTTTCTAATATATCCAATTCATTCCTAAAACCTCTCCCGCCCAATTTTAAATATTGCAGGGCGCCAACAGTGCAGAGCCAAATTTTTTTCAGAGTTTCGTTCTCCGAGGTTGGTATAGAAAACGTAACGAACTCCGTCTCGACCAACCAGCGTCGAGACAAATAACGTGGGTCTCTTTAGCATTGAGTGTCACTCCCCTGGGGGGCTATTACGGTTCTCGAGCGAGTTTACTCACTTCTCGCATTTTCATCTCACGTGAGTTTAGTTACCCTATTACGGTTCTCTCGAGTGAAAATGTGAAATCACTAGGCATTCCGGTATAGGGATCTCACATTTTCACGAAAGTTGGCGCCATATTTACAAAAAACATTTAACGGTTGTTCTGACGTGTGACACAAATTGTAAGAAAATGAATGTAACAGAACAACAAAAGACGATTTTATTGAAATACATGAGAGAACACGAAGATTTTGCACGGGGAAGGTTGAGGTATAACAGTGGAAATAAAAAAAAATTGGTGAGTACTATATTCACACATTAAATTAAATATTAATATACATCAAAATCTTAAACCGCAATACAGTATTTAACTCGTAGTTGATAAACAAGTATTATAATTATTAACGATAGTTATTTTAATTTATGCAGGATGATATGTGGTTGAGCATTGCAGCATCGTTGAATAGTGTTGGAGGTGGACCCCGAAAAGATCCAAAAGAATGGCAAAAAGTATATATAGGTTATATAAGTAATTTAGATATTTCATTCAATTACAGTGTTTACATGATTGAAAAATTGTTTATTGTACATAAATCAAGACGTGGCGTGATTGGAAATCAGCCGTTCTGAAAAAGTGTGCAAAGAACCGTAGTTATGCTAGCGGTACTGGCGGTGGACCACCAAACGTGACACGCTTAACACAACTTGAAGAAGAGTTGGTGTTAACGATAGATGCAGAAATGGCAGGACTAACAGGCATACCCGAAGGAGGGAATTTCGATCGAGTTATGCAGAGGGGTAACATGCCGCAGGGCACTCTAAAAAGAGCACGGATAGAAACCCTACCAACCCAAACCCCAAGTACATCATTCAAAAGGGTATGCGCTGCATTCGATATATAATGTACAGATTATTTAATTTTGACAAAACTTAAAATATAATTTCCAGCACCAGAGTTCATCTCAATACGAAATGCAATGGGGACATGGGGGGCATGAGACGTTTACTTCTGGAACGGAAATTTTGGATGATCCTTATTCTCAGGAAGAAGTAAATTTTTTTCAATTTTTATTAGTGAATACAATACATACATACACAATATTTACAGGCGCTGGAAGAACATATTGATATTTGCCATAACGAGCCGGCAATAAATATAAGGTTTGTACATGATGAAATTCCTGAGCCATGTACCAGTGCTACACCGCAGGCAGATAATTTGATGCATCAAGGACAAGGCAATGATACATATACTTTTTTAATATAGATATATTATGTAATTTAATACAATTAAGAAATAATTTCACAATGCTATTTTTTATTCTTCAGGACAGAGCTCTGCGAGCAAAAAAAGAGATTCAAATGCTAGTGCTGCTGTCGACTTGATGCGCAGTCAACTAAAAATAAAGGAAGCAAAGTTGGAAATAGAAAAAGAAAAATTCGAATACATTAAAAGCGCAACGAGTGCATGCTTGACCACTTTGAGTAACATCAACGAAAATCTAACATGTATCAAAGAAGCCGTTGAGAAAATAGCACCATCATATTTAGAATGATTGATTTTAATACTACAAAATAGTATGTATAAACATACTATCTTGTATTAAAATAAATCATTCTAAATAGGATGGTGCTATTTTCTAATATTATATGTTATATTATATATATGTTATATGTTTTCTGATATATTTTATGATATTTATAATGATTTATTTTAATACAAAAAATGCATGTATAATAGTATGATTTATATTAATAGTAAAAAAACGAATAGTACACAAGATTTTAATAGTAAAAAAAAAGATAATTTTGATTTTAATAGATGTTAAAAGATTTTAATAGTACCAAAAAACTGATTATTGTTGCGAAATATTTTGTTAAAATCATTAATATGAATAAATTATAACTTTCGTTTTCTGTACTGGGTGCTGAACTCTATTAACCCTTTTCGGACGTGTTATAAAATGCTAACTGTAGTACTGTCTTTTTTCAAATAAAATCGGGCAATAAATCATTTCATACTTGAAAATCGTTTGAGTGTTTCCGGAGGTGAAGAAACCCGGCATTAGGGTGATCTGAAAATTAAAGTTAGGTATTGTCTGATACTGTACAGATGTCCAAAATACAAGAATTAAAATATGACATTTTCCGACGTTTTTTTCGTAATACTCCCCTTAACAGGAGCTTTAGAAATGATTATTTTTATAAATAAAAATATTTAATAAAAGTTAAAAGTCACCACAATATGGATATAAATTTGAACGTTAATGGGTTACGTACCCATTAAAAATAAGTGTTAATGATCCGTTCTCGTATTTCATTCCCACTTTGAACTGGCTGGTTTGCATTTACTGGTGGTTCTTGGTCCAATTCATCATAGACGTACTCCCCTTCGGGAAGTCTCCATCTCAAAGCAACGTTGTGCAAGACACAAACAGCATTCACTATGCGAGCTAAGAATAAAAATATGAGTGCCATATTTGCAATGATTATAAATAATGTTTTATTATATCTTAATTATACCTGCAACTTCCGGTGCATAATGAAGAGCTCTATCTTTTCTGAGGCATCTCCACCTCCCTTTTAGGACTCCTATACACCGTTCTACACAAGAGCGAGCTCGGACATGGCATTGAGTATATCTCGCCGCTGGTGATCCTTCAGGTTCATGAAGCTTAGGCGTCATCAAATATGGCAATAGTGGATAGCCACTGTCACCTACGAACAAAAAGCTGTGTTATTTATTATGCATTACAAATAATTATACACAGTCCAAAACCGAAAAAAATACTTCTAACCAATTGTACTATTACCTAAAAGCCATACATTTTTTCTTCCTGCAACGTACATCTCTTGTAGATGATTCGATATACGAGATGCTCGCCAAACCCTAGAATCATGAGTTCTCCCACCATGTGCAGCATTTACAGATAATATTCTACCCTCATAATCCGAAACCTACAAATTAATAATATACTATATTATTTCGTAGAATTTACCATTAATTCACAAACTTGAATTGATGTATTCAGATTTATGTACATTACAAATATCATGTCATACTTACAATAAGAACATTTAATGAATGGTATAATTTGCGATTAATATAAATGGGTTCTCTCTCTGTCGTTGGGGGAACAATCGCTACATGCGTCCCATCTACCGCTCCAATGACACCTGGAAATTGTGTATTAACCCAGAACCTGCAGTATAAAACAAAAAAGTATTTCTCATATTATCAAAGTCATTATTTAATGCCGTGATAATTCAATTTGCTTATCTTTCTATAAAATTTTGACTCAGTGTTACTTTTAGGAAAATAATGCATTTATTAGAAACTCACATTTCCTTGACACGCTGAATGTCTGCATCTTCAATTGGAAATTGAATCCACTCTTCCATTATAATATTTAATGCGTTTACTACATTGCGTAGAATCTTACTGACTGCAGGCTGACTTACGCATGATAAATAACTTTGCCCAACTCGCGCTTGGTATGAACCAGATGCAAAAAAATTCAATGCAATTAGAACCTATAACAAGATGTAATTTCGACATGAATGCTAAGTTTTCCAAAGAGGAAAAACAGTACTTCAACAATGTTTAATGATGTTTTACTTTAATACCTGTAATTCCATAGCAACTCCATGAATATGTCTTGGGTTTGGTAGGTGTGGTCGTAATTGTTGAATTAAAGCTCGCACAGCTTCCCTGGATAATCTTTTAAAAAGTGTAAAAAATTGTACCTTTAATCATTGTATACCCAATTTTCATCTTCGTTATAGACGTACATATTTTATCATGAACGTAAGGTTTTTTGCATATAGGAGTACATAACCTCCAATACGTGCTCCAAACGTGTTTATAGCTGCATTGGCATCTATGAACACTTAAACCTTTCACAAATATCAAGCAAAATCTTGAATACTAGTTTAATTTGTACATACTATTTTATATGTTTTATATTCTAAACGTAAACTATTGATAAATATAACCTCTATAGACATAAAGGTATTTACCTGTAGAATCGACGAAATTCGTTCTCAGTTATGTTAAATGGATCCGACGCATCGCGTAATGTTCGCCGTATTCTGAGCATTCGGTTCTCCCGATTTCCCATAAACATCACTATCACTAAATTTTCCATTGTGCAAATTGACGTATTCTTCGACCATCAAAAATGGAGTGATGTCTGTTTTTCGATGGAACCGATGGGACTTCCACGCAAATCCAGGCAAATCACGCTCACGAGCATGCGCACAACGGTTCTCGACACAGAAGTTCGTGTCGAGTAAACTCACGCGGATAATCTCGTCTTTTCACCTAGTGAGATTCACCGTAATAGGGTGAGCCGCTCACTTTCGTCATTTTCACTCGTTTCGAGAACCGTAATAGCCCCCCTGGGGGCTTATTACGGTTCTCGAGCGAGTTTACTCACTTCTCGCATTTTCATCTCACGTGAGTTTAGTCACCCTATTACGGATCTCTCGAGTGAAAATGTGAAATAACTAGGCACTTCCGGTATAGGGATCTCACATTTTCACGAAAGTTGGCGCCATATTTACAAAAAACATTTAACGGTTGTTGTGACGTGTGATACAAATTTAAAAAAATGAATGTAACAGAAGAGCAAATAAAGATATTATTAAAATACATGAAAGAACATAAAGATTTTGCACGGGGAAGGATAAGGTATAATAGTGGAAATAAAAAAAAATAGTGAGTACTATATTCACACATTAAATTGAGTATTAATATACATAAAAATCGTAACTCGCAATACAGTATTCAACTCGTAGTTGATAAACAAGTAATATTATTATTAACGATAGTTATTTTAATTTATGCAGGATGATATGTGGTTGATCATTACAACATCTCTAAATAGTGTTGGAGGTGGACCCCGAAAAGAACCAAACGAATGGCAAAAGGTATATATAGGTTATGTATTATAAGTAATTTAGAAATTCGTTTTCCGTTATGTTGAATGGGTCAGGCGCATCGCGTAATGTTCGCCGTATTCTCAGCATTCGGTTTTCCCGATTTCCCATAAACATCACAATCACTAAATTCTCCATTGTGCAAATTGACGGGTATCGCTAACTTTTATTCTTCGACCAACAAAAATGAAGTGATGTTTGTTTTTCGATGGAACCGAGGGGAGTTCCACGCAAATCCAGGCAAATCACGCTCACGAGCATGCGCACAACGGTTCTCGACACAGAAGTTCGTGTCGAGTAAACTCACGCGGATAATCTCGTCTTTTCACCTAGTGAGATTCACCGTAATAGGGTGAGCCGCTCACTTTCGTCATTTTCACTCGTTTTGCGAACCGTAATAAGCCCCCTGGTGTCCGGATGCTTGATGGAACGCATTTTATTTTCGAACTACACCATTAGAGTCTGCTTATGTCGTTCCTTGAACTAGCTAGTGAGAAATTGCGCGGTTCAAACTTCAAACTGAACCTCAAAAACGTGTATCAACTCAATCAATGAAATTATTTATCCATTAATTGAAGCGAATTATAATTTGTGAAGAGGATGGTGCAACGGTGAGTCTTATGACATAGGTTATGAATGATATTTCAATTGAACGATTTAATGAATGTATTCAAAAAGACTAATTTAATAGTCAAACATAACCTATATATAACTTTGTTTTTGTTGTTGATGTATTTCAAATATATGATATTTTACAGATGGATACCAATATAGTTGTACATCAATTGATGGAAACTTCAAAAATAAGTAGCAGTTCTGATTCAATAAGCAGTGACGAGGATGAATTGAGCAGTACAAGTGACAGTGTCACTTCATCAAGTAGCGATGAAGAGCATACAGATCTGTTGTTATTTCCTCTATTGCATTATTTAGCCAGTTACCTTACCAGTTTAACAATTGGTCAAAAGAGACACCGCATTGAGAATTATCTTTCCGTTATCGACTCATGGACCAATGAGGAGTTTAAGGAACATTTACGATTGAACCGACATACTGCCCTAAACCTTATCGGTATGAAACGAATTTTCTATATACATATATCTGTAACGGTCAACACACCTGCTCGTTATTGTCAACATCATGTATATTATGTGAAATTTAAAAAGACTCTTCTGTTACAGATGAACTTGAGTTATCAAATTTTCTTCCATCACATCTGTTTGGAAAGAAACCAATCTCAGCAAAATTAAGCATTTTGCTTTTTCTGTGGTATATTGCCAATACCGAACCTTTGCGATCAATGGCTGATAGATTTGATATTCCTATTTCATCTGTCTTCCGGGTCCTCCGACGGGTTATAGCCTGGCTGATGACGAAATTAGATACAGTGATCAGATGGCCACAACAGCAGGAGGTAGCAATGGTCACTGAAAGTTTTCGTGCCAAGCAAGGGATTCCAAACGTCCTGGGAGCAATTGATGGGACTCATATCAGAATAGAAAAACCTACAGTGTCTGCACGAGATTATTGTAATCGAAAAAAATTCTTTTCGATTAGTTTGCAAGTAGTGGTAGATGCAAATATGCGGTTTACCAACATATATTGTGGTGAACGTGGTTCCCTTCATGATGCACGTATATTCAGAAAATCAGGGTTGTACGATGAAGCAAATGCTGACTATAGAGTATTATTTCCTGGTGATACCTTTTTATTAGGGGATTCCGCATATCCATCTTTACCATGGCTTGTTCCACCTTTTCGAGATAATGGGCATCTTACACCACAACAAATGGAATTCAATTTCATACATTCATCTACGAGAATGTCCGTTGAAAGAGCAATTGGGCAATTGAAAGGACGGTTCCGTCGTATCAAATTTTTCTGTGAATACCGTGAGATGTCCTTCATCACTAACACAGTAGCTGCAGCATGCATTTTATATAATTACTGCATCGATAAAAATGATACTTGCAGTTTCCTTGAAGATAATGATAACGATTTTCAGAATTCTGTAAATGATGGGGAGGTACAAATACCAGATAATATAGTAGCACGTGATCGTAGGTTGCAACTTTTCAATGAACTGTTTCCTCAGCAATGAGGAGCTGTAAAATTTCTGTGACCAAGTTATTTTCCACAAATTTTCAGATTTCTAAAAATAATTTTTTATAAATAATAGAGTAATTGGTGTAACATGCTATATGTATATCAAATTATTTGTATTGAACCTACGATTTCCATCAACTCTCTCTCTCTCTCTCTCTCTCTCTCTCTCTCTCTCTCTATATATATATATATATATATATATGAAATAATCGTTCACGGATGCCTTGTAATAAATATCGCAGACAACACTTTTTATTCAACAAATGAATGTTTCTTTTATTGCAACAACATTTAATATAATTCATTCACTTAAAAATAAAAATACTATGTAATAATGTACGAGTTTAGGAATTTTAATAAAATACTGTATTGCATAGATCGGAGATAGATGGAGATCCTAATGACTTATATCAATTAAAATACTTTGAATTAAATGTAACAGCAATATAATATTATATACCTAATAAACGTCTGACAATCTATTATTTTTGGTATTAAGAAAATACTGCACCACAATAGAGAATTGAGTACGATTACCCGTACATTCCGAACCAAAGGTGAGTTTCAGTAATAATTTTGAGCACTTCATAATGAGATAAAATTCTGAAACAAAACATATTGAAGATAATAGCAATATAATCGATTAATTTTTTTCTGATGTTTATCTCGACACGAAATACTCGAAATTCTCAACGAAACTCATTTTAATTAGGAATGTACGGACAATACATCCTTAAATTGTAAACTACACTCTAATCAGAATCGAATGTTCCATTAACACCCTGATTTTCTTTATCTGCTAATAATTTCTTTAGTAACTTATATTTCATTGTTTCAATCGCAACAAGTTCAGAGTGATGATTTGTTTTTTCTTTCAATTTTTTTGCAGCAATTTCTCTTCGCTGTTCTAGTTCAGCTTCTTTCAAGTCAAGCTGCCGTTTTTTTAACTTTAAAGCTTCTTTTTTTGTCTCGGAAAGATTTGCGTATCGTTGATTTTTCATACGATCATGCTCATCTTTTTTTTGCAAATGTTTCTCGAGCCACTGTTTCTCGAGTTCAATTTTCGTCGCTGCAGTTCTGGAACCAGTTCCATGCGACGGACGTTTTCTGACTATCTCGGGTTTCGATGGAGTTAATATTGATGGGCTGGTTGAATGTGAAGTGGACCCATATTGAATATTTTCTTTCACAGAAGTCGAAGTACAAGGGATCGATGTTGTCGATGTAATTTTTGATGATACGATTTGTCCAGATGAAGCACGCTGCGTTGGTCCAAGAATTTGATCCATCTGTTCAAACCACTCAAAATCCATGCGAGCCCTTCCCGATTTTGAATTATTATCAGCAACTTCTTTATATCTTTTAGTTAGTGCATTGATTTTCCATCGTGTCTGTTCATTCGTCACCTGAAACATGGAATAAGTAATCACAGTTTTAAGACGTACTTTATATTTAAGTAGAAGAATAGAAAAAAATAGTGCTACTACATTTAAAAGAATTGCATAGAAATGTTTGTATATTATTACGATTTTTTTTTAAATTAATTAATTTCACAAAGATCTTATAATGGAAGGATGCTCGTAACTCATGAGCTATGAAATTTTGAAAGCTGTATGCAGAAAATGTGGATATATACAAGTCTATGTCGTCAAAACTATCGATCGAAGGTTTTACTATTATAAAATGTTTTTGCAGTACAAATTGACTATCGCTTTCAAAAAACAAAAACATAAGTATCAACAAAGCCTTACAATATCAATTAAGCACTTTATAAAGAATGATAAAACTTTATTTATAGTATATGGTAATATAAGTTATAATGCGTGTCATATAGTAGCATAATAGTGTCACCCTGTGTCTATCTGAATGAAAAATAATACCTTTATTCCGAACTCCAGCAATCCACAGCGTATTGCCTCCCATATTTTTCCTTTTTTTCGGATGGTCGAGCATTCCTATATATTACTCTCATAAATGCTTATACATGCTAATGTTGCTTTTCGATCCCAAATGAATGCTGTATCAACATAAGTATTTAGTATTATAATTTGCGATAATATTAATTAATTTTATGGGAATATTAATATCAAGTCAATTACTACATACCTTGTTTACTTGTTGTAAATTCCGAAATTTGCCTCTTTGTCCCTATTACATCTTCTTCACAATCGCTGGTTGTTTTTGAAGAAAGCATTGCTGTAAACATTAAGTATGTACATTAACGAAAAAATATGCTAATAGTGTCGTAAGGTATTCTAAAATTGGAGATGCGCATTGAAAATAGTTTTCAGTATATTATTGTTTTTCAATTGCAAGGTACACCTTAAAAAAGTAATAACTATAATGTACCTTGTCCTCACTTTCACCATTCACAAACGTAATGAGATATTTGAAATCAAATATATAAAAGATCCTACTACTGTATACTCACGTTCATTAGTTTCACAGTAGAATAAAACATTGTCATTTTCCTCCATGAACACAGCCTTTCCAACGAAACAATCATGATTCGATATATGATCGAACAGCGCAATTTTTTCGTTGCAATGTTTGCAAGTGTACATTACTGCATAAAAATATAAAAATACGACTAAAGATTTGTGTATGTACTGAGTTCATAACGTAATATTTATTACTGCGATGGGCAAATCAAGAGACGCGGTAGCGTCTTGACGCCAAGTTATTAAAAACATCATTTAAAAGAATAAAGTATATACGCAAAAAGTGTAAAGTTGCTGATTAATCAATTAGAATTTAAATGTTAATATTAAACTTACTGTTTCACTGCTTATTGTTTTTTTTGCACAAAAGTTTTAAGAACGACAATAGCAATTTTTTCTATTAAACCGGAATAATTTTTGTCAGAATAAAGCACTGTTTGTCTAAACTGATAGAAGACTGAATGGTGCACACAAAAGCAACACAAAGGAAATTGAACACATGGCTATCCCGGCGCTTTTTCTGTACTACTCAATGGTACCGCATGTACAAAATGAAACTGCCCTACAAATGCTATCCGGAATATTGGCAGCCATGAGCTAGTTCTGGGTTCGACTACGCTCTGCAGCTGTGTCTGACCGTGTCGCTCTGTGTCGTAGATGGAAAGCACCGTGTTCGACACTGGGTGCTTTCCAGCTAGGAGACACAGAGTGACACAGTGTCACACAGTGCTTTGATGCTTGTTGGAACGCTTTGAGGTTTTGAATTCAGTCACTAGAGTCCGCTCGTGCATCAGTTTACGAAAAATCTAGGCACAAGTCAAACGCGTATAAATTGTATTATTGCATCTGTCAAACGCGTATAAATTGTATCATTGCACCTAATAAGTAAAAAGAAACAATCAATTCATAAAGAAAATAATTTCGGAATTCATAAAGAAAGTAATTTCGGAAGCGATATAACGGTCAGTTTCGTGACATTTATTAAATATTCACTGAAACGATTCTATTTTTGAAAAACGGACTGACGTCCGAGTCAAATATAACCTATTCCTGCCATTGTTTCAGTTGCCAAAGAAAAAACATTGATGGTATTTTGTAGATGGATAAACCTACAGTCGTGGTTCAATTGATGGAATCACACGTAAGCAGCAGTTCCATCTCGACAAATAGTGATATGGATGAATCAAGCAGTAGCTCACATAAGAGCGTCTTTTCATCAAGTAGCGAGGAGGACAATGAAGATATATTGTTCTTTCCTCTACTACAATACTTAACCACTGGTCGAAAAAGACATCGGGTCGAAAATTATCTTGCTGTTGTTGATTCTTGGTCATACCAAGAATTTAAGGAACATTTGCGGTTGAGCCGGCCCACCGCACAGAGACTGATTGGTTTGAAGCAGCTTTCGATTTATATAACAGCCGAATTAATTTTTTGGGTTTCTATAGTGCATGCTAAATGAAATCCAGGTTTAAAATGTAAAATAATATCTTCTGTTTCAGATGAACTCGAATTATCAAATGTTATTCCATCACATTCGTTTGGAGTTAAACCCATTTCGCCAAAACTAAGTTTTTTAATTTTTTTATGGTATATCGCAAATACAGAACCATTACGAACCATGGCAGATCGATTCGATGTCTCTATTTCATCTGTGTTTCGGGTACTTCGTCGGGTTATAGCATGGCTGTTAACGAAGCTAGATCTAGTAATTAGGTGGCCGCAGGCACATCAAGTTCCAGTGGTGACTGCAGGCTTTCGTGTTAAACAAGGCATTCCGAATGTTTTGGGAGCAATCGACGGAACTCATATTCGAATAGAAAAACCTGCAATGTTTGCACGAGATTATTGTAATCGAAAAAAGTTTTTTTCCATTAGTTTGCAAATAGTAGCAGATGCGAATATGCGGCTAACCAATATATATTGCGGCGAGCCTGGTTCACTCCATGATGCACGTGTATTCAGGAGATCGTTGTTACATGATGCAGCAAGTGCTGATACTGCAGGGTTGTTCCCAGATAATGCCTTTCTAATTGGTGACTCGGCATATCCATCTCTGCCATGGCTCGTTCCACCTTTTCGAAATAATGGTCACCTTACTCCACAACAAACGGAATTCAATTTCATTCATTCATCCACGCGCATGTCCGTTGAAAAAGCATTTGGACAACTAAAGGGACGGTTTCGCCGTATTAAATTTTTTACTGAATACCGTAACATATCTTTTGTCACTGATACAGTAGTTGCAACATGCATTTTACATAACTATTGCATTGAAGCAAATGATGTTTACGATTTTCCTGAAGATGCTGGTAACAGCGTCGAGGTTAATATAAATGACAATGAAGAAATAGAAGTACCAGATCATAGAATTGCAGACGACCGCAGGATGCAACTTTTCAATGAACTATTCCCGGAATAATGATATACTAGCTGCAAGTTACAACTCGTAAATTGCATTACATTCAATAAATTGTATATTATTATAATTGTATACTAAATAAACAAAATTTCATAATAAATTTTCTTTGTTTATAAACAACGTAGAGAATCAGGTATGATTGAATCCCACAATCGCATGCAGTAAGAATTCTACACTTACTAAATCAATGTACGCGCCAATAAACATTTTGAACGTGCAAAAATTCTATTAGGGTTCTTTTGAACTTAAATGTATTCTCATTGTACTTAATTGTAAAAGCTATTAGCCCTAGATCAGTCATATCATTTGTTATTATCTTAGAACGATGTATTGCAGTACAAAAGTTACAGAGAATAATAATTTGAATCAATGGTATGTAATTTTAAAAATGGATTAAAGAAGTATGGTGAACAGTTTTTTCTTATCAAACATTATAAAACTTTTTATTATCAAATAATGGCAATCTTAATAGAGATACGATTTTAACAGACTCTTAATAGACTCACACTCTTAATAAAACTCTCATATTAAAAATATAATTTCAAACATATTACATTATATCTTTGTATTATTCTTTGCACTGTTACCATAATTTATTTGGATTTATTCATATAATTTCGTTGTTCATATGTTCAGTCGGAATCGGATTCAGGAAGTTTTTGATCTTCCTTGTCTCCTACCAATTTCTTCAGGAGTTTATATTTCATTTTTTCCATTTCCATGAGTTCCGTGTGACGATTTTTTTCTCTTTCATTCTTTTTGCAGCGATTTCTTTTCGTTGTTCTAATTCAGCCTCTTTTAGGTCGAGCTGTCTTTTTTTTAACTTCACAGCTTCTTTTTTGTTTTCACAGAGATCTGAATATCTCTGATCTTTGATTTTATCACGTTCTTCTTTTTTTTCCAAATGCTGCAACCATTGCTTTTCAAGTTGAACTTTCGTTGCTGCAATTTTGGAACCCGTCCCATGCAAAGAACGTTTATTATTTCTTACGGCAGTGGAGCTTTGATTTGTATCGCGTTTGGCTGATGTGACTGAATTCATCGAATCACTGGATGTAGACGCGTTTCGATGTTTTTTTCCCAACACAATTGATGTACGAAAGTCGGACGTTGATTTTGGAAATTTCGATGATACAGTATGTATATCAACGACACCCCTCTGTGGTGCGAAAATTTCGTCCAGCTGGTTGAACCACTCGAATTCTATGTTCGCTCTTCCTGATCTAGAATTGTTGTCCACCACTTGTTTATATTTTTTAACCAAGGCATTGATCTTCCATCGCACTTGCTCCGTCGACATCTAAGGGACATTTAATTACATTATAATTAGTATAATATGAAATGAAAACGTTGAAAACGACGACGAGACATTTTGCCTCAAGAATTTGTATTTCAAACGTGATTTCATACTACGATATGACTTGCGACATAATATTTGATTCAGCGAAACTATCATACCTTTATACCAAGCTGCAGTAAACCATTTTGAACAGCCTCCCATATTTTCCCTTTTTTTAGGGTGCTCCAGCATTTCTATATTCGCTTCATAAAGGCTGATTGCTGCAGTCGTTGCTTTTCTAGTCCAAATCGCACCTGTAATAATATAATGTCGACTTTAAATATCGTTTGTGAAACACCATTGAGTTTATTGATTAAATTTTATTCTTAGTAATGGAAAAATTAGACATCTTTGGGATTATTTTATCTATTTCATAATGGAACTCACATTCTTTCCCTGTTGCAGTTTTTGCGATTCTCCTTCCATTGTATTTCCAATACTATTCTCGTCATCGTTTTGAGGACTTTCAACTGGTCTGGCAATACTTTGTGTACAAAACGTTGCTGTAACAACATAAAGGTGCAAGTCGATGCGCTTTTGCATGATATACTTATTGCCAGATCGCAAGCTCAAATAATTAGAGTAGATTATATAACAAGAGGCAGCAGCCTCTTCCACCGAATTGATTAAAAGTAACAGTTTGTAATTACGTTGGTCCGTTTCCTGATGGTATAATATATTCTCATCCTCCTCCATGAACACTGCCTTATTAATAAAACAAGAATGCTGCATAATGCCATCGAAGAATGCAATTTGTGCGTTGCAGTGTTTGCACTTGTACATACCTACATAAAAAAATTAAGTTAACATCAAAGTGAGAACTGTAAATTTAGGCGTTAGAAGTTGCTTTATCCATATAATTTTACCGGCGCCTAACAATGAAGATCGAGTACTGAATTATGACTTTTTAACGTCTCGCGCTCACAAAGGCACTTCACAAAACAATAAGGAGTAAGATTTTTTCGAACAAAGACCGGCGCCGCCGGTGGACCCAACACCACGCCTCGAAAATAAAATCTCTAACTAAAAAATTGGCAACAATGAGTCCGACGCAGTGTCGAACCATGCTCTGCAGCTGTGTCCGACTGTGTCGGTCTGTGCCGTTGTTGGAAAGCACCGTGTTCGACACTGTGTCGCTCTGTGTCGCTCTGCGTCATTGCTGGAAAGCTCCCACTGTGTCGCTCTGTGTCGTAGATGGAAAGCTCCCACTGTTATTGGTCAGTCACGGACTCTTGTGGCGACACGAGTGGCGAAATGTGGAACCCTGTGACGTGATACTTTTTGAGACGCTTTTTCTGCCCTATTCATATGAGAGTTGACCCTCCTTTCCTCTACTCTCCCCGGTTAAATGTAGCCGACGGTTTCCTGCATTGCCTACATTTTCATAACGTACCGCACGAACTGTTTGAGATGAGAATCTGTCTACTGATAACAAATTTATAATTTCATGAAACCGTGTAGTGAAAGTTAATGAATTTTGGCAGAAAGATTCTTGGATACTCAAACTGTCAACGAAAAAAAATTACATGTTATCTTCATCGTTTTTTCGATATTTTCCATTGATCAGAAAATTATTTTTTATGAATCTCCATAAGAATACATGTAATATTCAAGTAATTATAACTTTTGAACGATTTAGTTAATCAAGTTGATATTTACACAGTAAATTTAGAGTTCTAATATCAGTAGGTGGTCAAATTTTCAGAATTATACCACCGTTTTGAGTTATCCCCTGTACATCCGTAATATATAAATGCGAAAACTAATCAATACAAACATAAACAAACAAAATTGTAGGTGCTGCCATATGCAATACTGACGCTGCGCTACCGCCACTACCCCGCTGGTGCCAGTCAAGACAGTCGGAAGTTAGCGATTCCCTAGGATCTATATCTCATGAAATTATAGTACGTTTCAGTCGCGTCAGTAGTGCTGGAAAGTAATTTCGACCGGATTTCCAGTACAGACAGTACTGTCAGCCAGTTTCTGACCATGCCGACAACGAGCGAGTGACATTAAAAATTATGAAAATAATAGCAGTTATCCCGCTATCTTCAGAGAGTGTACCACTATATATTCACTTGTATATTCACTATTATTTCTTTTACGGCAAGGTGGTACGTAAAACATTGTTACTGTGTTGTAATTGTGACCGAAGTAATACATTATTATTTAACTTGGTATGAAGTGAAACTGTTCAAAGCTCCCCATGTGTCATTTTTATATTGAGTGAATTAGAGTGCAGTGGCGACGACCATTAAATATTAAAGATTTTCGAGGAAAACCAAAGTCTGGGCGTTCGAGTGTCGTTTAAGTGCCGATTAACCTTCTCAATAAAGCGTCATAAAAACTGCTTTCTATATCGGTTTTCTCATAATATGAATTCGATACCAGTTCGTACATCGTGAAACGTGTATTGTACAGCCGTACATAATGTATGCGCTTTTATTTTGCATTTAATACAATATCCAAAGCAGATATAAAGTGCACCATGTGCTCCAAAAATAATATGATTCTTAAAAGAAATTTACATCATGTTCTTTGTGATACGATAAAATAAGATACATTAAACTCGGAAGTTCCCGTAACGAAATTTGAGGTATCGCTGTATAACAAAGTGACAATTGTAACATGGTTCTTTGGATTATTTTCCTCGTCACAAGTTCTTTTTTCACTGACACCAGCCAAACCGGTAAGACAATATTCAATTATACAATAAAATTATTCGATTGCGCTGTTTCATTCGTGTGTCAGATTGATAATATTTAAGAGGGAGAAAAATTTGCGTTTAGCCTATACTTGTACGAAGATTTATATCTTTGTAATATTTTGGTTAGTGCTAGAAAAACATTGAGCTCGGAAGTAAAACGTATATCCATCGATAAATATTGTACGAATTTTCATTCGAACCTAGAAGTATTGATTTATTTATCTTTCTCGTAGGGTCTATTTTGGAAGGATATTGCGGCGTCTACAATGGAAAAGTATGCAAAAAATATCTGACCGGGATTGGTCAAGTTTGGTTTCATAATACTTCGGACAATCCTGGCGGTTGGTTGAACGAACGAATTACAACCGATTTATGGGAAACTTTAATACAAAAATTGAAAGATCCATGTCGTTCAGCAGCAGAGGTATGAACATTTTTTATAATATCGTTGAATAGCGTAACGAGACGATTATCTCGCTTCGTCCTTAGCGCGATGTGAAACGCGTTCTATACGGCTCTATCTTGATTCTCATGACCGTAGCGGTACGTTTCACATCACTTTAAGGTGAGCCAAAGAATCGACGGATCATCGACAAACATCGTTCCTCGGTATTTTGCGGATGATTTCGTAGAATCAAGCCTAGGATTGCGTGGTATCCAATGTCAATTATACAGCCACTCTTATAATGGTTGGATCGATTCGATCGAGTCATTGTTTACATAGATTTCATACAAAAATTCATAACTTTTCTCGCACTCGTAAGCTGCTTGGGTTATTTTTCACACAGTATTACAGCTCGCGGTTGTGCTTTCGCCGCGATAGAAGCTGCAAAAGATGATTTGTAAATTTTCTCGACGACCAATTGGAAAGAACTTTAGTACGGAGACTTTGCACAAATTTTTTTTCGTTCTGAATTGCATTCTCAAAGCCGTTGTAACAACCAACGTATCGTTTAACCCTTAAACTGCATTTCGGGTCAATATGACCCGGCGCGTTTTCTTTCGTCGATTGTATCTGCCCCATTTCGGACGAATGTTTTGGCATTAAATTTTTGGTTTCGGCCAAAAATAACTTCTGGCGCATAAAATATGGATCATGTACTACAAAAAATGTCTCTACATAGAAATTGAAAAAATGCATATTTACCGAGATACAACGATTTGAAAAACGCCATGACCCCATATGCAATTATAGATCGGCAGCCGAAGTGTGCAGTTTAAGGATTAAAGATAAGGAGAAAGGTCTATCGTGTGGGGTACATGAAAATAGGAGAGTCGAGATCGATGAATTTTGCAGCGAGAATATTACATTTTGCTAACAACGAGTCAATTGACCCCGAGCTTACGCTTTGCTCGTGCTCTAAATGTAAAAAATCATTGCGATCAATAGCTATCGAACAATCCTACGATTTTTTCATTCATCGACAATATTATCTTCCAAAAGCATATCGCTCCACGAAGCTTATCCAATTGTTTTTGGTAAAAACTATTTGCGACGTATGTTTCTTTTGTTTTACAGAACAATATTGATGATGAATGAAAAAATTCTGTATTTCTTGAGTAAATGTTATTGAAATAGAATAAAAAAATTAATTTCGTATTAACAATGTACACCTACTCGATATAAAGGCTTGTTCGATCGTCTGTGTGCATTGGCGTACACTTGTACGTATAGGCGTGTATGCATAGGAAGCTTGTTAGATGTGAGTTTTGCAGCATTACATTGCCTGCCAGCGAGCTGATTATCATGTCTTGCGTCGTTTCTACATAGTAATTATACAGGGTGCGGCGCTTACCCTGGACACCTGGAATATCTCAAAAAGTAAATCCTGGAGAAAAGAATATTTCAAATAAACAGTTTAAGTCACGAAGCGGCTGCTGCAGCAGTCGTATTCCCTTTCGATTCGCATTATGTTTTCAAGGTCGTTTCAGGACATCTTGTATTTTTAAATGGAAACATATATTTTTCATTAAGGATTCTTAATCTACGACTTGAAAAGAATAACTCTTATTTGATTTGATTTGATTTTTCTTCGCCGATTATTTGGTGACTATTGGGGATAAAACAATCTCTGTTAAACGTAAAGACAATTATTTTATTAATAATAATACAGGAGAATTGCAGCTTAATTACGAGAAAAACATTTTAACACGTCTTCTAAATGTTGGCCTTGAACCTGTATACATTTTCAAGATGACCGATGAATGCATTATGGTATAGCAGAAGAATGTCTGCCGGAATGTTATTGCAGGCATGACGAATACGGTCCAGGTTCAAGGCCAACGTTTTGACCACTTGTTAAATTGAGTTTCTTGCAATTAAATTACAACTCTCGCATATTGTTACTAATAAAATAATTCTCATTACGTTTAATGGAGATTGTTTTTCCCTAACAAAGTCATAAAATAATCGGTAGAGAAAAAAACGTTTTAAACAAAACTTATTCGTTTTAAGTCTTAGATTGTGAATGTGTAATGAAAAATATGTTTCCATTTAGAAAAAAAAGAAAAGCTGACCTTGAAATGACCTTGAAAACATAATGCGATTCGAATGCGGATATGAGTGCTGCATTAGGCCCTTCGTGGCTTATTGTTAACATTTTTATTTGTAACATTTTTTTCTCCGGAATTCTGTTTTTGAGATATTCCAGGTTTCCAGGATAAGCGCCGCATCCTGTATAATATTTGTTCAGGGCTTAAGCGTGCTATGATCACTTACAATTTGTTTTGGCAAAATATATCCTCTTTTTGCAGTAGGAAGGGGTTTTAAACTTTCCCTTTGTTTATTGCTTACTGTTCAAAGTTCATACAGTTATATTGTATATGAACTCGAAATATTCGCACATTATGTAGTGGCGTAATTAAGTGTTACTCTGATTGTGAGCAGAAAAATCTTACAAGGGGACCTTGTCTACATTGGGTGACCGATTTCGTTCGGATACACGGTTTACAAAGCTTGACTAGAAATGAAAGTAACTCAAGTGGGAGCTCCAGATGGTCAAGAATTCGTTAGTTATTAACATTTTTGTCGCGGGTCGGTATTTTACGTTATTATAATTTTCAAGCAGTGGTTGACCCAGCGGCTACAGTTCGGATTCGTAATGCTAGGGTCGAGGGTTCGTGTCCACGTGCGAGAACTTCTTTTTTTCTTTGGCTTTTTTTTCAATTTTCACCAGCGGCAAGAGTTCGTAAAAGGCATATGCCGCCGTTATTTTAACGGGCCTTTCATGGCAAAATTGGGATTGCGAATAATTTTCCAAGAAGCATTTCTAATAATTAAAGTATCTAAGTATATACGAAGTCCTCGTGTACGCTTTAATTACAATTCCTGTCGGTGAAAAGGAATTTGTTTTATTGTTTTGACTTTTGGCTTTTCACTACTCACCTCCTTTTACTTTTTTGCTAAACTTTTATTACCCATACTTCGTTCACCTAGGCTAACATTCCGGGTGCAATTTCTAGACTGCCTAGAGCATGGTGAAATTTCAGAAAACTCGTGGTGTGCACGGTCGACCCTTCCACAGTCTAAGTGTTTCTAGAGGGAATCATCAGGTTCTGGAAGAATGACTTTTTGGTGAGCAATTCGAAGAAACCCTTCGTTGAGTTTGGTTTCGACTCGTCACATGTTTCAGCGGTATAGGTTCATTATTTGACACGATGCACTATTGTACATTTTATGTGTTTTGCGTATAATACGCGCACAATATATGTCGCGGGGTTGGCGGCCGGCGTTGTGCGGAGTCGGAAGAAGGCGAATACTCGGAGAGTGCAAATTTGTGCCGACCGACTCTATCGCGTACAAATAAGATTGAAAATTTATTATGTTCAGAAGTGGATGGTTATTCTCAGTATATTCCGTCGCGTAATGCCGCTAAGGTAATTATCGCGTAACAAAATTATACCGAGTGATGTTAAGCGCCGCTAAGGTTAACTTACGTGTAAAGAGTTCCAATTGATACTTGTAGAGTGTTTAATAGGTTTTCCCGACACTCACTATCGTACTCGTGAGACTTTAACTACGCGAGCAGACTTGCCACTGAGGAAAGAGTACCGGTAGGCGGATAGATGCGTCTGTTAGGACGGAGAAATCGATTCAAACTAATGAACAATCGGTCGAACCAAATCCTCGATACCTTAGAGGGAAGACGCCGTTGAGGTCTCGCGGGAATGAATAGGGAATATCGGTTTCCTAGTAGGGTGATTGTGATATTACACCTTGCGATGCATTTTTGAGTATCGGTGCATAGGAGACATCTTTCCATGAGAATCGGCTGACTATGCAACGCGTGGCATCGCGCCATGCATTGTGATGGAAGTTTCCACTGTGGAGTCGATAGCCTTAAAATTAACGATGTTGCCGCACGTGGCTTTATGCGTGTTTGGTCAAGATATTGTTAGGCGAATCCGTCCGTTACAGCCCTCCCTTCTTAAACGGAACGTATCACCCATGATCCACGCTTCTGTTATTGCATTTCGATGTCCTAGAGAGAGTTCCTACGTGGGAACTAGCCTGACTTTCGGATTTCGACTGTTCAGCAGAATATAATCCTTGTTTGCTGGCGAGGTTGTTCATATAAACTTCCTTCTTGTTACATAAGTGTTGCTATCAGGGAAGATAGAACAGATTTGAAATTGTGAGGGTGGTTTATAAATTTAATCAGGATATTTACATTGTTGGTTTGTAGGAAGGAAAAGAAAGACACGAAAGCAAGAGAATGTCTGCTACTAGAGAGTTTTTTATCTATGCGTCCCGCAGCGTTCGGGCCGGCAGAGATTAACTTCCGGGTGAGTTTCGGTTACCCTGGTGAAGTCCTACATCGTTCTGACTTGGATGCGGTGCCAGTTATTACCGTTGAGCGGGCCCCGATCCGTTTCCGAGCGATGGTTGATCGGTCTCCCCGGGATTTTGAATCTATTAAAGGCCATGTGACATCTAGTGATGGGTATCATCCGCCTGGGACGATTATCAGACCGGCGGGGGTCAGTGACAGCGAGGAGGAACCGAGTCTGAATGGTGATGATTACTTAGCTGATCCTTGTCGAATCAGTTCTTTGCATCGATGGGGTGTTGGTGGCTGAGAAACGGTTTCCGACTTCTTTTCTCGTCCTCCTGCGCGAGTGGCGGATAACCGTGGGCGACCCTGCTCCGGGAAGATGCGCTGCGGTTCCAAGAAGGGTGCGTCGCCGTTGTCTCGCAGCCAGCGATGCAAGGGTTGGGCTGCAGTTTGATTTAGTGGGAGGAGTAAAATTGAGTTCTTTGTTAATGGGAATAATGCAAAATGGAAGATTAAAAAAATAACAAAATATCTGTGTACAGGACATTAATAAACAGATCGTAAACAATTAGCCAAATGAACTTTTGGGGATACTTTGATATGTATTTGAACTAACAAAAAAATTGTTTAATGTCCAACAATTTATTATAACCCAAGTTATAAATGGATTCGTGGAGCGCCGCGCCGTTGAAATTTCCAATTTGCGTACAATATACAGCTCACAATTTTTATCTAAAAAAACAAACAAACAATATTCTCAATTTTAATGTAATAGTCTTCGATATGAACTAAAAAAATCTGGAACACGCGTAAATTCGAAGTTTTGTGAAAGGTTTAACAAAAAAGTGATTTTTCAAGAAAAAAAATCACTTCAACTGGGTACAAAAGTTGTTTAAAATTTGGTTTTCGATGTGTTTTTAGTTCATATCGAAGAGGAAACGATACCCAAGATAACACAACTTGGATGGAACCCATAGCTCGTTAAGATTTCTTTAATGCTGTATGAAGATAGGGTAAAATCGTAAAAATGAAAACTGGAGAAAACGCGCTTCAAAGTTTTCGATAGGAGAAATTATACGTTTTCGATTACGTACACCAATGATCTTCTATTCAGCTATTCGTGGATCATATAGCAATCCTTCTTCTTCAAAAAAAATTCATTTTGCCACAATCGATCACACACTACACGAACATATCCTCACTACAAACTCAAAAACCCGTTTGGGAAGGTCGTTAAGCCGTTTACATTCGGAGTTCACGATCAACGGGCGGAGCACTACGACAAAGGGCCGGCAGCTGCTCGACGCCCTACTGCATTCGGCTCTGTATCTCTGGAAATAATCGGAATTTGACTCTGAAATTGTTTGTACATATTCTTGTACATCTGATATATTTATTTCAGCAATAAACAAAATTTCTATTTTTTCGACTTTCTAACGGGACTGCCGGTCTTAATAGATGATAACGTCTGAAACGAACGTTGCATTAGCGACAGTTCTCTCCGATACTGTGTTGGTGGGATGGGGGCTTGCCTTGTTGGTTCAGCGGCGATCGGCTGCTCTGTTACTGTCGTTTGGAGTGGGTACGAGAAGGTTCGCATTCTCTTTTTTTTTGTTGCGGTGTTCTTGTTGTTCGGCGTCGTTCGACATTCGCCCGTCGGCACTTCGTGTAGGTGATTGCGACAATAGCTGCGATTGTTAGGAGCGATAGTCCTACTGATCTTTTGCCTTTTCACTTTCCTTTTGATATCATTCATATTTTAGTGTTGTTGGAATTTTCCAGATCGTTGTTGGCGGTGGAATTTGCCTTAGATATGATGGTTTCCAATATGGGCGTATCGCTTCGTTCTTCACGCTCGGTAGTAGTGGCGTGAGATTTAAAGTTGCTAATGGCGCTAAAGTGTACTTGGTTTTAGTAATGAGAGTTTCTTGGGCTGTGGGCCGTGTAAGCCGGTGGAGGCGGTACATCTGGGTATAAGGTGGAGGATGACTGCTCTTTGGAGAGTTCCAACTCCGATGTTAGATGTTGTCGTATGGCTGTATCATGGTTAAGATGCAGGTGTTGCCAATTTTCTGAATGACGGAGCAAGGGTGGCCAGTATATAGTTCGAATGGTTTCCTGTCGAGTAAGGGTATCTCGATTTCTATGATGAGTATCCCCTGCGTATAAGTTAGGGAGATCGTGCTTACGTCGTTCAGAGACTCGGTGTGCAAATCGGCTTCCGTGAGCGGAAATTCATATGGCGTGCTCGCTTTGATTGGGTTTGCGGCGGTTACGTTGCCGTGGCGAAGGAATTGCGGGTCGGATGGTACCCTTTTTTGCGATTAATATGGCCATCGTAAGGTTCGTTCTGCACATTCTATAGTCTGCTACTTGGCGTTCCATCTCTATTGTCCATCTAGTGACAAGCTCCTGGTGTTCTAATGCTCGTGAGAATTTATTTTGGTGGATCATTTCTTTGACTATTTTGTTGGTTTGATCAGCTTTTTGCTCGAGGATTTTTGTTCAACGAACTTTGAGATTTCAAGTGACGTTGCCAATCTCCAGGTGGTATATCCGCATTATTCCGATTTTTCGAGAAATATGCCGGGGTTCTGGCCAAGTGGCGTCACCCAATAGTTTGTCGATGGTAGGGTCAACCGCGTGAGGCTGCACCCGTGTGATTCTCGTGATGGCCACGAAACATATCCATGTGCTGCTTACCTTCATTTTTTATCCTTGGCATGTATATGATTTGGGCAGCGATATTTTATTCGATATTGTTCCAGGGTTTGTCGGTTGTATAGCGCAAAAATATTTTTTTTGTAATACGTTGTCAGTAGAGCCTGGACAGGTTTCCGTTTATTCTATTAGCGCACTTATTTACTTTTGGTCTTGTTTTCGGACGACGACCGCGAGATCTTTATGGTGAAATTAATATTTCCGAGCTGGTTTTATTTTCGGCGGCTGACCCCGTCTTTTCGGTGGCATTGGGGCAGGCACGCAGAGCGTAGACGAGTTCTTCCGGTCGATATGCTATAGTGTTTAATTTTTTGTTGTGCCGCATTTTCGGTGCGTGTTTACTGTCATTCAGATTGTTCACTCCTACTTCGGCCAATTCGTCAAGCCTTTTTACCATGCTCTTCATGTATCTTGTAGCGATTGGCAGGTCTTCCTTCCAAAGGGTTGGGGGGGGGGGTCATTAGTTTTACATGAATTTTGTTTATTTGTGTACGGATTAGTTACGCAATTGCATAGCATATGGCAGAACGTTGTCTCATTACTTTTCTCGGCTGATATAGTGTTTCACGTAGTCAACTATTCTTTGATGACTTCTCTCCGAAAACCCCATGTTTTCCGTATGATATGTCGCGGCCTTCACATGGTAAATTTTTGCTCTTTCAGGAAGTTCTCCATGCGAGTGCTGGCGAAGAACTTGCCGTCATCGCTCAAAATTTACAGTGGAGTTCCGTGTACGATGAAATACTCTTGATCGGCGGTTTTGATTATTGTGTTTGATTTCATGTCGACAAGCGCAAAGGCTCTAACGAATTTTGTCAATAAGTCGATTGTGGTTAGGATGAACCGATTTTCGTGTTCCATTAGAGACAATGGACTAAGCATGTCGATTGTGATTTTTCCCATACTACCACTGGCGTGTCCGTAATCACCATCGTTTCTCTTGTGTCGATTCGGACCAGTTTATGTTGTTGGCAGTTATGGCAGCATCATACGATATTGTGTACGTATTTCTTCATGCCCTTCCACTGATATCTTTGCTGCAGTGGTCCGTACGTTTTCCGAGTTCCCTTGTGACGTCCAATATGGTCGCTGTGCTACTGCTTAGGCTGCGGACACACGAGCATTTTTTGAACGTCCGTTACGACGTCCGTCGTAACGGACATTGGGCTCTATGGCGATATTCACACAGACGTTCTGCGTTACGGACAACGTGCGTTGTAACGTCCGTTGAAATCTCTGTAGCGAAGATACGCTACGACGGACGTTGGAACGTCTCAACGCACGTTATAGCAATGTACATTGTCAAATATGAGCGGCTCCACGAGCGTTGAAAAAACGTCCGGCGAGCGCAATTTTGAACCCGCTTTCATCGAGGGAAGACGTTTTGATGGAAAAATGAATGTTGATCCCGAAATTTTAAGGGAGCTTTCCAGTGTGACAGCCCGTAAAATCGCTGTTTTTCGCGATTTTTTTTTTAAGAAAAAATAATCTAATCGGTCTGGTTTTTTTTGTATATTAATTGGGTATTGAAGAATATAAAACAATTTTTTAAAGATCGATTTATTTATTAATTAATATCTATAAAAATGATGAAACAATTGTTGCAGAAAATGCACTTGGATGTGGTGTCCACGTTGGGGGTCACAATTTTGATCTGAAACAAAAAACACAAAAAGATTATTGATCGGTATATAATTGGCTTTCGTGCTATGGAGGCTTTTTTTGCAAAAATGGCGCCGGTTTTTGAACAAAAAGTATCGATTTTAGCATTTTTTTTGGCAGTTTTTTTTACAAAAAAATAGGAAGATGTCAAAAAAAAGCTCCCATAGCACGATAAACAATGACGTTAAGAATATTGTGTAAAAAATTCAACTCGATAGCTTTAAAACTCTGCCCTCCAAGTTGGACACCGTTTTGAAAAATGCTGTTTCGAGAAAAACGCGTTCAAAGTTTCAAGTGAGGAAATTTTAGGTAAATCGTTTACTTACGGTCAATCAGCGATGCCAGGTCCATACAATATCCCTTCTGCTTCTTCGAAAAGATCGTGCTCAATGGATTGTTCAGTCCGACGAGCTGTCCTCGCCTCTTTGCTATCCAGGGACGCCCGGCGGTTTGCTTGGGTGATGCGCGCATTCTTGTACTTAGCGGCGAAATCTGCGGCGCTCGGCCCTATCGTGCATCCCATCGTCTCCAAATTTTTTAAAATTGGGTCGTAACCTTCATTGAAGGTGCACACAGCACACTGCGTAGCGATTTCTACTATCTGCTTGCCGCAGAATACGTGCTTTGGGGCTAGTTGCCACACACAGTGATTGAAGCTCTCGTTATTGTTTTGAGTGTTCGCGCCCGTACACCGTTCTAAGAGATCCTCCGTTGTTAGATCATCGTAAATCGGCTTTAAAAGATGTTGTACGTCTTCGTCGAGTGCTGGTGGATGGGTGTACTCCTCTCCTGTGGCCTCGGCCTTGCGCCATTCGCACCACGAATCTTCTCCCGGAGGGCAATACTCATGCTGAGGATTTTCATCAGTTGAGCTTTTGTGATGAAATGTAGCCCATATGGCTTTCCTCATATTTTCCACGGAATTGGAATTTCGACGAACTGCCAAGCCATAATATTCGGAGAGATTTGTCAATAATTTTAACGTCAATTGCGCTCTTTTCGGTTCAACAGCAGTTTTTTTTGTTTGATTTTTTTTAGTTTTCGGAGTACTCGAACGAGATCCTTTTTTTCGGTTCACTCTCCATTGCTTTGTCTTCGATTTGCTTTTTGGCCTTTTTTAGTTGAACTAACCTTTTTCTTGCTTCGTTTCCCCTTTTATATACCCGTCGCACGGGCAGACGGCCGACGCGGCAGCTGTAGCGCTCCGTTGCCTTCTTCCAAGAAATGCTGTACAGTAACCGAAATAATCTGAATTTCGGCATGAAAATTTCAGGGAATATTCGGAAGAGTGTATACTATTCGATAAAGCAAAAAAAATCAATTTTTTGAAAATTTCACACTGGAAAGCTCCCTTAATAAACGAGGTCCAAAAAAGACCATCTTTGTGGGACATTACTCATGAAAATTATAAAGACAAGCAAACAAAAAATGGGATTTGGGCCAACGTTTGCGCGAGTTTACACCCGGAATTTAATACAATTACACAACTGCAACAGAAAGTTATCGGTAAGTGAGTTTATTACTAATTGTTAATATAGAATAAAAATAATGATAATATTAATAATAATAATCCATGAAACGTGATCGGAATAAATAACTGACTGGATTATCATTTTTCAATAATCAAATACTGCTTCAAAATAATAACAATAGTTTTTTTTAAATTACAAACAAATTTATGTTTATTTTGTATTTTGTCGAAGAACATTATGAATTACATTTATTATTATTATATTATTACAATTTCCTTGCTTTTGAAACAAATTATATTTTGTGAAACTGCCACGGTAGTTGACCCTCTTCGGTCATAAAATATTTGTCAAAGCTTCGCGAAATACATTTTGATGCCGATTGACGTTTATATTTTCGGAATTCTCCACATCTTCTAATCCTTCTCCTATCGTTAATGCGTCGTTAAAATCGAAACCATCGCGGTCCCGAACGAAATTATGCAGTACGCAACAGCATTTTACGATGTCAACGGCACAGTCTACATGGACATCTAGAGACTGATGTAATATCCTCCATTTGTTAGATAAAATGCCAAACGTACACTCTATGTATCGTCGAGCTCGTGTTAATCTATAATTAAATATTCGTTTTTTGACTGGCAAATGATTACCCGAATATGGCCGCAATAAATTTGTATCGATCCCGAACGCTTCATCCCCAACAAAAGCATACGGTAAAGCAATTGCTAATCCGTGTGGTATAGTTGGTGCAGGAATATCTAAATTATGTGCTCGCATTCTCTCCCAAAGCGAAGAATTTCTGAATATCGTAGAATCGGAACCTTTGCCGAATGAGCCGACGTCCACGTATATGAATTTATAATTTACATCCGCGATACCCAGCAATCCGATCGAAAAAAAATGTTTATAATTCATGTAGAGAGATCCGCTTCGTTCAGGCTTGACAATCCGAATGCGTTTCCCGTCTACTGCTCCAATGCAGTTGGGGAAATTTGCTCGGGCTTCAAATTCTGCGGCGATGATTCTCCATTTCTCCTCATCGGGTACCGGCATGTATTGCTCTTTCAAATTTCTCCAAATGCTGCTGCATACCTTTCTGACGACCTTACTTGCAGTAGATCTGCCGATTCGAAAGTTGTAATGCAAATCTTGAAAGCTGCATCCGCTTGCGAGATATCTGTAAAATGAAATTTTTGTATTGCCTTTAAACCTAGCAATAATACAAAATTTATTTTCCTTACAGTGCTCGATGTAATTGCGAAATGGCGAGCGATACGGGATAATTACATCCGAAACTTGAAGAAGCAAGCGGAATGTTCAAAATCTGGCTCGGCAGCAAAAAAAATAAAGCTATATGTTTACGCGGATCAGCTTGGATTTTTAAATAAAGGCCGCACATTGCGTCCGACAAAAGCGAGCTTCGAGAATGTAGAATCCGGAGAAAATAGCAACGTACTCCTTGAAGACGAGGGAGAAATGAACGACGACACTGAAGACCAAATACCGCAATCAACACCTCCGCCTCCAACCAACCAAACGCCGCAACCAACACCTCCGCCTCCTGCAATTAATGCTTCCAAGAAGAAAATTACAAAACCGAACGTTGAGGAGGCTTTAATCGATTTCATGGAGACTCATAAAGTCGTGAAAAACCCTCTCGATGATGAAAATATGGCCTTTTTTCATTCCATTCTCCCTGCGGTGAAAATTTTAGATTTCGAGCAGAAGTTTACTTTCAGAATGCAAACGATGCAGCTGCTTCAAACCCTTAAAAACTCATCCACTCATACACGATTCACTCGTTCGGACATTAACACACCCTCGACTTCATCCACACACATGCATCAAGCAACTCATTCACCTCTGCCGATTCATCCATTTTCGCCGCCACCGATGCCTTTTCAGTCATCTTCAATTTCACCCATGTTCAGTCGCTCATCGTTTACAAGCCCATACAGCCATTCATCCTCTCAATCCAATTATTCTGATCCTGATTCATGCCCAATATCAACACTATCGACGTATTCAGCCAGCTCACAAAATTCTCCGCAGCTATCAGGAAGTGACAACGCAATTACTCAACTTTTCTAGTATGACTTTAGCAAACAAATTCTAGTACAAAACTTTTAGTGTGTTAGTGATACAATATAATGAGAAATGGATTTTTTTTTATTGAAAATACTTTTGTAAAAAAAAATAAAGATGTCGATGTACTTACCTCAGAGTTATTACCAACATTTCCTCGGGTGTTATCGCTGCTCACATATTTGTATCGAGATGTTTGATGTCATCTTGCACGCACAACAAAAGATCGTCGAACGATGTTATCGACATGCGAAAATAATTAAAAAACTTCGTTGCGTCTTTGCGAAGTTCTTTGTACAGAGTATAGTAATGCCCGTATCGACGACGCTCACTATTTATCGGCTGAACCCATAGTTTTTTTTGGGTTTATTTTTATTTTTTAAGTACGCATGCGTTAAATACGCAAATGTTATTAACTCGCGATCGTTCATATTTTTGAAACAATTATATAGAACCGATCCGAACTGTACCGAGCCTAGGACGCCAATGAATTTCTGGAAGGAAGCTACGGTGGCAGGTTTGGTAACGGACGTCATTTTTGACGTTCGTGTGTTCATCTCAGTACGTCCGTCAAAGTAAACGTCCGTCATAACGGACGTTAAAAAAACGCTCGTGTGTCCGCAGCCTTAACGATTACAGGGCGTCCGGAGGCAGGTGGTGTTTCGATTTTCCATGTGCATATCGTGACGTTAGAGTCGACCTTGTATAAGGCAGCTAGTTGGGGTGTACTTCCGAAAAGCCCATACCTCCGATCGATCTGGAATTTGGTATACTTATGTATTTCGATGTGCTGATAACCAATATGATAAGCAAAATGGCCGCATATTTCATTTTCAAGGTCAAATCTCGAAACGTGTTTTACGTTTATCGTGATAAATATAGATTTTACAGAAAAATGTTTGAAACAAAATCTGTAGGCCATGAAAAATATATATTTTTTGTTCTGCGCATAATCCGTGTAGTCAGTATTTTATGAGAAAAGATGCGAAATAATATACCAATACAAGACAATAATATACCTTTTGAATGACTTTGAACTAAAAAACTCTGAAAAATACAACAAAAATTTTTAATTAAAAAACAAAATAAAAATATGCACTTTAAATACCAAGCTCTAACCTTCCCGTGGTAAACTGCGTAAGTAGATTATTATATCGAAACTAATGGAGTTTGGCGAAATATAGAGATTCTGGAACATTATCGTATTTTTCTTGTAAAATACTGGCTCTATACGGATTATGTACTCAACAAAAAATGTCGATTTTTTCATAGCGTACAAATTTTGTTGTTAACCTTTTCCTCTGAAATCTATATTTATCACAATAAACGTGAAAAATTACAAGAAAAATCAGTTTTTTCGTGATTTGACCTTGAAAATAAAATATGCGGCCATTTTACCTATTATATTCATTATCAGCACATCGAAATACATAAGTATACCAAATTTCAGATCGTTCGGGGGTATGGGCTTATCGGAAGTTTATCCGCCAGTTGGACCACCGTCTCCTATTCCACCTCGGAACCGAGCACGGACTCTCCTACTCATTCCGTGGTCAGATGGCCGCTCCAGTATTCTCTGAAGCGGGCGCTTTCCTCGGCGAACCGTAGATAATGGAACAGTCCTCGACTTAGGCACCATGGATACTCGGCACTATCGTAAATCCCAAAGCGTCAAGCCGTGCCCAGTGAGTACCTGGGTCAGATGAAAGTTGACGACGCCGTATCGTCTGGTGGACTACGTCTTCGCATTAGGGATGATGCGGTGCGTCATCTACCCTCTCCTGATGCGTACCATCGATGCTACCACTAGTCGATAGTCGCTTTAGACTACCTAGAGCGAGGTTTCGGTGGGGAGAACTCTATACGCCCTGCTTCACAGTATCTTTTGGCCTTCTCAGCTGCTAAAAGGTCGACTGGCGGAGATCCTGCTACTACTGAGAGAGCGATATCGGACACCACATGGTATGTACACGCCACTATGAGCGCGACGATGCTGCATCCCCGTTGGCGATTAACACCGTAGCTCTTATTTCACCCCATGGCGCTGGTCCATACTCGTATTAGTTTTCGAGCCAAATCACGGAATTAACCACCGCCGCTAAGAGCAACCTCCTCGGCTGTTTAGCCTTTTCAATATTCAGTATTATGGTCGTCGCCATACGGGCTATCTTATTTGTCTTCGAGCCAGCTTTCACCAGATTATCTCTGAATGAAAATCGCGCGTGCAGAATAATACCCAGACACCTTACCTGTCTTGTGATCTCCGATCGTAAATGAGGCGTATAAGCTTGTTTTGTTTTGAGAGATGACTAAAACATTCGTCTTCTCTGCCGCCAGAGTCAGCCCATGGTCGCTCAGCAATGAGAATACCAACTCTATGGTCCTTTCTCTGAACCCTCCATCATCCCAACACAAGGCGGCAGCCCTCCTGTGATATTATTGGATCGGGTACCGTGGTCGGTGTCTTACATCGGGATTTGGATGGAGAGGTAGCTGGAGACGATTGTTCGTAAATAAAGCAGTATTCCCATGCAGTGTAGGGCCAACATGATGTTGCCCCAGTTGAAAGAATTTCAGATGTCCAATGTTATGATAGAACACATACTCTTTGTATACCGGGTGCCACCTTTAGCATCAGTGGCCATGCTAAGAACTCGGGTGATGGCATTGATTATTAAGCGAACTTTTCGATATCTGACCTGGTTGTCGGACCGATGGCCTGTCCGTACGATTGCTGCCTCCAGCCTGTCACAAAGAATCTGCTCAAATTACTTCCCGTCTATGTCCAAAAAAGTGGTCGGTACGCCGAGTGGGTCTGTCAGGATTGGTTTCCCTTCGAAAGAAACGGGAATCTATGTACCTTTCACTGCGCCGGGTAAGTTCCTTCCTCAAGCATGCGCTGCATGTCCCGGAACAATTCCAGGGCATTTAGCGCAGCGGTTCCTAGGAGCAGGCCGAGTCTCCGTCCATGTCTGGAGCTTTTCGTAAATTGTCTGCCGAGCAGCCGTTTACAACTCAGCTTTATCGACGTCGGGCGGCTACTGTTCTTCTTTCCTTGTCAAGAGGCCTGTGTCTGAAAATTTTCGACGGGTTCGCCTTCCCAGCGGTTGTGCAGAACTCGCAGCATTTGACTACGAGCCGCTGCGGACTACCGCGTGATGTCACGGCACGCGTCTGCTCCGAAGCCCCGACACATCGAGACGGGCCGAAGGCTGAGGCGTCGTAGCAGGGCCATCCATGACCCGCCCCGATCGAAAATCTTATACTAATGCTCAACCATGCACATGTGCGTACACTCGTGTACATACACTGCGAGAATTTATTTCTCGCTACAATATACAGCCGAGGATGCCAAACATTCAAGTTTGTTTTTGCTGCAATCACAGCAATAAATAACAGAATTATGATAATGCGGAGTATTCAACGACAAACGTCTTTGGTATCTCGCTCTTTAGCCGAGCGGTTTCGATTAATGAACATATTGATTAAATAACATTTTTTAACAATACAAATTATCTCCGTTCATTTTTGCGAACGGAGATAATAAACGACAAACGCCGTTGGTATCTCGCTCTTTGGCAGAGCGGGTTTATTAATTAAGATATTTGTTAATAACAAATTTTTAACAATAATAATTTTCTCCGTCTATTCGAACGGACGGAGATAATAAATGATACACGTCGTTGGCATCGCCCTGTCTCACAGGGAGGTTTGTATTAATTAAAATGTTTTTGTTAATTCAAAATTATTAACAAATAAAATTTTCTCCGTTCCCTTTAGCGAACGGAGAACAGCGATAGTTGTCGCTAACACTCGCTCTTTAGCAGGGTGGCGTTGATTAATGCATTTATAATTCTGAAAAAAAATGTTAATAAAAATGAATATATGGCAAGCTACCATATATTTTGGGTCGCGTGAACGACCCGAGCCTCGTGCTGCGCGCACAATGTGTGGCTACTCGTGTTCCCCCTCCACCGCTCACCGCAGAGAGAGGTAAAGAGTAAACACAAGCAGTTCCGAGAGCCGATCGCAATGCTTCGGCTATATGCTTCTCGGTAATATACACTCAGTCAGCTGTAAAGAGATATATATTATTAAAAAATGTATTTCTTGCCATTATATTATATTATGTAGATCAGTTATTATAAACTGATACTCTCTCCGTCCGTTTTACCGGACGGAGGAGAACAGCGACAGACGTCGCTGTGACCCCGCTCTTTACCAAGGTAGTTATTAATTAACATTTCTGTTAATTAATAATTCTTATAAACTATAATTCTCCCCGTCCATTGTAGCGGACGGCGGAAAACGGCGACAGACGCCGCTATGACCTTGCTCTTTGGCAGGGCAGTTTTTATTAACTAACATTTTTCATTAAAAACTGTAATTCTCTCCGTCCGTTTTAGCTGACGGAAGAGAACAGCGACAGACGTCGCTGGTGTTTCGCTCTTTATGAGAGCGAGTTTATTAACTAATATAATATATTTAAAAATTAAGCTTTTTCTACTCATGCAAATATACGATTCTGAAAATAAAATATTAGTTAAAATTTGTTTGTGGCAAAATCGATCCAATTTCGGTAAGGATTTCAATCGCGGTCTCCCCCATCGCCAGCAATCGGGAAAATCCCGAGCACCGGCGTCTCGAAAGGATTAGCGATGGCGTGTCTGAGAGGGGGGGGGGGGGGGGGGTGAAGCGAAAAGAAAAGACCACCAGTCCCGTAAACCGATCCCGATGTTTTGGTCATATGCATACATACATCCATTACGTACAAACATATATATATATTCGAGACGGATGGGTATACCTTACCTCTATACATGTATACATATACGAGGTGTGTTCAAAAAGTATCGCGAATTTTGTGTTTTTTCAAAAATTATTTATTTATTCATGAATATCTATTTTGTCCCCTTCAAAGTAATCCCCATGAGATATTATACACTTGTGCCAACGGTTTTTCCAATCTTCGAAGCACTTCAAAAAATCATTTTTTTTTATTTTGTTCAGCTCCTCCTTCGATGCCGTCTTTATCTCGTCAAGCGTAGCGTAACGTCGTCCTTTCATGGGCCTCTTCAGTTTAGGGAACAAGAAAAAGTCACAGGGGGCCAGATCTGGGGAATACGGTGGCTGCGGCATCATTAGTGTGTTGTTTTTGGCCAAAAAGTCGCGCACAAGCAACGATGTGTGAGCAGGGGCGTTATCGTGGTGCAAAAGCCAATTTTTGTTCTTTCACAAATCCGGGCGTTTCTGGCGGATTGCATCGCGCAAATTGCGCATAACTTGCAGGTAATATTCCTTATTGACCGTTCTTCCCTGTGGCAAGAACTCACGATGCACCACGCCCCTGCAATCGAAGAAAACTGTCAGCAAAACTTTCACATTCGACCGAACTTGGCGCGCTTTTTTCGGTCTTGGTTCCTGCGGCAGCTTCCATTGAGATGATTGAGCTTTGGTTTCCACGTCATAACCATAAACCCACGATTCGTCACCAGTTATGACCCTCTGGAGCAAATTTGGGTCGTCGCGGACAGAGTTTAACATCTCATTAGCAATGTTCATGCGATGCTGTTTTTGGTCGCAATTGAGCAATTTTGGTACGAATTTCGCGGCGACCCGTCTCATGCCCAAATCATTGATAAAAATCGAATGGCACGAGCCAATCGATATGTTTAGGTCCTCAGCAACTTCTCTAACGGTGATTCGACGATTGGCCAATACCATTTTCTCCACTTCATTACTTTTTTCGTCTGTTGTTGAAGTGCTCGGGCGTCCGGCACGCTCTTCGTCGTTCACATCTTCTCGGCCTTCTAAAAACATTTTGTACCACCGATAAACGTTGCTTCGGTCCAAGGTAGCTTCTCCGTATGCCACAGTCAACATTCGGAATGCATCCGCGCACTTAATTTCGTTTTTCACACAAAATTTGATACAGGTTCTTTGATCCATTTTTTTGAATAAGTAAAAATCGAAGACGATCGAAAACACGTGCAAGCAAAGCAGCTGTCTACAATTAAGTGAACATTCAAAATGGCCGAGCTTGTCGGCATAAGTGAGAGACATGAGTACCAACATAACGCCACAAAAAAATCGAAATTCGAATATACGTAACCCGCGAAAATTCAAAATTCGCAATACTTTTTGAACACACCTCGTACAAGGTGAGGCATTTATAGTGACCCAGGCAATTTTCTCCTAAACGAAGCAAGATACCAAAAAATGTTCTGTACTTTGGTTTTTAAATAGGATGGTGTATTTTTTTGACAAAAATCGAAAGAGTATTGAATTCTAATTATAGAACTACTCTAACGTCATGGTCTCAAAACCGAAGGATCATGAGATATTCATTGAAAAATAAAAATAAATCGTTTGGTTCTAATCGCGTATACTACGTTGCGGGGGCAAAGTCCTTTGGATGAAATTTTATAATAAATGTTCGAAATGTTGGCCATTCACTTCGATGCATTTTTGATACCGTTGTAACGGTCCCACATTCTTTCTCACCGCTCTCATCCACTCCTAATCTCCTTTCCCGCTAATCTATAACTCCGCTGACCCCACAGTCCCACGGTCCCGTATCACCCTCACACGACATCCCCTCCACTCCTAAACTCCTTCAAACCCTTTCTTCCAGCCTCTTCCACATCTCATTACCAAGACAGTTCTCCTCCGACTTCCTAACAATCCACACCTTCCTCTACTTAATAAACCAGAAATCTTTACCATCATATACGCCAACACTTATTTCACCCACCGCTAACCATCCGTCACATGGTGTCAGAAGTCGGATTCGACCGACGCGAATCGCAAAAAAAAAAAAAAAAATTTTGATAAAAACGAATTACACAAACGACATAACGAAGACATCAAAAAATAAATTAACACAAAGTGAAAAAGAAAAAGAGAGAAATACATCAGAGACAAATCATACACAACACTATACTCTATACAACGCACACGGAAACGAAGTAGCAAAGAAAAAGAAAGGACACACATACGCCAACGATCACCGAGCCACCCGTATCGCTACCCACACAACGAAGCAACGAGAGACCGACACGACGTCAGCCACACTAGGCCCACTACGCCAACATACAGACGGAACAACGAAGACGCACGCACACAACGACAACCAACATCGCAGCCGCTACGCGTGAGCCACCGTCCCAGCGCATAAAGGATCAGCTGATGCTTACGCTCACCATCGCTCTGCTGGCACTGTAAGTACACTCCACTCAAAAATCTTTTGCATGTTAACTTTGAGAATCGCAATTTTGTCTACGGTGGAAGTGATTATCACACACACACATTAACAATTTCACACAGAACGTAACATTTTTTTTTCTTTCCATCCCCCATTTCAACAAAAAAAAAAAATTTAGGGAAACAATTAAATTCACTTTCCGGACATAATTTGTAAAAAAAAACCCTTCAAATATGATTTGGGGAAAACTATTATCAATAATAATAATAAAACTAAAATAAAATTAATTAACGAAAATAATGATAAACGAACAAATACACATTTACCGCAAATTTACACAATTCTTTAAAAACATGTTTCTATGCCATTTTATCGCGCTGTAATATCGGATCCACCGACCAGACCACCCCGTAGAACAAATAGACGACCCCTATATTTCCGCCAAAACACTGAACACCAAATTACAATGGCCGAAAATAACAACACATTCACATTTAGAGACGCATTTAAAGTCGTGCCCATATACGACGGAAAAAATATAAAAATCGAAGATTATGCCAAAATACTTAAACGCGTCAACGAATGCCTTTCAGATGGCGAACGAACAAAATTACTAAAAATGATCCCACTCAAACTGAACGGTATCGCGCATTCAGTCATCAACGCAAACCCTCCAAATTCCCTCGAATCACTTCTAAAAACATTTAAAAAAGCGTTTAGCAAAAATAAAGATTTAGCCGACTTAGAAAATGAAATAGAATCATCCCCACAAAATTACGACGAAACAGTCATGGAATACGCAGCGAGAACGCGCGATATACTTAATAATATCATCGATAAATTGTCAGATGTATACAACACAGCCACACAAAAACCATTTTTAGATTCGCGAATTGACGAAGTAACGGCAAGAGCAAAAAGAGCTTACGTTAGAGGACTAATACCCGCAATAGGTTCCCATTTGATTCTCTATAATGCAGAGACATTCGATAACATTATAGATCGAGCTCAAACAATAGAATATGAAATTGAAAAAGAAAAGCGAATGCGCGGAATACTCGATATCAGAAACACCGCAAAAGTCCATTTTACAGAATACAAAAACCCAGGAAAATTTTGCGAACTTCACCAATCACACACACATGACACAAAAGACTGCTTCACAATAAAACACATGCGCGAAGGTAAAAACTCTTGGCGCTCACAAGAAACATCCGACAGATACCGAAATAGTTCACGAGACAGATACACTCAAAATAAAACCAGAAATTCCAGAAGTCGATACAGAAATTATTCAAACGACAGATACAGAGATAACTCGAACGATAGATACAGAAATTATTCAAACGACAGATACAGAAACTATTCAAACGACAGACACAGAAACTATGCAAACGACAGAAACTATTCAAACGACAGACACAGAAACTATGCAAACGACAGAAACTATTCAAACGACAGATACAGAAACGATAGAAACAATTCAAACGACAGATACAGAAACGACAGAAACTATTCGAACGACGGATACAGAAATCACTCGAATGATAGACACAGAAGTTACAGAGATCACTCGAACGATAAAAACTCCCGAAACAATTCACGCGAAAGACACCAAAACGAACATCGAGAACGACCTAACACGGACTCAAATAACGAGCAACGAAACTCTCAAAATAATTCACCCGGTAGAAATACCCCGACAAAATAAAGAACAAACAGCACAGAACACATTGATACACTTTTCGAGAAAGTCGACTTAAAAAACTAAGACAACGTCTCGCGGAAAAGTGCGACACGAGACTCATTATCAGAGCACTAAAGACATTCAATCGCGAACAACTAAAAGAAATTGGAATTAAATTCAGAGAAGCAACGCTCAAATTGGGAATTTCGAAGAATCATAAATCTCCCTCAATTGCATTAAACTCGCCTGATTTTATGCACAGAGAAACGAAATTATTAATTGATACAGGTTCACAAATAAACTTGATAAAACGAAGCGCACTCAATCACGCAACTGAAATCGACACACGGGAATTTTACGAACTGACAGGTATAACTGACGGTAAAACATACACTCGAGGCAAATGCTCAATCCAAATTAAATCAGCAAAAGCAGAATTTCATGTTGTCACCGACGCATTTCCAATCCAGGAAAACGCGATACTTGGCGACGCATTTTTCAAACAGATCCCAGCCGACATACTATATACACAAAGATGCATAACCTTCCATGGCCATACTATACCATTTTTTGAACGGGAATATATCACAATCCCTCCGAAATCAAAAACAATAATGCATATCAGAATTAAAAATAACGAGATCTCAGAAGGATACGTCCCACCATATAAAACCAAAGAAGACATACGTTACGCCGGCGCATTAGTAAAAAACAACAACGGAATTGCATACTTACAAGCAATCAACCGTCAACCAAAATCAATAGAATTGGAAATTGCTACTGTAGAATTGCAACCGATCGAGATCATTTCAGAAACACCATTCAAACTCGAAACCGATCTTTACAAAAATTCGCAAAACAATAACGCATCAATTTATACAGCAAACGTATCCGAAAATAACGAAGAACGACTACAACGTCTCAAATCATTACTCCATTTAGATCACCTGAATAACGAAGAAAAAGAACACATTTTACAACTAGTCTCTGAATATCCAAAACTCTTTTTACTACGAAACGACGAACTTGGTCACACGACAATAACACAACACAAAATTCCCACGACAGACAACAAACCTATTAACACAAAGCAGTACCGATTCCCACCCGTACACAAAAAAGAAATTCAGACGCAGGTCAATAATTTACTGGAGAAAAACATCATCCAACCTTCCCTCTCCCCCTATAACTCACCAGTTTGGGTCGTACCAAAAAAGGCAGACTCACAGGGCAAAAAGAGATGGCGAATGGTTATCGACTTTCGTAAATTGAACGCGGAAACAATATCTGACGCGTACCCATTACCGAGTATCATAGATATTCTGGACCAATTGGGAAAAGCACGATATTTCTCCATTTTTGACTTAGCATCTGGCTTCCATCAAATCGAAATGGACCCTGAACACAAACAAAAAACCGCATTTTCAACGGCAAACGGACATTTCGAGTTCAACCGTATGCCATTTGGGTTCAAAAATGCTCCTGCAACATTCCAACGATCGATGGATGTCGTATTATCAGGACTTCAGGGTAACGACCTGTTCGTATACCTGGATGACATCGTCATTTATGCTAATACTCTGCAGGAACATGCGACAAAATTTCGGCGGTTAGCGAAACGCTTAACCGAAGCAGGCCTAACTTTGCAAACCGACAAATGTCAATTCTTGCGAACAGAGGTTACATATTTGGTACATACAATCACGGAAGAAGGCGTAAAACCCAATAATACAATAGTAAAATCCATAACAGAATTCACAACACCAACTAACAAAAAGGCAATCAAACAATTTACAGCACTCGCAGGTTATTACAGACGATTCATAAAATTTTTTGCATAAATCGCATCTCCACTAACAAAACAACTGAAAAAAGAAGTAACATTTCAATGGACAGACGAGTGCCAAAAAGCATTCGAACTACTCAAAAACAAAATTATAGAACGTCCAATTTTGCGTTATCCCGATTTCGATAAACCATTCACGCTCACCACAGACGCATCAGACTACGCAATAGGCGCAGTCTTAAGTCAAAAACATAATAAATTCGATCACCCCGTAGCATTTTACTCAAAAACACTCTCGAAGCCACAACAAGCGTACGATACAATGAGAAAAGAACTTCTAGCCGTAGTTTACGCAGTAGAACATTTCCGCCCGTATTTATACGGCAGACAATTTACATTGATCACCGATAATACAGCTTTGACATATCTAAACACCAAATCCGACTTGCCACAGCAGCTTCAGCGCTGGCAAATAACCCTCAACGATTACGATTTCAAAATACAACATCAACCGGGAAAATCGAACCACGTCGCAGACGCACTATCTAGGAACCCCATTGCTGCCATGCCTATCAGACAGAGAGACAGTTCTTCAAAGGAAGAACACGTCCCAAAAAGACCAAAACATTCACACCAACCAAATACACGACAACGCTCTGACTCAGACGAAGAATCAGGCAACCCAACACCCAAAAAGAAACAACAAAACGAACAAAAAACAGAAAGTGAAAGCGAACACGGAAACAACACACAACCTAAATCAGATCCAAAAATCGACGATGAATCCCCACAAACAGAAGAGGAAACAAATATAGAAGAAAATAGCGAAGACGTCATCACAGAGACAGAAGCAACGGAGGAGGAACTCACAAAAAATATAACGACCAGGAAACGTACAAGGAACAATACGGCAAAGGAATCCAATATGACAAACAAGCGCAAACGACCAAGGACACGAGATGAAACTACAACGGAAAAATACACACCAACAAAAAACCAAAAGGAAGAAAACGAAGAAAACAAAAACAAAGAAAAAGTCGACGAATTAAACGAAAGGAATCAACGATTTGCAGATAGTAATCCCAATAAAAATGGAGAAAATAAAGACGAAAGCGCAAATAAGCACAGAGGCCAACGAGCCCAGCAAACAGACGCAAATCAAACATATCCACAAAAACGGGAAATACAACGCAAATCGGGAAACCAAATAGATGAACAGGCAACGCTCAAGGACTATGACAAGGATCAACAGGACTCAGAATCAGCGACGCACATCGGAGAAGCGACCGCTGACAAGGAAACGGATACATCAGTCGCGGAACCAAATTTCCGATCACCAACAAATCCAACAGAAACACAAGATGTTCAACGAAATGCACAACCGCAGGTGCAGCCGAACTTCAGATCACCATCACTACTACGAATGTCCACAAAGAAGTCAAAAATTACCACCAACATAGGCCCATACTCACCGGAAATGACGCCCGAATACTTTGATTCACAGGCAAAGTCACCAGAAAATAACAACGACAACGCAAACTTCTCTTCTGAAAGAAACATCGGAAAAAACATCAACCTTCCAGTAGAAGTACCACAGTTGCACAACACACAAGCAACCATCGAGCCAACATTTCGATCTCCACCCGGAAATGTTGAACGAATCACCAGACAAACTACTCCACAGCGAAAATCAACGAACAATCCATCAAACCCATCAGCAGGCAAGAACACCTCAAGTGAAAACAATATAACAGAAGCAGATAGTGATACACCATTCGTACCATCGCAGTACTATAGGAAAAGAATGACACACAAAGAATCTCGCCCCGCAACAAGAACCGCAGAAATAACGGAAGATATAACAAACGAAAACAAAGTTATCATCACACAAAAGAACATCCTAGCACAAAAAGATAATATTGCATACTTCCTATCAACAGACTGTGCAATAAACACCATGATTCCAGAAATCTTACAAGAAAAAGGCAGAATCAACCAACAATCATTTCTGGACTGTAATCCCAAAGTTGGTGACATTCTAATTACTCGCCGAGGAATCACCTGCTATTTCGCATTAATCTGCAAACGAAAAACAACAGATTCACTAACCATCATGGAGGTACGAAACTGCTTGGAAACACTATTCGAGGTATTCGACAAATTACAGCTAAAAACTTGCACAATCTCCAAGGACCCAAAAATCCTAAATCCCTTCATTTGGACAGATATCAAATCATTCGTACGAGCAAAGTCGGCGAACTCGCAGACAACCATTACACTTTGCCATGGTTTATTATCAGTACCACCACAGCGAAGCAGGAAAAACATGATCCAGGAGTTTCACAATTCAGCGATTGGTGGACATAATGGTATATCAAAAACATATAATCGTATCCTATCACAATATTACTGGAAAGGACTAAAGAACGACATTCGAGAATTCATCAAATATTGCTTCGATTGCCAAAAGAACAAACTGGTACGAGTGAAAGATAAAGCACCCATGATCATCACCGACTCTCCAGCAGAACCATTCGACAAAGTCGCAATCGATATCGTAGGACCCTTACCAAAAACCACACAAGGACACAAATATATTCTGACCATCTTGGACCTTTTCAGCAAATTCGCCATAGCAATTCCTTTAAAACAGCAAACTTCAACGGATATCACCAAAGCACTTACCACAGCTCTTATAACAACATTCGGTGCTCCTCGAGCAATACTATCCGATCAAGGAAGAAATTTTATGTCTGACACATTCAAACAATTCGCTGAACTCTTTCAAATTCGACAGTACAAAACATCAGCATACCATCCTCAGTCAAATGGCGCAATAGAACGTTACCATCACAGCCTTGCCGAATTCCTAAAACATTTTATCGACGACAACCGCGATTGGGATGATCTCCTTACACTTGCAACATTCTCCCATAACACAAGTATACACGAAAGCAGCGGATTCACACCATACGAACTCGTCTTCGGAAGAACTGCCCGTACACCTTCTGAATTTCCACCTCCAGAAACAACAATAACATACGACGACTACATGACAAACCTCACGAACAATCTAAAAAAGACACAACAAGCAGCATGGGAAAAACAAATCAAATTTAAAGAACGAACAAAACGATATTACGATAAAAGAGTCACAGAACCAAAATTCGGAAAAGGACAACTAGTATTCCTCATAAAGGAACCAAGAAAATGGAAACTCGACTCCCATTACGTAGGACCATTTAAAATCTTAGAAGTATTAGATAGACATAATGTTAAGTTAGAAATTAAGAACGGCAAAACAGAAGTAGTACACATAGACAAAATAAAAATGGCACATGTTACAGATGCCACGCACACGCCTCAAGTGTCAACCCCTTAATAAAAAGTACACAACTCGCACAAAAGCCAGGACTAATTCACGTTTTGTCTTCATCAAACCGGCTTTTAGTTACACAGCAACCTTAGAAAACTATGAAAAGTACTTTAATCTAGAAACTTTAGCAAATTTTAAAATTACGATGTCGTACTACGTGTGCGACCAGGTTAACCCAGTCCAACAGATAGACGAAAACACGCAATGTGAAACACAAATTTTATGAAACTCGCAATTCAACAATTTAGAAATATGCGATATTCGATTAAAAATACTCCGCCATGCCATTGGTCCAGGATCCCAGATACAAACACATATCTCTTTGCAGCAGCAAAATTAGAAAACCTCTACGTCAATTGCGATAACCATCAGTCATCCATTTATACAATAGAAAACACTGCCACCTTAAATATTAGCCCGCCATGCCAAGTGAAAACCCGTACGACTCAACTAACACCTTCCATCGACATAACATCCACAACCCAAACAAATTTCTCCCCTACCCTAGTACTCAACCTGACAAAATAATATACAATTCAATCCAGAACGAGAAACCCTTAATAAATACCACAGGAATCATCCTAGACACAGAGAAATCCATATGCTCTCTAGAATTAAACGTAATAAACAACGACAATAACAATAATCACTCATATACCAAAACAATCTAACGATGCACGCCACTACTTATAACTTCTTCTTCTATACAATAAAATGTCTAATTATACCTTAAACTTCATTCACTCAACCCACGAACCCAAAACACCCACAAAACCAACCAACACATCCCAAGTAACATACCTCTTCTACTAATCAATGAGCTAATAAAAGAATTAGAATGTTACAGCAGCTTCAACAGGATAAGGAATAACATGAATAACCAGAACTAAATGCAAAAGATAACTTGGACCAAACATGAATATATAACCAGGACAATTAACTTATAAATAACCAGGACCAAATACAAATAAAAACCATATCACCAGGACAAACATAAAATAACAATACATAAAACCGGACGGAATAACCAGGAAGATGAAACAGGAAACAACCACCAATTTATACACATTTATACACCATCACACAACCTTACATCTCCCACCGTAACACACCACCACCCACTAACTCCAGGAATAATGCATCTTTATAAGTTACAGGACAAAATAGCAACGACTACGGAAACCTCTATGGGAATCAACAGGAACGACCAATATAAAAAACAAGGAGACACAACTACACATACAAATACCACAAACCACTTAGGAAACAAATTATATAAAATCACACACTTAAACCAAAATTCTTTTTGTAAACAAATACTTTTCTTTTTGTATAGAGGTACATGATGAATCGATTTTTTTTTTGTAAATCGGATGCAGGAGCATCCGCTCTTTTTGTAAGAAGGGGAGTGTAACGGTCCCACATTCTTTCTCACCGCTCTCATCCACTCCTAATCTCCTTTCCCGCTAATCTATAACTCCGCTGATCCCACAGTCCCACGGTCCCTTATCACCCTCACACGACATCCCCTCCACTCCTAAACTCCTTCAAACCCTTTCTTCCAGCCTCTTCCACATCTCATTACCAAGACAGTTCTCCTCCGACTTCCTAACAATCCACACCTTCCTCTACTTAATAAACCAGAAATCTTTACCATCATATACGCCAACACTTATTTCACCCACCGCTAACCATCCGTCATACCGTCCAATTAAAGAACGTTGCACTGTCAACAAAGTTTCACTCTTGATACTGGCACAGGCATCAATAATGCGCTGTCGCATGTTTTCGGGTGTCGTTGGTACTTCTTCGTAGACTTTTTCTTTTATGTATCCCCACAAAAAAAATCTGGAGACCTCAGGTCCGGAGAACGGGTAGGCCAATGAACAGGTCCTTGACGTCCTATCCAGCGATCAGCGTAATCTCGATCCAATACTTCACGAGCCTGAAGCGAATAGTGAGCTGGACATCTGTTGGAATGTTGAAAGCATACGATCCAAAACGTTCTTATACTCCGGTCTCGTGAGTGTACCTTCAAGGAAGTACGGTCCAATTATGTGGTTTCGGTAAACACCGCACCAAACATTTACAGTCCACGGCCGTTTATGTTCCACTTGCTGCAACCACCCCGGATTTTCCGTAGCCCAGTAGTGCATATTGTGGCGGTTATTCGGCCACGATTTGTGAACCCTGATTCGTCGGAATACAATACGTAAAAGTTGTCGTCTTGCATCTGTTCCAGTGCCCATTGAAATTGTAGTTCTTGATGCAAAGACATGTGGTAAGGATGGAACTTATGACGACTGATAACTCGGAGAACACTTCTCTGAGAGATTCCCGACTCATTTGAAATTTGCCGCGAACTTATTGCTGGATCGTGAGCTACTGCAGCTAAAATGCGAATTTAGCATTTTCTCCAGTAACAGTCCTACTTCGGTTTTTTTTCCTGGCCACAACACTTCTCATTTCCGAAAATAATTCTACAACCCTATCGAAAGTTCTACGACACGGATGATTTCTTTCAGGGTATCGTTCTGCGTATAAGTTACACGCTGCACGGGCGTTTTTCTGCATTTCTCCATAAATGTAAATCATATCGACCTTCTCGGCTATCGTATAACAATGCATTCTTATTTTCACTTTTTATAGCGGCAATACTTTATAATCAACTTCAGTTCAATAACGCCTAATGTGAAATCGTTGCTTTATTATTGAACTTGCTATAATGGCGACAAACTCGCAAATGACTCTTGCTATTACTTGTTATTGCTGCTGTAAACATTGAAAATAAGAATGGATGGCCGAGAAGGTCGATATGATTCACATTAACGGTGAAACGCGGAAAAACAAACATTTATTATAAAATTTCATCCAAAGGACTTTGCCCCCGCACCGTAGTATACGCGATTGGAATAAACCGATTTATTTTTATTTTTCAATGAATATCTCATGATCCTTCGTTTTTGAGACCATGCCGCTAGAGTAGTTTTATAATTGGAAGTATGCTCTTTCGACTTTCGGAAAAAAAATACACCATCCCATTTGAAAAACCAAAGTTGACTCTCAAATAACCTCGAAAATTCGACTTTGGGAAACATTGAAGGACACCATCTTGTGTCCCCCTCGAAACCACGAAACTAATGATTTGAACATTTTTTGATATCTCGCTTCGTTTAGGAGAAAATTGCCTGGGTGGCGATAAATGCCTCACCCTGTATATATAACCAACTCCATGCTATTTCGACCACTTTTGAACCCGCCCATTTGTAATTCTGCCTGAAATTTTATGTTATACTACCCCACTAAAAACATTTTTGTGATTTTTTTCAATTTTTTTAACCCGACCGAAAAAAGTTATGAATTTTGAAAGAAAACATTTTTTTTGAAAAAAAAACGCGCTTATCAGAAAAAAATACAAAAAAAATATTTAAGTCATAGGGTAGACTGGGTACAGTTGTAACAATTTTGCTTTGATTGCTCATAGAATCGTAATGATACAAGCGAGTTCCGTACTACGTACGTGAATCGAAAGAGTGCTTATCAGTCTTGACATTGTTTATCATGTTTGCGCGCCTGATGCAAGAATTATCCTACATGAGCATGTTGAAAAAAATTCGCCGTTTGTTACAACTGACCCCCATACCAGGGTCAGTTGTTACCTTAACCACGCTCTGCAGACGTCAGTGCCCCGACTTGTCGTGTGCCACGTCTCGCTACAATTCTGTCTGGCTTCTGAACCGTAGTAACACCAGTTTCATCAACGTTATAGATGTTCTGTGGGCCAAAGTGATAACGATCCAGAACAGTTTGCAAGTTGTCATAAAAAACGTTTACGTTAGCCCTGTTGAAGCTTGTTGCTCGGGAGAGGCTTGTAGCCTGGGCTACACGCGTACAGATATTTCAGGATTCCTTTTTATGAAAGAACGAAACCATTCGTCCCCGGCCATCTTATTTTCAATCCAAGTACTCGGTTTGTTTAAATCATATTTAATGGCCAATTCGAACGCCAATTTCCTCACTTCTTTTCGAGAGAGCCCGGAGTAGATCTCCGCACAGCGGATGAGATATTGGCAAAATACGCGTTCTTGCTCTTCATTAAAAACTCGATTAGGTGCCATATACCCCATATAAACATTTTCCGCCTCATCATCCTCCGCCTGATCTCTTTTTTTTATATACCGAAGTAGCGAATCGTAGTTCACGCCATGCGCTTGTGCGACACTTCTTAGAGAAATGCCATTCTTGACTTCCTCGTATGCGAATTTATATTGCGATATCTTATGCCGTCCTTGTGTTGTCTTTCTTATGCGTACCTATTCTCTGCATCTACAAAGTGAAACGAAGCAATTAGTAATGTCACAACTGTACCCACGAAAATTGTTAGAACTGTACCCACCTCTCTTCTTTATAAATAAAAAATCATAATGACAAGACAAACTATCCCACACACAAAATAATTACACTACCATATTCTCTAAAGGCTAATCTTCAAACAGAAAAATACTTATGATCCTATTTTCAATATTAGCTCCGTAGTTATGAAAAATCTTCGATCAAAAATACTTATTTTGTCGCGACCACGCACAATAAGCCCTCTTGCGAGTGACTGTAGCACGCGACGGCCGGTGCAACACTGACGAACACGTTCGCATGCGTAAACTGCTTCTCTTTCCCCTGAACCCCCTCGCCGTGTTTTACATAATTCGAGAGATATTCACTTTGTGTCAACTGTACCCTGTTAGAACTGTACCCAGTCTACCCTACTCTATGACATTCTTCATTTTTGTAGAGAAAAATCTCAAATTTTCAAAAACTCCATTATTAATTTTTGATTTTCAATTTTTTTTAAAGATCCATAGTGGGCAGATTTTGTTCTATTTCTTTTTTTCGATTGAAAAAGAAATTTTTCGTTTTTTCGTAATCTAATATTGTTTTGTCGATAAAATAAATTTTAATTAATACAAGATATTTAATGTAAGGATAATGTACGATATTTATTCGAAATCTTAACAAATCTTAATAAATTTAAGTTAACATATCTTACAATTAGTTAATATATTATGTCGGATTTATTATCCAGATTTTTTTAATAGTTCGTAATGGATTTGGTTGGAATACTTTATAAATAATGAAATAAATAATCTTTTAATCACCTCATACGATACTATCTACGATATATTAACCTAAATTTATACTATTGACTAAACAATGTTAGATCTCGAAAATATGAATACTTTTTTTAATAAAAAAAAAAATTAGATAGAAGATTCTGCCCACTATGATTCTTGCGGCATTAAACTCACAATTAGATAACCGGACGTAGATCCGAACTAATCCGAATCCGAACTGATTGAGATCTCAATCGGATCGAGGATATCGGTATTCGAATTGGATTCCAGTTACCCAGACATCCCCTCTTCAAATTTCCGATCCATCGGATCCGGGTATTTTGGATATCTATATACATGAGTTTCCCGATTTTAAATTTTTAACACTATAGATAATGATGGCTCATCAAAGAAATGAAAAACGAAATATGCGATTTAAATATACTGAACGATAAATTTAGTTCTATACATCCCGGAAAGGTATCTTGGCAATGGCGTTTACTCAAGGTACATTTCATGTACTACATACGTTATGATTTAATGTCGTTGGAAAAGCTTCCAATGCCCTGCAAAGTATGTTAAAACGAGACACTGTCTTTAAACTATTCGTTTTGGCAACGTTTTTTCCCTATACCACTTTTAAAAAAACTGACAAAATAAAACGAACAAATCGAAAAGGATTCGTCTGTTTTTTAATATATCGGAAAAATCGAATAAACTACTTCTGAGCTGTTGATTGCACTTGGCGTCCAATTTCTCGTCAGACAAATCTTTTTTCAAAGGACAGAAGCTTTTTTTTGTTCTACGTAAAGGAAACTTTATGTTCATGAAAAAAACATCCTGGATACTTTTCGCTCATCGTATTAGGTTGATACATAATTATCCAGCGTTCTTCTGACATCTGATTTTTCATAAAAAATGTAGAATATTTTATTTATTTATTAATAAAAATATTCTTCTATTTTTAGATTATAAAAATGCATCATCGATAATTATACTCATATTTGTCATATTATGTTTTATCTTCACTTTGAGAAAGGATAGAAAGCAGCGCAGTCACTTCGCAATCTCAACGAACTTTTTGATGAAGAAACAATAAGCGAAAGTCAATGCAGGGAATGGTTTGCCCGTTGAAAATCTCATGACACTAGCTTGGAAGATAAGTCAGCAAGAGGGCGACCAGCAGGCACTTTTGGCAGCCGTGGAAGAGGACGAAAATTTGACAACTCGAATGCTGGCCGACAATTTCAATGTGGACATTGAACATTCGCAATACGGACACGTTCGGTTTTACTTCTGTTGAGTTCGTGGGGGACTCATCCAGCTAATTTCCATATATTTTCAATGTTGCTAAGATGACGAACTATGGTTGAATGGTCGTCATTGAAGTTGTCGGCCAGTATTCGCGCTGTCACGCTTTCGTCCTCTCCCACGATTGCCAAAAGAGTCTGGTCGTCGAAATCTGATGGTCGACCTCTTGCTTGCTTATCTTCCAAACTAGTGTCGCCAAATTTGAAACGGACAAACCATTCCCTGCGTCGACTTTTGCTTATTATTATTGTTTATCCGCCAAAAAGTTTGTTGACATCACGAAATGGCCGCGCTGTTTTCCATCCGTTCTCGAAGTGGTGAAGCCTAATATGATGAATATGAGTATGATCATCGACATGCATTTTTATAACCTACACAGGAGAATATAGTATTAATAAATAAATAAAAGTATAGAATATAGCGTCCACGCTCATGTTTAGAAAAACGTGAGCGCGGATGTTTGAATTGCGGGAATGGCTGGCCCTTCGTTGCCGAAGAAGACCGAGCGAAGGAGGGACGAATGGGTCAGGCTGGCGGAAAGAGTTTGAGAATGAAAGAAAAAGAGGCAGTCGAAGAACATCATACATCATTCACCCCTACCTCGTTCAAGATCCCAACCAAATCAGAAAGAAATCAAAGGGATAACATCATTCCCTTTTGTTCTTATCTTACAAAATGTTGTAAATTTTTATTAATAAATGAGAAGCCAGAAAGAACGCCGAATAATGATGCTTCGGCCTAATAGTTAAAATTTTTGAAACTGATACAATGTTACAATGTTTCGAAAATGATTGTCGTACTAATACGTGCGCACAAGAGCATACGTGCGCCAGTGTATCTACCGGCGCGATAGTGATAGTCTCAACTCAAAATTGTACATTCATGGTATTTAAATTATTGCTCTTTAAAATGGCACTTTCGTTTATTGTATATGACCATGAGCGATTTATCTTTTCAGAAAATGCTCTGCATGTACGCGTTTCCACTGTGCCACGGATCTGTCAGTTTACCTCTCTGTTATGAAGATTGTATGGCGGTGCATCATGAATTTTGTTTCAACGACTGGGCATTGATAGAGGACAACAAACAACGAGGCATTTTTATTCGATCACGGGGTCATTTTCGACTTCCGGACTGTGACGAATTACCAAAATACGTTGAGGCTAAAATCACTTGCTCCCATGTAAACTTAACTGCTGTCAATGAAAAATTAATTACATGTGAGTATATATATATATATATATATATATATATATATATATATATATATATATATATATATATATATATATATATATATATAGATATATATCTGCGTTACATTATTGTCATTCTAAACTTTTGTTAAAGCATAGTGTAAAAATACTGCGGAATGCATTAAGGGGGTATTAAGTGAAAATCGATAAATATATAGATTATTTTAAGTCCCGAATACTATATACATATGTTATTGTCTTTTAGATGATTGTGTGAGAGAAAACGGACGTTTTTACATGGGAAAAATGAATCAAACAAAAAATGGCTACGATTGTCAATCGTGGAGTGATCAAAAACCTCACAGTCACGATAAGCCTCCCAACGTTTTTCCACAAATACGCGATGGAGAAAATTATTGTCGGAATGCTGGCGGGGATGAACCAATGCCATGGTGCTTCACGATGGATCCACATGTACGCTGGCAGCACTGCGATATCCCAATATGCGGTTCGTTGTTTGAATGTTTCGAGGGCAGTCCGCTTATGACGCTTTTACGTAAATAATTGTGCCCTAGTTACTCTATGTCACTAAACATTATTTTTGGGACGGATAAGTTCATTTTATCGATGTTTTAACTTCGATTACATTCGCAACAACTTTGTAAATATTAACTTATTTGTGATTCATTATTATTATATTATAAAGGCTTGTGTCAGACAAAAAAAACGTTTCCTAACGCCAATTGATAAAGACATAAACAGATAGCTCGAAAGCAACGTTCTCTTACTGCTATAAGTAGAACAGTTAAAACTTTAAAAAATATTTTTCCTGATGAGTGTTATTTTCCCTGTAATAAAATGAACTTTTTATTACCATAAAGAACTCTCGACACATGGTAATTTGTGATCATTATTTGAGCAGTCCTACACATAAAAACTTGCCTGAATAAATTAATGAAATCACGCCGAAGAATTATAAAGTAACAGTTATATGGGACTGTATTTTGTCGACAAAATAACCTGTAGTTTTATGTTTAAAAGTTTATTGAGATTCTGAAAAGAAGCAAATTTTCATTGGAAGTAATTATTAAGTCTACAAATGGCAATATTTAGCTTGCTTGAAAAATGTTAACACGTGGATAAAACAATGTACCAACCATCAAAGGTAGGGGAAACATCTGCATAGTAGTTTTACACTATCTTTGGTGGTCGTTGCACTATTCTGTAGAGGGGATAAGCGATATCCTTATGTTATTTTCAATGCGTTTCATTGTCAGTGAGAAATCTTCGGGAGATGATGACATTAGTGTCATACGAATATATCTATAAAGAGACTTTACAAATGGAACGCTTATGAAATAAGATCTTTAGAAAAACGTACGTCTCACTGTCCAGCTCGCGCACTAATTTTATAGTTATTTTATTTTAGATAACTCAACCGAAATGGTAATGGAAATAGATTCGAAAGATTTGACAATGGAAACTTTCTTCAACCCAACCTTTATAATGATATTATCTGCCCTGGGATTTGTCGTAATCGTCGGATCGCTGCTCTCAGTATTTCTGAGCCAAAGAATTGGCAAGCACCATCAAGGATATAATCCTACCCAAAGCCGGGTAATATAGAAGTATCTATAGGGATTTGTTTCAATTTGCTAATATTTGCATTTTAACTGAAATTCTAACTATATTCATTATTTCAGGATGTGAATATTGACCTTGACAAATTGCCAAACAACGATGCCTACCATAAAACTGGAGCCCAACTAAACCCTAAACTGGAAATGCTCGAATTTCCACGGAACAATATAATATATGTAAGGGACTTGGGCCAAGGGGCTTTTGGGCGTGTGTTCCAAGCGAAAGCTCCTGGCCTCGTTCCAGGCGAAGAATTCACCAATGTTGCTGTGAAAATGCTTAAAGAGGAGGCATCCGCTGACCTTCTTGTTGATTTTGAGCGCGAAGCGTGCCTACTTGCGGAGTTTGATCATCCAAATATCGTTAAATTATTAGGAGTTTGCGCACTTGGTCGTCCGATGTGCCTTTTATTCGAATATATGGGGCGCGGTGACTTGAATGAGTTTCTACGATCCTGCTCGCCCAGTAATTATATCGTTCGAACTGCTGACAAAGATACAGCAGCCACAGATTCCCGGTTGACTCATATGGATTTAATAAATATAGCGCGTCAAGTTGCATCCGGCATGGTGTATTTGTCGGATAGAAAATTCGTTCATCGTGACCTTGCAACGAGAAATTGTCTCATAAATGACCAAATGATCGTAAAAATAGCAGATTTTGGTTTGTCACAAAAAATTTATCTCCAAGATTATTATAAAGGAGACGAGCAGGATGCTATCCCTGTACGTTGGATGCCCCTTGAAAGTATTCTTTACAACAAATATACGATCGAGTCGGATGTGTGGGCTTTTGCAGTATGTTTGTGGGAAATATTCAGCTTCGCTCTTCAACCTTACTACGGTATGACCCATGAAGAAGTAGTTAAATACATCAAAGAAGGCAACGTACTCATATGTCCTGAGAACGCACCGCCCTCAATCTATGATTTGATGAAATTATGTTGGAATCGGCGGCCTGGCGATCGCCCAACATTTAACGTTATTTATCATACTTTGAATTCCATAAAGCAAGAACTCGAAGCTGACAAAAAATTGGACAGTGTTCCATTGCGTATCCACGTATAGGACTCGCATGATCATTATTTATACCAAGCATCTAAAATATTATAAGTGGAAAGTATCGTTCTTGCTAGGAGTTTCCAATCCATTGGATTTCTTCTTATTCTGTATATATGGTCATTTCTGGAATACAATCTATATCCAGTTGTATTACAATAAAGATTCCTGATGCTATTCGTCGTGTCGAATCGGTCGAAAATCGCCACGGTTAGCTTTTACATGCGAGTGTCTATTGAGAAGACATCAAACGAATTTTTTATATTACGCATTTTGCATATTGTTCAAAATATATATTGCTCTTACAAAATGAGGCCAAATAGATCGATCATATTTACATACATTTTTGTTATACGTGATGATACCCATAATGAAGGATTCCGAGTATTTTAATCATTCAGGCTGATTACTTTTATAACCTAGGGAACACAATTGGCTCATACTCGCCGATGTCTTTATATCTGTAGAATACATTTGTGTATAGACAGGACTCCTGTAATTTTTTAAATCATTTTTATACCTACTTATTTCACTGTAGTATCATCATTAAATTAGATTAATCCCATATGCATGTTGTCGTCCAATTAACTAAATTAGTTGGAAAAATATTGTATAATAATAACAATAAAAGTTTGCCCACGTAAGAAATTTTTCATGTATTATACAAAAGACTGAATGTACGAATCGAATAAATCTTTTTTAGTAAAAAGGTTCAAACTTGAAAAACTTAAATAAAACACAACTTCGGTTAATGTAAATAATTCAATTTTATTGTTGCTTGTGACTGAAACTTCGGTATTAAGTTTATAATTTTTCATAATTGAAATTCATTGCGCTTTTTCGTTTGATATGACTTGTAAAGATGCGAAAACCACGGCCGCGTCCTGAAGTTTAGAATTCCAAGGGATCACGATTTTTTGGAATGTTATCAACCATCCAGACGATGATGATTGCCTATCCTACACCGCTCTAAAACGAAGGCTGCGATTGGCTGTCACTTATACATTCTTAAAAATATAAAAAAACCATCCCGGGTGTAAAGAACTTGTGACAAGTACATTTGCGTATGTTTCTTCATTTCCACTAAAAGTTGTCAAATATTTCATTATCCTAACAAAGAGTTGTAAAATAAAAAATATTCAAAAAATGTTTTTATCTCATGAAAACTGCACATTTATTAAATGAATCACGATGATAGTGCAGACCAAAAAAGTTTTCAAATTAATTAAAATCATTTTGAGCACATATCGCCATGTACGCAACATTTTATTACAAGGAGAGGGCATGGGGTCGGACATGTGGCTTGGAGAACGTGACTGGATGGTAGTATACCGCTAATTGCGCACCGTACAGTTGCTCACCATAGTGGGCAGCCCATTTTAAATAAATCATAGAGAGATAATAGACGAGATGAGCTTCTACCATCACAGTAGTATTCATTTTCAAAGCAGCGCACTAGTCGAGTGGGTAAAATACCTTATGAGAACGCTGCGGCTTATGAGCTCAGTTCCGATCACGTGAACTTTTTTTATTTGTCCAGAATCTTATCACACCCCTACCGTTAACTGTGAACTACCGTCACCAAATCAAATAAAAGATGGAGGGCACGAATAACAAAACCATTTCGTTTCATATGTATTATACCATGGGAACGTACAAATTTATCTATTATGATACAGCTTGCAGTTTTTTAAGTGACAGGTGCCATCGAAACATTGAAAACCTAAATGGTTCTCACACCATGAGCATTGAACGAAGAACGCCTAACGACAGTAGGTGTAGCGTACCTGAGACCGGCGCGGTCGACAATAATCACCGAACAGGGTTGTAAGGCCCGTTCTCAATTTGGCTATTGACACTAATCGAGAGGTACATTCGTAAGTTAACTTAATCGCTTACGAACTCGGGTTGTTTTGAGTGAATGACTCGATTGCAGAAAATGACTTGTGATTTATTTTTGAATTACATGATTTGTGAGTTTACTAGATCGCGTCTCCATTTTGAACGTTTGATGCCTGCGGTGTTTAGCGATAGACTAAAAACCCTGGAAATCTTGAATGAAGAGTTCTTTGGGCAAATTATCCCTTGACAATTTATTTTATGCAAAATACCGATTGGTCACTCCAAAGTTGCCTGCGGAAGCCGGAGATTTATCGTGACCATTCCCGAAAGGTTTGAAATTGAGAAAAAAAGGTTGCTAGAAAGCGAGAGTAATTTTTTTCAAAAGCTCAGGCTACCCCTCTGGTAAGTCTAGCAATTACAAAGTCACGTAGGTACCTTCAGATATTCAGAAAATAATGATATATGAAAAAAAAGTTTGAACAAAATATGCGCTCGATGATGAAACATTTGGTAGCTAAATGTTTTATTGTCTCGTGAGTGATCGAGCACGCGTCGTCGAAGACAGGCAAGCCCCTTATCCCTTGCTTTACGATGGTCAGTTAGGCGAGAGTTCCAATCCGACTGGACGTAGTGGGGTACAAAAAATTGAAGGTGATGGCTAGACTTACCAGAATTTTATATTTATTCGAATAAGAATATGTCAAGAAAGAAGAAACATAAAAACGTTTCCTAAAGACGGAACAGTAGGCAATCGGGCAGTGGTCACAAAAATTTAAAATTTAATTAAAATGTATGTTTGTAAAATATAAACAATCATTCAATCAATATTTTTGTGAAATCGTAATGATTTATATTTTTTAAACAATGAATAAAATCCAATAATCAAATATTTTTCGTCTGCTTTTCACCTCGAACGAAACACCACGTTTAATACCATATTGCACTTTATTTCGCACTTAGCTTGTCGCTTGTTTGCACGCATATGACATCACGCGCTCTGAGGTGGCGTTTTGGTAGAAATTCAAAAGAGATATTATTAAAACATAGTTTTAGATGATTTTAAAGCTTATGATAACCATAAAGATTATGCTTAATTTAAAGTACTATCTAATAAGTCGCCCGGTTGCTTATTAAGTTTACTTTTCATTAAATTCGAGAAACATATTTCGGCACCGATCTGAGGTAATGTGTTTTATACATACATTAATTTTGATTCATATCTGTACGAAAAAAAAGTCGTGCAAAACGTTGAAAAACTGTAAGTCGTGTCATAATAAATAAGTTTGTATGCGCCCACAATAAATAATATAATAATAAAAAATATACACCAAATACATACCACCCTTACCCCCCTAACATTGATATTTGAGCTCCCCCAGCCAGTATGGTGGAAGTTCGCGTCACACCCAATTAGGAGTTCTAGGCCTTTACTTTCCTCATATTCAACTAGGGTTTGTATTTCTCTCGGGGGGGGGGGGGGGGGGGTCAGCGGAGTCGTAGGGCATATAAGCTGACCCTATCATGACTTCCGCAGACTCCTCTGGTCCCTTATTAATTTTTATGGAAATGACCGTGAGGTCTGCTGAGCTTACCTGAGGAATCAGCGTCGCCTCCAGTCCTTTCGTGACGATACATGTCCTTGGTCTTCCTTCAGATGGGGCGCAATGAATTCTCCCGCATCCTCCCAGGCTTTTGATGGTCCCGTCCAGCAGCCACGGCTCTTGCACGAGTGCCAGTCCCGCCTGCTTCCCTGCCAACGCCCTGGCCAGAATGGCCGAGGCGCCCTTGGCGTGGTGTAGATTTATTTGAATGATGGGGAGTCCAGAGATGTTCATCTCTGTTTTGTCTCTCCATCACTGTCCCCCGTAGGGGGTGTAGGTTCCGGGGGGAGGGGCGGGGGTTTTCGCCCCTTTCCTTTTCCCTCCCCACCACCTTTATCGAGGCTCGGCCCAGTCCACAAAATGGCCTGAAGCCGCTCCTCTTCACTGCCTCCAGTGATTTGTCCCCAATGAGGCAGGCGAAGTGGGCGAACGTAGCGTCCCTGCTTTCACTGCCCTTGGTGATAATCCAGTCGCTGGTGGACATCTCCTCATTTTGTCTTCTGAGTAGCTGAAGGGCCTCCGCGGGGGAGATGCCAGGCTCCTCCACGTGCACTACCACCCGATGACGCTTGGGTAGCTCATCGAGCGGCAGCACACGCAGAGGTTTTCCGTCCAACCTCAGCTCCGCGGAGAGTCCCTTCAGCCAGTCCCCGGTTAGCTAGTCGACGCAGGCAACGACCAGCGTCCCGTCCCTCCCCCAGAAGCCGGTGAAGGTGGGGGCTTTTGTACCCTGGGGAAGATCCAGTATGCGCCCTCTAATCAGTTTCCTGATCTTTTCCACCTCCCCCGGCCCCAGGCAATCGGCCGGGTATCCTTCCGTCACTATTGCCACCTTAGTGAGGCCTTTAGTTGCCTGGGCATAGGAGCCCTGGTGGTTAGTCCTCGATTTTTGCCCAGTTGATTAGTGGATGGGCTTGGTGTGTCATGCTCCGGCCTTGGACGTTTGGCCGTCCCAGCCGCAGCATCTCCCCCCGAGTCCTTCTCGTTAGCTAACTTCGTGGGCCTCGGTGTGCCCTCTCCCTTCTCAGCCAAGCGTTGACTATTGAACCGGCATCTGGCAGCGCCACTCCAACGTTTCCGGGTCGTCTTTCCTTCGCTATTGGGAATCGTCCCCGTCTGTGCTGGTTCCTCCGATCGCTCACTGACAGCGTCAGCTGTTCTCTGGAGGAGCCTCTCCATCTCCATAACTTCGTCTATTTGGTGTGTTTCTGGTTCCATTTTGTACCCACGAGTACGACGGTGATGCGGTATCACCCGGGCAGAGCCGTGATTGTCCGGGGCTTGGCGATTTATTACACTCGGAGATCGCCTGGTATCCGAGGGCACTGTTTGCGACGCAACTCCCCCTGCGCCACACAGCCCTGGGCACGGTAGCTTGAACACCTTGGCTTGGGGGGATTCTCTTACAAGGAAACTCTGTCAGGTGTATCTCGCCGATTTTTATGAAATTTGGCATGGTCATAGAACGGACAAAAATAGGCGTCACTTTTTTTTTACGTGCCACGATTGATTTTGAAGGGGTGAAACGCACCCTCGAAAATAGGGGTATTTTTCGTTTTTCGGCGATAACGTTTGAACAATAGGAGATACGAAAAAATTTCAAATTGCAACAATATTTATTTTTTCGCGTACTATACACTGGATATGAGAATGGTGCAGATAACAACAAATTTCATATTGTTTATTGCAAATTTGCAATTTTTTCGTACGTATCTCAGAGAGTTCTTAACCGATTGGGATGCAAATTTGCATACGGGTAGAGGGTAACAAAATAAAGTTGGGGTGTTTTCTTGTTTTTCCGATATCTCATAATTAAGGGATTAAAACTACCCTTCGATTTTTTACTCAACTGTATCGTATAATCAGCTGGCCTTTTGCCATTCCGGGTTAAATTCACGGTAATATAAATTCGTTTGAATACTCGAGTACATATTTGGAAATCCCACTCACCCCCCCCCCCCCAATCATCCCCCTCCCAACCGTTCAAAGTTCTTACCGCGCGGCATGGATGAAAATTTGTAGAAATAAAATGGGTTAGACTCGAAGTTCAATCAATCAAAATAATCGATACAAATTTCCCTGTTTTGGCTTAACATTACCCTTAAGGGGGCAACTCAAAAACTTTATTCATTCGTGAACGGGCGGAGATAAAAAAAAAGTTTATAGGGACGACACGTTCTGCTCTTCGACTACTAGTCGTTCGTGATAATAATGATGAATATAACAACAAATGGCATATTATTTATTGCAATAATTCGTGAATAATTGGATCAAAATCACTCGTTAATTGTTCGTTCATATCGGTACAGAAATAGGTAAGTCTTTCGCTATTACGGAATAATTTCCTGCTTCGGAAAGTAACTGGATTACTATAGTATTTTTACGAAAAAAGTCTGTTCGGCACATACTGCCTTTGAAGATTAAAATATAATCGGAACACTTTAATAACCATTTTAACAGTAAATTTGTTATGGATTATACGTATTACAATAATGATAGTCGTGATAAAAGGGTTTGAAACACAGAGATTTTTTACATCATGCACAAGTGACAATAGCTGCTTCGCCGCATATGTCGCATGTCGGTGCATTTTGTGAAAAGCAGAATTTTACCGGATTTTCGAACTTTGGTGGTCTTTCTTCTACGTAACCGCTTTTGTGCCACGCATATTTAAAAAGGTTTATAAATCGTGGAGAAGAAAACTGGTTGTGTGTAAGAGATTGTAATTTAACAATATTATCTCTCAAGTGCAGATTAACGTCGTAGTTGTATAATATTACTATGTCAGAGAAGTGTTTGATGAAGTTTTTCCATACACGGAAACCATAAACATCAAGGGGCTGTATCATTCCTGTTGTACCTGCAAGGATTACGAATTGCAATTTTAATTAATTGTCTATAGAACTAATGAAACTAGTGCAATATATTTACCTGCTGGAATAGTTAAAACTTGAATATCTTTCCCTTGCATATCCATGTCTTTCAACGCAGTTGGACATTGACCGCTCCAAGAATCCAGAAGTATTACGGATTTTGGACCAGTATTAGGAATATATACTTCTTGGAACCAACGCTTGAAATGATCAGTCGTCAATTTTCCAGATTTTGAAGCCAATAGAAATATATTTTCGGCTCTGAACATAGTTTGTTCCACTCGAGGTCCAAATTTGCCAGTAGGTTCGTTTAAAACGATCAACATAGGTGCTAACAGCTTGCCACTCGCAGAAATCAAAGGCTGTATAGTATAACTGTGTGTTGTTGATGTTTTCGATTGCACTATTGTCTCAACGGCTTTCTGTCCTACTTCCGCCAATGTGCGGCCTGCATGTAGCTCTAAATTGAAGCCACTTTGATCAAAATTAAATGTGTTCTCAGCCCCAACGTTGGCTATGTTGATTTTCACCGTTTCTATAAATTCTTTGGCTTTATTTTCAAGTGTATCAGCGTTTAATAATTGTTGTTTCGTTACATATTTAGTAATTTTCCTTGACACAATGCTATTTTCGGTTTTGAATCTTGCTACCCAAGAATTGAACGCTTTGAAATCTGGATCTGGCATTTCTACAAGATCTCGCGCGCGTAATGCCCATCGTCGAAGATCGATATCATGGACAGGCAGCTTTTTGTTCAAAGCATCTTTAAAATTGTTCAACGTATAATGAGCTATTTTTGTTAACTTTTCTTTGTACGTGCCACCCTTATTTAAATTATGGGCCCAGCGGCGTAACTGCGTCACTGATTTCACCTTTCTAAAGTTCTTTTGAACAGATGATATTTTTTTATTCCCATGTGTCCCGGATCTCCAGTAATCTAAAGCTCTTCTTTTGTATTCGTAACTTAATTCCTCTACATCTTGGGTGCACACATTTTCTTTACCTTCGGGATCTAGGTATCGCTGTAGGTACCATTCTTCTCCACTGTTGTCTTCTACTACGGCTGCTTCATGAACTTCATTTGGTGCCAAAAGATCCAAACCAATTTCGGACTCTATTGCCATACGCTGATCCATCGCTTCTATTATCATGTTTTCTAAATCCTTACTGAACTGTTTCTCCCGTTCGGTGATTGGAGTTTCAGGCAAATTCATAGCACTTATCGCAATGGATAGCAGTTGAATAATATTCACCGGATTAATGTACATTTTTATACGTATTTGCAAATGAAAGTTTATGGCTGGCTTCTCCGTCGAAAACTGAAGCAATAACGATCGCTGCGGAATTTATATGACTTGATACCCAATATGTCAGCACACAAGAGAGATACAACGACAACACACGGTGTCATTAGATCTGCGATAAATAACTGATAAAGCGACCTCAATATTATCGCGCGATATACTGATCTTTGCACCGTAATCGGCCTTACAATATGATTGCAGTACGATTACAGTCGTTCACAAACAATATTTGCGTCACTCCGTTCACGAGTTACATCAGAAATCCAACGAATCTTTAACCTTTAATCTTTTTATCTCTGCAGATAGTGTTCTCGATACGTCGAAAACACACAACCAATTTTCTTCTCCACGATTTATAAACCTTTTTAAATATGCACACACTTGTGCGTGGTGTAAAAAATCTCTGTGTTTCAAACACTTTTATCACGACTATCATTATTGTAATACGTATAATCCATAACAAATTTACTGTTAAAATGGTTATTAAAGTGTTCCGATTATATTTTAATCTTCAAAGGCAGTATGTGCCGAACAGACTTTTATCGTAAAAATACCATAGTAATCCAGTTACTTTCCGAAGCAGGAAATTATTCCGTAATAGCGAAAGACTTACTTATTTCTGTGCCGATATGAACGAACAATTAAAGAGTGATTTTGATCCAATTATTCACGAATTATTGCAATAAATAATATGCCATTTGTTGTTATATTCATCATTATTATCATGAACGTCTAGTAGTCGAAGAGCAGAACGTTTCGTCCCTATACACTTTTTTTTATCTCCGCCCGTTCACGAATGAATAAAGTTTTTGAGTTGCCCCCTTAAGGGTAATGTTAAGCCAAAACAGGGAAATTTGTATCGATTATTTTGACTGATTGAACTTCGAGTCTAACCCATTTTATTTCTACGAATTTTCATCCATGCCGCGCGGTAAGAACTTTGAACGGTTGGGAGGGGGATGATTGGGGGCGGGGGGGTAAGTGGGATTTATAAATATGTACTCGAGTATTCAAACGAATTTATATTACCGTGAATTTAATCCGGAATGGCAAAAGGCCAGCTGCTTATACGATACAGTTGAGTAAAAAATCGAAGGGTAGTTTCAACCCCTTAATTATGAGATATCGGAAAAACAAGAAAACACCCCAACTTTATTTTGTTACCCTCTACCCGTATGCAAATTTGCATCCCAATCGGTTAAGAACTCTCTGAGATACGTACGAAAAAATTGCAAATTTGCAATAAACAATATGAAATTTGTTGTTATCTGCACCGTTGTCATATCCAGTGTATAGTACGTAAAAAAATAAATATTGTTGCAATTTGAAATTTTTTCGTATCTCCTATTGTTCAAACGTTATCGCCGAAAAACGAAAAATACCCCTATTTTCGAGGGTGCGTTTCACCCCTTCAAAATCAATCTCGGCACGTAAAAAAAATAAGTGACGCCTATTTTTGTCCGTTCTATGACCATGCCAAATTTCATAAAAATCGGCGAGATACACCTGACAGAGTTTCCTTGTTAGTACAGCCGCACCCAGCCGAGCCCGTATGCGGTCCACCTTGAGGGGCGTCCCACCCCGGGCTCCGCCGGATGCCGCCTTAAGCGCCACCATCACGTCAAGGTGGAACCCGTTCGGTGGGGATCACCTGGAAAGATAAGAGAATTTCTCATTATGAACTGTGATTACAAATATGAAATAGTTTAACTGAACTACGGAATTTTATCAAGAGGTCATCATGGTGAAGAGTTTAGATATCGAAAAAGTTTCTTTTTTCTAAATACCCAAGTTGTTTGTGTTCACAAGATGAGAATAATAGACATAGTGGCTAGATGGCCAGGTTCCGTTCATGGCGCGACAATTTTTCAACATAGTCGATTGCGCAGAAGATTTGAACAAGGCGAGTTTCCTTCCGGAATCTACTTGGTGATAGTGGCTATCCAATTAAGAAGTATCTTTTCACTCCCCTTTTGCATCCAAGTACCATCGCAGAAAATCGTTACAATAACGCTCACATAAGAACCAGGAACATAGTTGAACGAGTATTCGGAGTTTGGAAACGTCGATTTCCTGTCTTAAGCCTAGGCATGCGAGTTAAGCTGGACACTGTGCACGACATTATTGTTGCTGTAGCAGTCCCCCATAATATGGCCATAAATCAAAATGAAGATGAACCTCCAGCATATGTAGATATACCCGACGAGGAAGTTAACAATGGAGAAAATCATTTTGCGGTTCAGATAGGAGATAATCATGTCAGACAAGCACTCATTGATGATTATTTCTCAAGGTATATTTAATGACAAATTTAACAATAATATGCAATATAGAATATACAGGGTGAATCGTAATGGGTGGACACCACTTTTTGATGGTATTTACCATGCGTCGTAAATTACCGACTACCTACAACTGGATTGCTTGACCGCTCCACAGATGGCAGCAGCTTAATGATAGGTGTGGCGTCCAATGTACCACTCACGAGGCCGGTCGGTATTACCGACAGCGGTCACGCGACACCAGCGCGCCGCCGGCCGAGGAAACAAACCCTCGTGCCACGCGCCGCATACTGATCTCTCTCTCACAGAGACCTAGTCTATGTTCTCTACGACGTGTAGAAGCCTGGCGTCCCGCCTTTACTTCTTACTTACCCTCCTGGCAAGATGGCCGCTAGTATACACTACACGTGCTGATTATTCTCTTATAAAACTGACTGTAATACAAATCTGTGATACACACATAATAAATATATTATTCTAGCTGTGCTTGTAAAGCCTTAGACTTAATACATAGTACCCAGAGTGCTATAAATGGTGACCCCGACGTGATTTCCGTAGATTGCATACGCGGGAATCACGGAACACGTTTCGACGCATAAAGTGCCGGTGCAGTGTGTATCGCCTGTTTTTGTTCTCGAGTGTCTCTGATGTGCATAATGGCTACACAACATTCTCCAGCCAATAAACTGTTGAACGCTAGCCGTGACGGCGATAAATCGAGTGCGACGACTTTGGACTTTGCTGTGCCATCGGCGACAAGCCATACTGACTATAACCTAAGTGCATCGACCAGCTCGTTCGTGCCGCGTACTCCGTCGATCGAGTCAGTGCAAGGCTGTAAACTGCCTTCTTTCTGGAAAACAAACCCGGAGATGTGGTTCCTACAGGTTGAATCTGTCTTCCAGTCAAATAGTGTCCGGTCAGATGCCAACAAATACGACCTAGCTGTCAGCGCCTTGACGCCTGACGCTCTCACCGCAGTCGCGGACATTCTTAAGTCGCCGCCGGCCATTAACAGGTACGACAATTTAAAAACGCATTTAATCAGCCGACTCTCTGATTCTGCAGATCGGCAGCTACACAAATGCCTCGCTGAGCTAGAGCTAGGTTGCAAGAAACCGTCAGAGCTCCTGAGAGAAATGCGATCTCTCGCCGGCGATCGTGCATCGGAGGACGTTTTGAGAGTGCGGTGGCTGGCACTCCTCCCATCGACCTTGCAGAGTCTTCTGCGCGTCTTCCAGGCGACCTCTCCGCTCGATGAGCTCGCCAAGGGTGCCGACACATTCCTCGAGAGCGGGTTTAATCATACCGTAATGGCTGCGTCGACGCATTCACGATTCAGCCACTCTCCAGTGCGAGAGCCTTCGTCTCCGTCAGATGCGGTGACCTTTGAGTTGAGGGAGATCAGAGAGCTTCTCTCGCAGCTGCTTACACTGAACAAAAATGTTCTTACCACCGTCAACAAGACTCAGCATCGAGGTCGTAGTCGAAGCAACTCCAGGGCACGTTCCGCAACCCCTGCTGCTGTGACCTCGTCCAACAATGGCATGTGTTTCTATCATGCCAAGTTTGGCACCAACGCACATCGATGCCAGGCACCATGCAACTATTCGACCTCTTCAGCACTCCCGCAGGGAAACTAGCTGTGCTGTCTTCTATTCAGGCGGTAGGGGATGGCAACAATAACGTACAGCCAACTGAGTGCCGCCTGCTCATCTACGACAGATCGCTCAACCTCGAATTTCTGATCGACACTGGATCGATCATCTCCGTCATGCCACGACTTGGTCAGTTTCGCCTGGCGAAACCCACTGAGTTCATACTCTACGCAGCCAACAACACGGCCATAAATACATATGGTCAACAAACGTTGAAACTCAACCTAGGTCTGCGACGCGAGTTCCGTTGGACTTTCACTGTTGCCAACGTTTCCACAGCAATCATAGGAGCTGATCTTCTCGCCCATTATGGATTGCTGATCGATCTCAAGGGGCGCTGCCTTACTGATCGTGAGACGATGCTTGCAGCAAAATGCAACGCAGCACAGGCAGCGATCCACTCTATCTCGACTGTGTCATCCACGGACACCTGCTCTTCGGCGCTGCAGCCTGCCTACAGGCAATTACTTGGTGAGTACATTGTAATCACCAAGCCAGCGCCAATTTCGACACGAGCAGATAACCCTGTCGCACACCATATTTTAACGACAGGTCCACCAGTCGCTGAGCGTCCTCGCCGGCTGGCGGGTGACAAGCTACAAGCCGCAAGAGCTGACTTTGAGGAACTCCTGCACCATGGCGTAATACAGCCGTCTAGCAGCCAATGGGCCAGTCCCATACACATGGTTCCCAAGAAACTTGGTGGCTGGCGAACGACTGGCGACTACCGCAAGCTCAACCATCAGACAGTGCCTGATCGATATCCAGTTCCGCACATAGAGGACATACTCCATCGCTGTCATGGTTGCAAAATTTTCTCCACCATCGATCTGGTGCGAGCTTACCACCAAATTCCCGTCGCTGCAGACGACATTGCCAAGACCGCGGTCACGACGCCGTTCGGACTCTTCGAATTTCGAGGAATGCCACCGGGTCTTCGCAACGCGACACAGACGTTTCAGCGCCATATGGACAACCTCCTGCGCAGTGTCGACTTCGCAGCATGCTTCATTGACGATCTAATCATCTACTCGGACAACGAGGAGGATCATCTGCAGCATCTGAGGCAGATATTCGAGATCCTGCGCAAAAACAACCTAACAATCAACCCGGTGAAGTGCCAGTTCGGCAGGACTGAGGTTGTTTACCTTGGCTGTGCACTAGGCGCCAATGGTTTCACACCACCAGCTAACAAGGTTGACGCAATCCTGTCATTCCCGAAGCCCGAGACAATTTCCGATGTTCGGCGCTTCCTGGGGTTGGTCAACTACTACCGCCGTTGCATACCGCATGCAGCTGAGCTTCAAGCTCCCTTGAATGAGTTCTTGAAGAACGCCAGGAAACGCGACAAGCGTAAGGTTCCGTGGTGTCCCGAGTCGGAGCGGGCTTTTGAGCGATGCAAGCAGGGCATCACATCTGCGATCAGGACAGCCTTCCTCTCACCTTCCGCACCGCTCGCGCTCTCGACTGACGCATCCGATTTCGCCATCGGCGCCTCTCTAGAACAGTTCGAGAATGGCACCTGGAGGCCACTCGGATTTTTCTCGCGCAAACTCTCTCCCGCTGAAACCAAGTACAGCGCGTATGACAGAGAGCTCCTCGCAATTTTTGCGAGCATCAAATTCTTCCGTCACATATTGGAAGGACGCGAATTCATCACCAAGACGGATCATCGACCACTCATCACTGTGTTCTCGCAGAGGATGGACAAGGCATCGCCTCGTCAACTTCGCCAACTGGACTACATCTCGCAGTTCAACACCACCATCACGCATATCAAGGGCGAAGAGAACGTGGTGGCCGATGCTCTCTCACGCATAAACGTCGTGAACATGCCCAGCGTTTTGGATGCAGACACCATCCGACAGGCGCAGATCACCGACAGCGAGCTCGAAGCATTGCTCGAACATTCATCGCTGGACCTGCAATCCGTCGCCGTTGAAGGGCATGACATCTATTGCGACGTGTCAATGGATAGGCTGCGCCCATACCTGCCCGTCAGTCTCCGCAGACGTGCCTTCGACATCGTACATAGTCTGGCACATCCAGGAGGCCGAGTGACTTCCCGTCAACTTCGGGAAAAGTTCGTGTGGCCGGGGATCAAACGAAATGCTGTGCAATGGTCGCGGGAATGCATTCCCTGCCAGCAGTCCAAGGTTGCACGCCACAACCGCATAAATCCCAAACACATCGACGTGCCGGACAATCGGTTTGACCATGTTCACCTCGATCTCATCGAGCTACCTCAGGTGAAGGGTCTACGTTATTGTCTAACTATGATAGACCGCTTCTCACGCTGGCCAGTCGCCGTTCCACTCGCCGACATGGAGGCGGACACGTGTGCCACCGCATTCTTCACTCATTGGATTGCGCAGTTTGGTACTCCGCTCACTATTACAACGGACCAAGGAAGCCAATTTTAGTCGCGTCTTTTCACAGCTCTCGCCCGCATGGTTGGAGCTAACAAAATCCATACGACGCCGTATCATCCTCAGTCAAACGGCTTAATCGAGAGGTGGCACCGGACTGTAAAAGCTGCGCTAATGTGCAACTCGCCAACACCTTGGCCGGAATTACTACCGTCTGTACTCCTGGGACTCCGCACCTGTGTGAAGGAGGATCTCAACGCTTCGCCAGCCCAGCTGCTGTACGGCACTGAGCTTAGGATTCCGGGAGAATTTTTCCTCACCTCCGATCTGCCTGCTGATCCGAACTTCTTCTTAGAGAAGTTTCGTGAGCATATTCGACAGATTCGCCCGACGCCTACAGCTCACCACACCAAGTCGCGATGTTTCATTCTCAAGGAACTATACACCTGCTCGCACGTCTTCGTTCGCGTGGATGCAGTGAAGCGACCACTCGACCCACCTTACTCTGGTCCTCACGAGGTCATAGACCGAATTGACGACCGAGTCTTCACCATACGATTGAACGGAGCGGAAAAGCTATCTCCGTCGACAGGCTCAAGCCAGCGTTCGTCGCTAAAACGGACCAACAAGGGACTTCTCACCCTCTGGACGAATCCCAGCCTGCGGCATCATCACTGCCGTCGTCGTCAGCCCAGCCTGCGGCATCAACACGGCCGTCGTCGTCAACGCAGCCTGGACCCCAGGACGTAACGGAGTACTGCTCAACAACAATGGACCGACCGACCAAAACTTATGCTAAAGCATGTAAAAAGGTGTCGTTCCCTTCCTTGCCCAGTCAGGGTACTGAAGGGGGGGTAGATGTGGCGTCCAATGTACCACTCACGAGGCCGGTCGGTATTACCGACAGCGGTCACGCGACACCAGCGCGCCGCCGGCCGAGGAAACAAACCCTCGTGCCACGCGCCGCATACTGATCTCTCTCTCACAGAGACCTAGTCTATGTTCTCTACGACGTGTAGAAGCCTGGCGTCCCGCCTAGTGATGACGATACTGGATGAATGTATCGATATTTGGTATCGATACGTATCGGTGGTCAGAGTATCGATACAGGTGTAATATCGATAATGCGATATCGATATCACCGATATCGATACTTAAATAAAAATGCAAAAAATTGTTTGTTACTAATTCTTTATTTGTTATGTTTAAGAATAATAAAAACATATATCGTATATTATATATATATATATTACGAAGAATAACACAAATGAACGAAAATAGAACAATATGTAGGTTAAGGGGGACCACTAGTGGGACCGCGTACAATTTTTGGACCAGAAAATTTAAAATGCAGCGAGTTATTCGCAATCTCCCAATACTACATTGTTTAAATTTGCTGCAGCTATAACTCGAAGACAAATCATACCATGCCATGAACGTCCAGTTTTCCGACCGAATAAAAAATGGAATTTTTTCAAGCCAATAATCACCAAATTTTTGCGCGAAATTTGAAACTTGATGATTTTGGCCTGGCAAAATCAAATTTATCGGATGAGTTGTCTTCGAGTTATAACTGCAGCAACATTTGAAAAATGTAGTATTGATTTTAATCGAAATGCCAATCTTCGATGGGCAAGGATCCCAAAAACAATAATTGCTGTAAATGCGCACTGTACACTTACACTGTGTGCGATGAGCAACGAGCGTCACGAGCGATAGCCAATGAGAGCTGAGAGCTCTGCTTTGCGGCGCAGTATCGATACTGCGGCGAATGTATCGATACTTGCAAATATTGGTACGCCAAGTATCGATACAAAATATCGATATTTTGGCCGAAATGTATCGATATTCCAAATATCGATACTATATCGCCATCACTAGTCCCGCCTTTACTTCTTACTTACCCTCCTGGCAAGATGGCCGCTAGTATACACTACACGTGCTAATTATTCTCTTATAAAACTGACTGTAATACAAATCTGTGATACACACATAATAAATATATTATTCTAGCTGTGCTTGTAAAGCCTTAGACTTAATACATAGTACCCAGAGTGCTATATAGGCAACTATATTCATGCATCTTCGCCGATTTCGATGAAATTTGGTATGCTTATAGAATGGATAAAAATACAAGATATGAACAAATTTCAAATTGTAACAACGTTTATTTTTTCGCGTACTATACACTGGATATCAGAATGGTGCAGATAGCAACAAATCTCTTATTATTTATTGCAAATTTGTAATTTTTTCATATGTATCACCGAGAGTTTTTAACCGATTGGGATGCAAATTAGCATAAAGGTAGAGGATGAAAAAATAAAGTTAACGGGTTTGTTATTTTTTCGATATCTCATAATTAAGGGGTTGAAACTGCCCCTCGATTTTTTAGTCCATTGCATCGTATGATCGGGTAGCCTTTTGCCATTCCGGGTTTAATTTACGTTAATATAAGTTCGTTTGAATACACGAATACATATTTGTAAATAAAAATGGGATGAAATGAAAATGCAATGAGTAGAAATAGTCTGTACAAATTTATCCGATCATACGATGCAATTGACTAAAAAATCGAGGGGCAGTTTCAACCCCTTAATTATGAGATATCGAAAAAATAACAAACCCGTCAACTTTATTTTTTCATCCTCTACTTTTATGCTAATTTGCATCCCAATCGGTTAAAAACTCTCGGAGATACGTATGAAAAAATTACAAATTTGCAATAAATAATAAGAGATTTGTTGCTATCTGCACCATTCTGATATCCAGTGTGAATTTGAAATTGTTTCATATCTTGTAGTTTTATCCATTCTACAAGCATACCAAATTTCATCGAAATCGGCGAAGATGCATGAATATAGTTGCCTGTCACTAAGCTGCTGCCATCTCTGGAGATGTCAAGCAATCCACTTGTAGGTAGTCGGTAATTTACGACGCATGGTAAATACCATCAAAAAGTGGTGTCCACCCATTACGATTCACCCTGTATATTATATATTATATTATGTTTTTTTGGCATCTTTTTAGATATAAGAAATTAAACCTAATTTATGTGTAATATTTGTTAAACGAATTTGGTTTTTTATTGGTACTTTTGTTTTAGGTTGGCGAATTACAAAATCTGCCAGCGATCGATGCGAATGACGCAGAACGAGCTCCATTATGGATTACTGCAAATAAAAAATTTGAATGATTAACTTCGCTGCTACGATTTTTATATTGTAAAAATGATTACAAAAATATATACTTCATCACTGAAATTTCCTTCAAGTTTTTGAATTTGCAAACGCTTGATTTCTGCATCGAGTTTTAAGTTTTCAATAGTTAGTTGATTTATTTCCGATTTTGCCTCTAGTTCTTGTAAAGCTAATTGTTCGTGCAACAATAAAACCTTGTTTTTAAATTTCGAGTTATCTACACATACTCGAGAGTGTTGAGACGATTTCGTTCGTTTATTTTTGAATATGAACTTGTCACTATCTTTTCCTACAAAGAATGACAATATTTTCAGCAAATTTCTCTTCATCGTCTGCAATATTTTATCTCTTTGTGAATGTCAGCTTTAATATTTACCTTTGTTAGACCTTTGATTTACCGGTGTTAGATTGGAATCAGCGACCATTGCACTGTGATTCCTCTTTCTATTTAATCCCATGGGCGACTTGTCTAAAAAAAAACATGTTTAACACTTCGATTAAAATTGATATATAAACATCAAAATAAAATTGTAGGACACACAGAAATAAGAACAACGCCTCTTCTTTTCTTAACTCTTTATTGCACTCCTCACGCCAGCAAGACACTCTCAGTCCGCTCTTCACAGGAGTCGCAGTGCGAATGATCGCGTCTCGAGTGTTGCGCAGTTGGCGTAGCAGAGGGGGAATAGTTCCCGTGCTCGCCGCGCCAGCGCACCGCGTTAGCTCGTCGTACTCGACAAAGCTTTTTCTTTACACTCCCTCCCTATGTCGAAGTCGACGCAGCTCCCATCCGTTCTGAATGTAGCTGCCTTTTATTTTAATTAATAACTTGGTATTGGTAGAAAGAAGATTACGAGCAACTGGATCATCGATTAATTTTCTGGCTCGACGCGTTCGATGTTCCCTTCCTGAAAGCGGTTAGGTTTATTCTGCGAACACAAGACAAACTTATTAGTTTCAACGTCCCTAATTATTGGTATCAAAGTCTGAATCATTTTAGTATTCAGTTTTGGCGATTAGTCCTCTGAGATACATAAACTCTCTCTCGGCCAGAGGCTTAGTCATGATATCAGCTAGATTCTCTTTGGTAGGTATCCAAAGAACTTTGACCTTCTTTTCATCAACGCATTGTTTAATAAAGTCTCCATGAGTTTCTGCCATGGGTCTTCTAGTTCCCGTCTCTTCTCTGAGGAATAAGTCTCTCTGGATATCATGAACGCTCTGATCAAACGTTTTGAGTTTATGGCTCCCGTCCATTTCAGTGCAGTCTCTTGCAGATCTGTTGTCACACCACACGGTTATAGGAAACAGGGTTCGGCCTATTATGTATCGAATTGACTTGTCTAGCGATATCACTTCTTGACATACATCGCTCATGGCTAAGTACTCTGCCTGACAAGTAGACAATGTCGGACAGGACTGCTTACGACTTCTCCAGGCGATGACGTCTCCAAACAGTTTTATAATATATCCACCAGTAGATGTTGAATTTTCGCAGTCTCTGAAACTGGAGTCTGTTAGTGCCTCTAGATTGTCGGAAGTGGATGTGAACTTTATTCCCAGACTCGTACATCCTCTTAAGTATCTAAATATTCTTTTTACGTCATTCCAGTCTTCCTCAGTGGGCTCGAGTTGTTTCCTTGCCAGGTAGTTAACCGCATAGGCTATATCGGGTCGTGTAGCATTTGCCAGATACATCAAGCTTCCGATGGCTTCTCTGTACGGCACCCTTTTAACTTCAGCAGCTGTCTTCAAGGTCTCTGTGTCCAGTCTAATTCTTTTGTTTCTGTTCTTCACTTGGCGAGTCACCATTGGGGTTTTTTGTGGTTTACAATCTTTCATGTTGAATTTTTCCAGAATTTTCTCCGTATAAGCCGCTTGGTGCATTACGATGCTTTTGTCTTTTCTGTTTCTCTGAATCGTTATTCCGAGAAAGTTTCTAGGTTCTCCCAAGTCTTTCATTTGGAATACATTGCTTAAATGACCTTTGATTTGTTTTAGCTTCTCTAAATCATTACTAGCAACTAGCATGTCGTCTACGTATAGTACAACCATTGCTAGTTTGCCCTCCTGTCTCCACGTAAACATACATGGATCGTGTAAATCGTTCTCTAGACCTAGCTTGCGTACTTCCTCTGAGAATTTCTTATTCCATTTCTTTGGGCTTACCTTCAATCCGTACAAAGATTTCTTTAGTTTGTACACTTTGGTTAGTCTAATTCTCTCAGAGGCGTTCGTTCCGTCCGGTATTTACATAAACACCTCTTCGTCAAGTTCTCCATTCAGAAAAGCTGTCTTTACGTCCATTTGGCACACCTCCAAATCCTCTTTGTTGATTATGGCAATGGTTGCTCTTATGAGTGACAGTCTCGAGACGGGTGCGTATGTTTCTTTTAACTCGTACTTGTTTTTATCTTTAAATCCTCTTGTTACTAGTCGAGCTTTATACGTGATAGTGCCATCACTATCAATTTTCCTTTTAAACACCCACTTAGAATCGATTATATTAGGTCTTTTACCATTTGGTTTTTCTTTTGGTCTTTCGACTATTTCCCATACTTTGTTCTCTTTCATCGAGTCTAACTCATCTTTTATCGCTTGTATCCACAAGTTTCGACCCTCTGAATTTACAGCCTCTTCATATGAGATGGGATCCTTTTGGATAGATGCTAGAAGAATGTGTCCGAGTTCATCTTTTTCCATCTCTTCATTTTCAGATATTTTTTGTGTACCTAGCGAAGCTGATATCCTGAATTCTCTTTGTTTTGCTTCTTGTACTAGGGCCCGGATTTTGATCCGTATGACTGGACTTCTTATTTTCCTCAGGACCTCGTTCGTTATTATTACACGTATTTGATTTCTTGGGTCTCCCTCTTTTCCTCTTGTTCTCTTTGCTCAACTCTGGACTCTCTGAAACTCCTTCCTTATTTATTTTTACCGTATTCTCCAATTCCTTTATTAGGTTTTCTTCTGAAAATTCAATTAGCTCGTAAGACTCGTTTTTGTTGTTTGATGCCTCTATCTCTTCTTTGCCCGTTTCCTTCTTTTCGTGAATGTCTTTGTACGTCAATCTCTCTAAGAATCTCACATGTCTTGACTCTAGGAATTTTCTTGAGCTGGGATGCCATAGAGTATATCCAGTACCGGTGTGCCCCACCAAGACAGCTTTCATTGATACGTTGCTGAACTTAGTTTCCGTTTTGGGTAGTTTTATGTAAGCAATGCATCCGAATCTCCTTATTTGTTCAAAGTGACACCTAGCTTTAGGTGCAAATTTATGTATTGGAACTTCGTATCCAATTGATTTGTGAGGGGTGATATTGTAAGTATGCACAGCTTCTTCTGCTGCTAGTTCCCACATACTTACTGGTAAACCGGAGTCACACATGAGTGCTCTGATTGTTCTCTGAATTGTCTTATTAAACCTCTCAGCTACTCCGTTGAGTTCTGGAGTGTAAGGTGGACCACTATCAGATTCAATGTTTTCCTTCTTCATGATCTCTGTGAATCTCCCACCCGTGTATTCGGTACCTCTATCGGACCTCACATAGCACACTTTTGCATTTGACCCCAGGAGATTTCGAGCAGCCATCAGAAAGTTTTCAAAAGCCCGCCCTGTTTCTTCTTTCGATTTTAGACAGTGTATTTTGGCATACCGAGAATAATCCTCTATAAACGTCGCGATATATTTCTTTCCTCCTAGCCACGACGTGGGTTTGATTGGCCCCATTAGATCCGAGTGTATAATCTGTAACGGCCTTTCTGCTCTGCTTCTGTGTTGTTTAAATGGAAGTTTTTCCATTTTTGATAACATGCAAACCTCGCAATTTTTTATTGAGTCTTCGAACTTTACATGTTGTAAACTCTTTTCTATCTTCTGCAACATTTTCAAATAGTTCAAAGATGCATGACCCAGTCTGACGTGCCACAGCATCGCCTCATCCCGCTTAACACTTGAGTCTGTTGTGTCAAACGAGTTTTCTGTGAATATCTCTTTCAGGTTCTTGACATCGTTCATATCGTCTACTTTTATTGTTTTGTGGGACGCCAGACCTGCATCACACTCCTTTGCTTTGTCTCCTGAACTTTCGGATTGAGCGTTCATTTCGACGAGTTTTCCTGACTTCTCCCTCCCAATCACAGACTCTACTTCTTTTGATGTTTCTTCCTTATATCTCATATCGACTTCCTCCGGAACTGCTATTTGGTTGGGTTCACAATTTGTCCGTGATTGTTCTGAAAACTCATTGTCTATTGCTAGACACGCTGTACAACTGTAATTATCCGATTCATCTATACACGCATTATTCTTGTTTGTTCCCCTTTTGACTTCAAACCTAACCACCCAATTAGGTTTCTCATAAACTCCTTCAAATATAGTTCTATCATTTACTTTGTTATATACTCGGAAAATTTTATCGTCTAGGTGTATGCTGAATCCTGCATCTACTAGCCTTCGCAACGAAAGCAGATTTTCAGAAATTTCTTTTGCTGCGATTACGTTCGTCAACTGGATCCATTTTTTCTCGGAAATATTGTTTTTCAACACGAGATCCCCTCTGCCGTCAATCACGATGTCGGCAAAATTATTCTTGTTTGCACTTTTAATAACTCCCTTTTTGGATATTTCGAAGTTACTCAAGATAAAACTTTTAGTTACAATGTGTTCAGTCGCTCCTGAATCTGCTATAAAGTCTAGGTGTCTACTGTGATTATTAGCATGTTCATTTTTACCTTGATCGTCTTCATACTCTTCCTCATATTCACCCTCCGATGTCCGTTTCTCCTTGTTGGTGCATTCAGCTCGTCTCACGATGGAACGGCCTCTGGATCCTCGATGATTTCCCCTGCCCGTGGGATATCCTCTAGCACGGCCTCTGTTTCCTCTGGAGTTCGCTCTGCCTCTGCTTCTGTTGATCTGCTGGGTACTGAATTTGCCCACTTTGGCCAGAGATTCGTACAATTCGTCGTTTCTACTGGTAAATCTCTTATTTTGTGATTGTGAAAAACGATTTGGTTTATTCACGCAGTCATCTCCTTTGTGATCAGTTTCAAAATTGCACCAGTAGCAAAACCAACGATTCGAATGTATTAGTGGGCATTCTTGTTGCCAATGTCCGGATTTATTGCACCTGTGACATTTGCTCTTGTTCCCTTTGACTTTTTGTATCGTTGCTCTGGATGCCGTTGGTTCTCTAACCTCAGGCTTCTTTGCATCAGCGTCGTTGTCTTCTTGTATGCGAGTCATCACTTTTCTTAGGGCATCCATGTTCATTTCCTTGCCTGTAGTTGTGATGACCGCAGAGTCAGTTCGGCGTATTTCAGGCATGACTCCAATGATTGCTTGATAGAAGGTTGAGCGCTTTTCTTGATCACTTAATTTCTGAGGATCATCGCTTAGATCGTGCTCTCTTATTATTTGATCAAATCTTTCGATAAACTCATGAACTCTTTCTCCCTTGTTCATTCTGAGATTGTAGAGTTTTGTTCTTATAGCCATTGGAGTTGAGCTAACCTCGCCTTTTCGGCAGTCTCGTAATTTTTGTAGAATCTCCATAGGCTCTGTCAAACCTAGAATTTTCTTGTGGTATTCTTCATCGATGTGACTGATAATTATATCTTTTACAGAATTTTTCCTCAATGTGGTCTCTATATCCGAGACCCCAGTTGGCTGTGGTATTTTGGGATCGATTAGATACAGCAGCATCCAGCTCGCCAGTTCTGTTCTGAGACAGTCCAACCAAACCTCAAAGCTTGCTTTTGAGGTTAGTTTATAATTTCTTTGAATTTTCGGTCTCAGTCTTATAGAATTGTTCATGCAGGGTCCTGTCACTTCTGCATTTGGTGTTGTTTTCTCTGAGAATTGCGTCAGTCTTTTTGATTGCTTCAAGAGCTTTGATTTTTCCATTTCAAGGACTTTGCTGTGAGCCAGAGCTAACTTATCTATAGCCTCTTTCACCCAGCCTCTGATGTTTTGGTCTATTGCCGCGTTTGATGACAAGTTCGTTGCCAACTCTTGAGCTCGTGACATCACATTTTGTATTTTGTCAGTTTCCTCTTTGGATTCAGGAATGTTTCCGTCCTCCATCTCTGAAGTTATATATTCTGCAGTGCTCTCACTGGTTGTTGCTGTAAGCGAAGACAAACTCCTTACCCCCTGTTTTTTTTCTGACTTCTTGCTCTAGAAAATTAGAGGTTTTTTTTTTTTTTTTTTTAATTCAATGAATTAACACCTTCCTACTTTCCCAAACCATTCACAGCCCTCTGAATTCTCGGTAAAAAAAACGGCACCTAACATTATGAATCTGATGTGCTTACGTTTGTTCGTTTGGCTAGGGTCACTCTCTTCCAGCTCGGTCCTTACCCTTATATATTCTTCAAACTCTTGTCTCAGATTGTCGTTTTCTAGAGTTAATCTCCATTCCTCGGTTTCGTTAGTCATCTGTTCCGGGATTTTGAAGCGTCGTTAATTAGTAGGTGTATACCAAATGATATTATATATTTTAAGTTTTATATTTTTCTGTCTTGCTCTGAATTATCCCATTCTTTCTTGAGTCCACTCTAAATTGGTACCAGGTGTCTCTGAATCCTACCAAAACAAACGCTTCTTGCCTTCGAATTAACACAGACGCACTGCGCCAGCATTAATGCGAGGCGAGAAATCACATTCTCCAATCGCGCAGACCATGCCCGTACACCACTCACCGAAAATTTGACTTCGAGAGTTACCACGAAAATCATTCGGTTTTGGGTTGCGCACGCACGCACATGGGTCACGATTTCGACAATACTGATCTCCCTAGTCAATGAACAAATTACTCACCGAACGCAAGTTTTCATCTGAGCATTGACCCCAGAATTTTAAACCATGCTCGAAAAAATTTGAATTTATCCAAAGCTGTACATAAAACACTAGATACCTTTTCGACGTCTAGAAGTTTTTTTTTCCGTTCAATTTTTTTTTTTTTTTTTTTTTTTTCTTTTTTTTATAATCTCTTAATTTATATTTTCTCTAGTACGTTGTTTTATGCACTTTAGAAAGTGACTTGGATTCTTTTATTCTCAAGCATCTGTAAAGATTTATTGAAACTCCCTCCGTTTCATGTAAACGCAGGCCGTCCACTTGTTCCCGTGCCTACGACCGTTGAGCGTCTCATTGTGTATCAATTCGAGAGGTCACCCCATTCGCGAAGGCGAAAGAGAGATCACGATATCCGAACGCAAGGCGCTCGGGCCCGTGACCACCACTACTCTCACGAAACTCTTGCTTTGTCTCGCGACAATCACAAACTCGACCTTCTGTCGTCCGTTCTCGTAACGGTCTCTTTTCTTTGTATCTATATCTATATATCTCGCATCCTCAATATTTTACATTCGCACATGAACGTTATTTTCCACAGAAAATTTGTTGACTTACCTCGTGTATCTCTGAATATTCGCTTTTCGACTGTCTTGGAGTGCCGGAGACAAAAGCGACACACCTGAGACTCGTATACCCCGTTCAGGCGCACTTTTTTCCGTAGATTTTTGTTATGTTACTTCCGTGGACGCAACCACGGACCTCTGCTACCATGTAGGACACACAGAAATAAGAACAACGCCTCTTCCTTTCTTAACTCTTCATTGCACTCCTCACGCCAGCAAGACACTCTCAGTCCGCTCTTCACAGGAGTCGCAGTGCGAATGATCGCGTCTCGAGTGTTGCGCAGTTGGCGTAGCAGAGGGTGAATAGTTCCCGTGCTCGCCGCGCCAGCGCACCGCGTTAGCTCGTCGTACTCGACAAAGCTTTTTCTTTACAAAAATAGTCACCTATATTTGGCGATGTTTCTTGAAGAACTCCCTGATTTCCAGATGCTTTTAAAAACTGAAACAGCTCTTTATGAAAGCGTTAGAATGGAAATCATTTTACCAACTCATATTTGATTCTTTAAAATACTAACCATCGTCACCATCATCCACATATTCGATGTTTTCGCTTTCTGGTTCTGGGTCTAAATATCAATGCAATCGTTTAGTGTAAAATTTGCATATTACCTATTCCACGTGAAGTCGACCACTTTTGAACCCGACCATTTTTAATTATGCTGAAAATTTTATATTTTATACTACCCCACTAAAAACATTTTTGTGAATTTTTTCAAATTTTTTTACCCAACCGAAAAAGGTTATGAATTTGGAAAAAAAACGTTTTTTTTCGATTCGGACATTTAAAAAAATAAAATTCATAACTTTTTAAAAAATTAGTTAATCGAGACGTTTTTTCTTCTTCAAATTTCTTGTTTTTATACGCGCTTTTCAGAAAAAAATACAAAAAACAATATTCAAGTCATATTCTATGAAATTTGTCATTTTTTGACAGAAAAATCTCAATATCTCAAACCCCATTTTTTATTTTTTATTGTTAATTTTGTGTGAAAACTTTGATGTATTCTGAGTTAATGCTGTATGTTTCATAGTGGGTGGATTTTTTTCTACCTTTTTTTCGATTGAAAAAGAATTTTTTAAAATTTTGCAGAGAAAAATCTCAATAACTCAAAAACCCATTTTTTATTTTTTATTTTTTATTTTTTGTTTAAACTATGATTCTTTCTGAGTTTAATAGCGTAAGATTCATAGTGGGTAGATTTTTCTTGCTATTTTTTCTTTCAATTGAAAAAAAAATGTTTTCATTTTTTCGTAATGTTTTTAGTGGGGTAGTATAACATATAAAATTTTCAGCAAAATTAAAAATGGTCGGGTTCAAAAGTGGTCGACTTCACGTGGAATAGGTCATATGCACATTAATTGAAAATGAATTAGCATGGAACATCACTAACTATTCTCAATATCCGGACTTATCCATTCGCTAATGATACTTCCACCTGGTTCTGAAAATAATTCAGATAGTTATAGCATAATATGCTCCACTGACAATATTATCATTGTAAAGAGATATACCAGTGTCTCGATGCCAAGAAATTAAAAAATTGTTGAAGGTATTATGTGCGGGCAATTACCTGCGTTCTCCATATCATTGTCAAGTTTCGATTTCATACCCATCATTGTATTTGGTGTCAAAGACAATATTTTCTCCTCACGTGGAGTTAATGATGTTCGGCAATGACCACCACCAGTCTTTGTTTGCTTACTTCGTAGTAGTGAGCATTTTTTGCGTATATTCTTTTTGATCGTTTCATATTTAGATCGAATTGTTTTTGTTGACCGAGGAAAATTTCCCGACGCAGCATTAAACTCGGCTGCAATTTTTTCCCACGCTTCATTGTTGTCTTGCTACATGGTGGCATCCGTTCTTTTATTTTCCACAATATTTTTGTATTTTAATGTTTCATCTATTAACAAATACGTTTCGGATTTCGTAAAGTTAGCCCCTCGTTTTTCTTTATCCATGGCGTTTTTTCAAGTTCTTTTAAGTCTTTTTAAGTTCTTTTTAACATTTTCTGTGAATCCACAGAACAATTTTAATCGAAAAAAATTCTAATGTTTTCTAACAGCAATTACAATTTCCTACTTCGTCCGAGGTCCGCGTGTCACTACTAATATATTCCTAGTACCTTCGGCATCAAAAGTTAGGTATATTGAGAATAACTATCCGTAAGATACATAACTAGGAGTTGTAGTGAAGAAAACGAAGTTTTGGTTATCTGGCGGATAACTTTATCCGGAAGATAGCTGTCGGCAAGTATGAAGAAATCGGCCATAAGACGAATGCCAAACACAAAGAAATATACCGATCTGTCTGAAACTTGATGTGTTTTCTACTATCTGAAAATATTTTTTTTTTATTTAAGAGGGACATGGCAACGGCATCTGGCCCCAGCCGTATACATTTATACTCAGAGCGGCAGTTTCAACTTAACTTAAGCATATGAACTATAAGTTTAACAAAAATACTTTACATTTGTGGGAAACTCTCTTACAGTAAATCACAGTTGACCTTGTTAATTTAATAGAGTGTTTTACGTCATATCGCACAGATTTCTTTCCTTTTTTTATATATACAGTGTTGTCGAGCACTACATCTGATGGTAACACGCGCGTTACACACTAATATTTTATCCTCCGAGCACCATAAGTAGACCTCGATCGTCGTTCGCGACCAGTGGCGCACCCAGCGCTCTCCCCCCGAGATAGCGTTCAGTCTCAACGTGGTTGGCGCTCACGCAGGACGCATTCTTTTTCTCATTCGCATATTTCATTGTCACATCTGTATTATTTTGCAATAAAATCTGGAGTAAGTGTAAACCAGCGCACTTCTGTACTATTGAGACACGCAACAAGTGTAATGGCGTTAATGAACTTTGCCAAAGCTATAATTACTCCGTGTTTCATAGAATGTAACAGGGATTTAATACAATAAGGGGGATTTTCTCTTACTTTAATCAAGTCTTTCAGTAGGACCTTTCGTTCAATGTTCCATAAGGTACATTGCCAAAATATGTGGTTAGCGTTCTCAGGCACGTCCCCGCAGTCACAGATCCCAGATTCTATTATATTATGTCTGAATAAGCACGCCTTGAGTGAGGTATGACCACTTCTTAGTACAGAGATGGAGACGATTGCTCGTCTTGGTAATTTGAACTTATCGTACCAGGGGTAAACTTCCTTCTTGTACAAATTTTCAAAATATTCTTTTCCCTTCTCCTGGCTGGAGGCTTTGCACCAATCATCAAGTTCATTGTTCATTATAATACGCCAACTGGCTTTTAAGAGTCAGTATCACATGCGACGAGCGCTTCGAAAACGCGATCCGTAAATTCTTCGGCACTGAGCAAGCAACCGCATTAAAATTTGGACGGCATATAGAGAATTATGGCACAAAGTGGATGACTGTCTTATTTTTCCAAAATTTTGAAAAAAAATTTGCAGATTTAGTTATCACTGGAGAAATTAGATAATTTTTTATGGTTGGACGAATGCTATCGAAATTTCCTGATAGTCATCCAATGGAGCATGAAAAACCACACATTTTGAGCTTTGTTTCATTTAATTTGATGCAAAATCGGCTGAGAATTTACGGATTTGCGTTACTGAAAAAAAACATTGAAATTTTTATCGGCTTTACGAGAAAATAGTGTGACGAAATTCCGTGCGGAGCGCTGACGCAATATTCTCACGAGATGGTACGCGGGTCTATCGTCGGTAAGTGCGGTGGCCCGCGCGACGGAAGGGGCAGCCGCAAGAGAGCAAATCATAGTCGCGCCTCGTGTACCCGTTGGACTTTGCCCTGCACGGAGACCTAATGCGTCGCGCGTTAGGCGTGGGGCATAGACACGAGGCGTGCCTATGCCTTCGACTCTCGTAGCTACCCCTCCTGGCCCTCTCCGCCGCCGCCGGTCACATGAAATGAGTACAGTGCGAAGCATAGGTAAGGCCCTCGCTGCGCACTGTCAACGAATTCAGACGACTCTAGAAGGAGTATGCCTATGCCTGGATTGAAGCCAGAAAATGATCACCCCACTGAGCTTCCGCACCCCGTTTACTGGCGTCGCTGGCATCGCCACAAGAATGTATTAGATCACACAGACACGTCCACGTATACCTCACACAACTTTATGGCGTAGCTCCGCCTCCTCTCCCACCAATCACGGACGAGCAAGCGCTCCTTCTCGCTTTCTCTAATGTGAGATATACAGTGGGGTGCTCGTGCGAACTCTCTCTTTCTCTATGCTGGAACGGCAATAGCTCCTTCTCGCTTTCTCTAATGTGAGATATACAGTGGGGTGCTCGTGCGGACTCTCTCTTTCTCTATGCCGGAACGGCAATAGCTCCTTCTTGCTTGCTCTAATGCGAGGCATACAGTGGGGTGCTCGTTCCGACTCTCTCGTTTTCTAACCTTGGTACTGCCGCACCCCACTGATTCGACATATTTTATATAATATTGAGCCAGACATAAATTTTTCACCGTACTAGATGGCGCCCGAAAATGTACTAGAATTATAGATTTCGTACTAGAATTCGAATTCAGAAAAAGTGTTTACGCTTTACTCACACCCGTCCTTATCCCAGATAAATAATAATTCATAAAAGTAAGCGGAAATATTTTTATATTCGTATTATTATATTAATTCTCATACTTTCATGAAGCGATAAAGAATTATCCCCAAAAACAAGTCAATCATCTATCCGGCCGCGCATCGTAAGTTTCAGAAAGTGCATCATTAACACAAGTGATAAGATGGTCCCGTTGGTAGCGTTCCTGACTTCGGTCCGCAGGGGCGTGGGATCGTTCCCCGCTCTCAACTCCTTTTTTTATTTTTATTAATTTATTTTTGTATGGGGTGAATTGTTTATTCGTGAAACACGCTCAATGAAAGAATATTATTCTGAAAATCGAAAAACTGTTCATGATGTTTGACCATTAAAAATTTGTTGTTATGTCAATGGTGAGTGTTCACAAATAAACAATTCACCCCATTACAATGAAAATTACCTGTAAATGTAAAAACACACAAAAATGCCATGTTTTTACATTTACAGGTAATTTTCATCGTATAATTTCAGCGTATTGTAAAAAATATGTCATCTTTACTATTTGAATTATGAATTAATAGGCCAAAAATATATATATACGACTCAAAAGAATAAAAGGAATTTTTTGTTCCCTCAATAAAATTGTCAATATGTCATAATACGTAAGTTTGGTTGTGGTTGTCGCACGGGGACGAGAAAAAGAAATTTGAAGCTTCAATTTTTTTGAGCAGTATAAATTGTTTCGTAGAAAATATTGAAAACAATATACAGAACTAAAGTGGGTCGTGAGATCCGGTGATTTTTAATGCAGAGATCTGCATTCTCGGCCCGTAAATAATAAATATAGTTGTAATAAAGTGGCGAAAATACGACCCGAGTCGGCGCACCAGTTACCGGCGTCCCTGCAAACATGTGTTGGATACACAGATGAATATCTATAGAATCACACAACGTTGCAAGCCACGCATGGATACTCGGGTTGACACCCCAGCGACTAGAGGCGCTCGGTGTAATCGTTCTGTCTCTCTTTCTCTCTGCCTTCAAACCCCAGTTCGAGCCGGCATACAGCCACGTGCGATTGTTTTGATTCTACTCGGGACGTTTTTACTAAGTTAGAATGCCGCGAACAAATGTGTGCGTGTACAGAGGATGTACAGTGTCTAAACGGAAATATCCGAATATAACTTTACATCGTTTTCCACCGGAGGAAAACACGTAAGTCGCTTTTATGTGTACCTATCTGGCAACATTGTATGCGATGCCTGTGAACGTGGCCATACGTTTTATTTTGTATCTGGAAAAAGCCGTGTTTTTTGCATTTTGGTGTGGCACTGATTTTATTCAGTGATTATTTTTTCTTTACCCCTTTAACAGTCGCCTTCTATGGATCACTCGATCCCGAAATGCTTCACTAGAACTGCTGACAGCGAAACAAATAAACGATGTCAGGATTTGTAGCACGCATTTTTCCGACAGTGATAAGATAACGTATGGTGTGAAAGGTAGAGTCCGTATAAAGCATGGTGCACTGCCTATTGATGCAGATATCGCGAGCGTTGATGAACATATTAACGAGACAAATACTTTCGGGATTGACAAAGTTGCACCGGAAAATAACGCGATCGCGAATCCTGTCCGCCAAACGTTGAACGCAAAACGGGGCAAATATACGAAATTAAAAGATAGATGCTGCACCCCTATGGAACAAAAGCTGCGACGATTGGTGATTGTTTTACGTAAAGACATCATAAATAAAAATCAAATTATTCGGCGATTACAGGTAGCGTTTAAAAAAAATTCTCAGGCCGCCGCGTTTGCTAAAGCATCGACTTCTCTGACCGATAGCCAGCTCAATTTCGTCAAAATGCAGATAAATCACTTAAAAAAAATTCCATGGACAGAAGAGGAAAAGCAATTTGCTTTATCTTTGTACTACAAATCGCCGAACGCGTATTGCCATTTAAGAGATAATTATCATTTTGCTTTACCGTGTGTTCAAACGATTCGCACGTGGGTAAACAACCTCCACCTGTCGCCCGGAATCAGTCCCGGGATTTTTGCAAAATTAGCGACGAAAGCTAAAGCAATGACTGATTTCGAGGCACAGTGTGTTTTGATGTGGGACGAGATGTCAATTAAGCGGCTTCTAGAATATAATTCTAAAGACGATTTGGTCGAAGGCTTTCAAGACTTCGGCGAACTCGGTCGAACTAACGAAATCGGGAATTACGCATTCGTTTTTATGATTCGCGGGCTTAAATTTTCTTGGAAGCAGCCGCTTTCATATGTCGTCTCACATGGAAACGTGCGCAACAGTGTTGTGAAATCCCTTGTAGATATGATTTTGGATTCACTTTTTTCAATTGGATTTAATGTTCGCTATATGGTATGCGATCAAGGATCAAACAATCGTACGGCGATAGCGTCCATGGGGGTCAGCGAAACCAAACCATACATCGAACGTGCCGGGCACAAAATTTTTTTCGGGTACGACGTACCACACTTAATCAAAAGCGTCCGCAATAATTTACTAGTGAGAGATTTCATTGTAGGTAATGATCGCGTTTCGTGGCAAATAATTCGCGAACTTCGCAACGTTGAACGGCATCGAATGTGCAAAGCCGCCCCAAAACTGTCAGATCTTCATGTAGAGCCGAATGCCTTTCAAAAAATGAAAGTCAGTCTCGCGACTCAAGTTTTTAGCCGTTCGGTTGCGGCCGCGATTAATGTCGGTAAATTCACGGGCGAACTGCAGCATCCGGACTGTGTCGCGACCGCGAATTTTATTCAAAAATTAAACGACGTTTTCGATTGTTTAAATAGCCGGTGTTGCACGGATCCGAACCCATTGAGACGCGCATTATCGAATGCGCAACCGCAGGTCGAAAATTTTCTTCATACGTCCCTCGAGTGGCTCGAAAAATGGACCGTTTCAATCGGAAAAAACCCACCGTGTTTCGAGGGTTTCCGATTGACCATTAGGAGCGTGCTCGGCTTGTGGGACGATATGAAGAACGCGGGGGATCTTTATTTAATCTCTTCCAGATTAAATCAAGATCCGATCGAAAATCTTTTCGCCGTTATCCGGAATCGCGCCGGTCATAACGATAACCCATCAGCAATGTGCTTTCGTCGTAATCTTCAGTATGCGATGACGGCACATCTGATGAAACCACCGGCAGCAACGAACTGCGAACCGGATGATTCAATCGCGTTGCTCGCTAGCGAGATGGACGAGCAGTCCGAAATTGCTCGAATCCGAGAAACGACCGACGTTACTCGAGATATCAGTGTAATTAAAAATGGAACGGAAGTCGACGTGACCAAAGAACCAGGTGAGACGGAGGAACGTTGCGAACTTGATAATACATTCCCAATAATAAATCCACTCGAAGAATGCTCGATGAAGTATGTTGCAGGGTACCTCATTTATAAATGCAAAATTAAATTCAACTGCCAATCTTGCGGTGACACCCTCACGAGGGGTCATCAATATTTCGAACAAACCAATGATCTCCTTATTTTTTGGAAATCCTACAAAAATCACGCGAATGATGAGCTCGGCTCTTTACAAGTTCCATGTGATCAATTTTTTGACGTAGTGATGACAGCATATAAAAGTTTCAATTCAAAATTTCACCATATTTGCCACGTCAATAACGTCTCTACGCATCTTAAAACCTGCATCAGCAATGCTGTGTTTCAAAAACACTTCGACTTCTGGTCTATCGCCGGAGATTGCGCACTCCATCGGGAATACATTTTGAATTTTTTCGTCCGGGTGCATTTGTTTATTTATCTTAAATGGAAATCACGAGATATTCGCGACGCGATGAATCGCAAACACGGTCTGAAGGGTACCGCGACCCAACCTAATCGAAAATTATTAAAAATTACGCATCAATAGGTGATGCACTGTTACAAAGATGCGCGCATGCATTCACACATACGTAGCAAACAGGGTTTGGAGTCTTAAAATACTGTGGAACTGACGAGCCTCGGGGTCCCTAGCTTTGTGCGTGACGTGCATGCATGCGCGTATACGCTGTAAATATGCTATTTCTTTTGATTTAACTAAATATCTGAGAAGATAATGTTCCAATAATTAACCATGTTTAGTTAGAATCGATTATATACAAACGGTTTTCATATAAAATAATATTTCGTATGATTTAGATTATTTATTCTTTTCAAATCTCTACGCTGCAGATAATATAAACAATTGGGTGCATGCAGTTACTAATTCATACATGGTTACTTAAAGGAACACTTACCCTCCATTTTGCATGCTTTTCCAGGAATTTAATTTGCTTTCTTGATTTCGCTATAACCCTATTCCCAACCCTCCCACTCTTCACTACATCCTTCCTCTCCCGATGGAAGACGTCCACCACCTTCTCGTGGTTTCCATCGAGTAATTTTAGCTCACGCACGTTTTTTAAATTACTTTCCCTGAATGGCGATATTCTACATTCATTGCAAAGCGCGAACTAAAGTTAGCTAAGAGTGGGCACGAATCAATAAATAAAAAATCCTGGAATTTTTCTTATTTTTTCTTGTTAATATTTATGCAATATAAAGTGTCTGTATTTGCACGAAACAAGGAAATAATTTTAAAAAATAATGAAAAAAAAATTATTCGAGGGGGTTTTGATCGTTCAACTCTCATGTCAGAGATCTGCATTTAGAGACTGCTGGGCGTCTACGTTCTCGTGACTCCGCCTACCGGGCGTATACAATCCCGAGTGACGTCACAAATCGACAGCTGCGACGCCAAGTGGCAATTTCTGGCGGAAAAAACTTTGCTTCAATCTGAAGCATGGGCATATTCCTTCTGTAGTCGTCTGAATTCGTTGGCACTGTAGAGTGTTCGCTCCATGCTCGCCGAGACCGAAAAACTCGGCGGCAACTCGAAAACGAAATCCCTAATTCCTCCGGCACTAATCATCCGATCGCATTGAAATTTGGAGATGAGCTAGAGAATGATGGCACGGGGTAACTGAGACTCGTTTTTTTTTAATGGCGAAAGCGGAACCGCTTTTTCTTTATAAAAACGATAAAATTTTCATAGTAGCACGATGTTTCTCGTCGCGTTGATATTACAATTTCGTGCTCCATGGAAATATGCACATTTTGGATTTTGTTTTGTATCATTTGATAAAAAAATGACCGAAATATAGCAATTTGAGTTTTTATGCAACGCGGGTCTAGCATCGACAAGTTCGGAGGCCCGCGCGGCAGGAGGGGTAGCCACGAGAGTCGAAGGCATAGGCGCAGTCCTCGTGTGCACGTTGTATTGGCCTCTGCACGGAAACCTAAAGCATCGCGCGTATATATATAGCTCAGTCGACTCTGAAAAATCAGTCAGATTTTGCATATCGTTAGTTCCTGACAAGATTACATATCGCGTCAAATATTTTTTTTAATTGCAAAATTTTTCGTTTTATGAATATTGGAATATTTTCCGACTTTTTAATCAATAAGTAATTACATACCTTCTTTCCTTTAATTTTTTTTTTAATTAAAGTTGTGACAAAAAAACTATATTCTATCATAAAAATATTTACCACATAAAAAAAATTATTTGGTACTATTTATTTAACAAATGATTTTTCAATCATTTTTTTAACTGTCAGGGATACGATGAACAAATTAAAAAATAAAACCTGTGTGTGTGTTCTTCACACACGTAAGAAATGAGTACTTCTGGTACCCAGCCTTTCACGTGAACCAAAAATTAAAAATATAATCATTAAAATAATCGTTGAGATAATTAAAAACAATGATTTAAAAAAATTGAAAAAACTGTGTTGCGGGGCCTGATGAGGCTAACTCAGAGACCTGCGGAGCTTATTGAAGGCGCTCGGATAGCCCACAGAGTCTTTTAGAGACCCTGCGGAGACCACACAAGAACAACAAAAATAATTATCATGGACATAATTACAATTTCAAAGAATTATAAAATAACAATTTAAACAATTATCTAAATAATAATTTATTTTATCCGAAGGACTGCGCAGGGCTTCTACAACTCTGCGCAGCGCTTTCGAAGGCCTCCTACAGCCTCCGCAGTCCTTCTACAACCCTGCGCAGCGCTTTCGAAGGACTGCGCTGGGCTTTAGAAGGCCACCTATAGCCTCCGCAGCACTTTCGAAGGACTGCGCAGGGCTTTAGAAGGCCTCCTACAGCCTCCGCAGGTATTCTGCAACTCTGCGCAGCACTTTCGAAGGACTGCGCTGGGCTTTAGAAGGCCTCCTACAGCCTCCGCAGGCCTTCTACAACCCTGCACAGTGCTTTCGAGGGACTGCGCTGGGCTTTAGAAGGCGTCCTACAGCTCCTGCAGGCCTTCTACAACCCTGCGCAGTCCTTCGAAAGCGCTGCGGGGCCTTCGGATATACTAGATTATTATTTAGATGATTGTTTTAAATTGTTATTTTAATAAATCTTTGTAATTGTAATTATTTTCATGAAAATTATTTTTGCTGTTCTTATATAGGTCTCCGCAGGGTTTCTGAAAGACTGTATTCTGTCCGAGCGCATTCAATAGGCTCCGCAAGTCTCTGAGTTAGCCTCATCAGGCTCCACAACCCAGTTTTTTAAATTTTTTTAAATGATTGTTTTTAATAATCTTAACGATTATTTTAATGATTATATTTTTAATTTTTCATTCAAGCGAAAGGCTGGATACCAAAAGCATTCACTTCTTACGTGTGTGAAGAACACACACACACGTTTTTTTTAAAATTGTTCGTCGTATCCCTGACAGGTAAAAAAATTATTGAAAAATCATTTGTTATATAAATAGTACGTACCAAATAGTTTTTTTAATGTTGTAAATATTTTTAATACGAGTAGCCGCATATCGTGCGCGCGTCACGAGGCCCGGATCATTCACGGGACTCGAGGGATATGGCAACTTGCCATAAATTAATTTTTACAAACATTTTATTTTCAGCAAATATTTGTACAATTATTATAAGGGTAATTATAAGATATATTAGTTAATAAACTCGCTCTGTCAAAGAGCGAGGTGCCAGCGACGCCTGTCCCTGTGAGTCTGTCCACACAATGGACAGAGATAATTTTAATTACTATAAATAATTAATTAACAAATATGTTAATTAATAAACTCGCTCTGCCAAAGAGCGAGATGCCACGACGTTTGTCGTGTATTATCTCCGTTCGCGAAAATGAACGGAGATAATTTTAATTGTTAATAAATGTTAATTAATAAACTCGCTCTGCCAAAGAGCGAGATGCCACGACGTTTGTCGTGTATTATCTCCGTTCGCGAAAACGAATGGAGATAATTGTAATTGTTAATAAATGTTAGTTAGCAAATATGTTAATTAATAAACTCTTTCTGCCAAAGAGCGAGATGCCACGACGTTTGTCGTGTATTATCTCCGTTCGCGAAAATGAACGGAGATAATTGTAATTGTTAATAAATGTTAATTAACAAATATGTTAATTAATGAACTCGCTCTGCCAAAGAGCGAGGTGCCACGACGTTTGTTGTGTATTATCTCCGTTCGCGAAAATGAACGGAGATAATTTTAATTGTTAATAATTGTTAATTAACAAATATGTTAATTAATTAACTCACTCTGCCAAAGAGCGAGATGCCAACGACGTTTGTCGTGTATTATCTCCGTTCGCGAAAATGAACGGAGATAATTTCAATTGTTAATAAATGTTAATTAACAAATATGTTAATTAATAAACTCGCTCTGCCAAAGAGCGAGGTGCCACGACGTTTGTCGTGTATTATCTCCGTTCGCGAAAATGAACGGAGATAATTTTAATTGTTAATAATTGTTAATTAACAAATATGTTAATTAATTAACTCACTCTGCCAAAGAGCGAGATGCCAACGACGTTTGTCGTGCATTATTTCCGTTCGCGAAAGTGAACGGAGATAATTTTAATTGTTAATAATTGTTAATTAACAAATATGTTAATTAATAAACTCGCTCTGTCAAAGAGCGAGATGCCAACGACGTTTGTCGTTGCATACTCAGAATTATTATAATTCTGTTGCTCGTATTGTAGCAAAACCAAACTTGAATGTTTGGCATGCTCGGCTGTATACTGTAGCGAGAAATAAATGCTCGCAGTGCACGTACACTCGTGCACGTCACATATACATGGCCGAGCGTTAGTATAAGATTTTCGAGAGGGGCGGGTCACGGCTGCCCCTGCTACGACGCCTCGGCCTTCAGCCCGCGTCGATGTGCCGGCGCTTCGTAGCAGACGCGCGCCGTGACATCTAGCGGTAGTCCGCAGCGGCTCGTAGTGAAATGCTGCGAGCTCTGCACTACCGCGGAGAGAGCGAAGCCGTCGAAATTTCTCGGCGACTGACACTGCCTCTTAAATCAGAGCTGGTGATTCCGAATTGTGAATCGCATTCATGACGGATTGCATTTTTAGCCGCTACGTCCAGCATTTCGTTAAACCTGATACCTTTATGCGCCGGAATCCACACGAAAAGTATTCTTTTTCCAACTGCTTCTAATTTATATAGTTTTTCTTTAATATGAATTATGAAGTAAGAACCAGATAGATTAACACGACCATGTAGTGCTTGGAGTACACTTTTCAAGTCGGAAAAGATAGTATATTCCCTCGCCTCAAGCTTGTCGATAATTTCTAGAGTTTCAACAATAGCCAAAGCTTCCGCGGTATAGATAGATGCCATACCTGAGATACGGAAGGGTTTCATTTCTTCTCCAGTGCGCCTAAGTGTAGCTAATCCAACATATTCTGTTGCTTCCATTTTAGATCCGTCACTAAAGAAACATTCAATATCTGTGATTCGTTTAGAGAGTAACGTATTAAATTCTCAGTCACTATTCCGAGCCTCGTCTATTCTTGCGCCTTCCTCAAAACTTACCGCCGCCCTAAAAGTGAGCGCCTCGTACTGATAATTGAAGTCTAGAGGTCGTTGTGCTTTCGCTATGACATAGCTTTTGTTTTCGATTGCTCTAAAACATACCAGTAACATAGACATTTCGTGTCGGTTTATCATTGTCGGGTTTTCCCATATCTCATTTCCCCTGGTTATTGATTTTATTACAGGATTATTTTCGAGAGCAAATGCTTTACCTAGATAGTACATCCCCAAAAATTTAACCCTCATTGCTAAGGGAGGGATCTTGGACTTGCCTAGAATAACGTTGTTAGGGGTTGAAACCCTGAGTCCCAAGGCTAGTTTAATTGCCCTATATCGAATTATTTCTAATTTAATTTCTTGACTCTTGTTGAGTTTGTAAAAAACTATAGCTCCATATTCAATTCTAGACCTTATTAGTGCTAAATATAATCTGGTCAGTACCCCTGATCTGCGCCCCACCACGTCGTTCTCAGCCATCGAATGATAGTCAATGGTTTTAGGCACTTGTTTTCAATCGCTTGAATTTGTTGGTTCCATTTAAGGATGTATTATCGCTATATTAAAAGTTCGAAAGTTTAAAAATAAAACCCTCCAAAATGCATTTTAACACGTATTAGAATTTTGGTAAAAATTTTGAAACGATTCACCAATTTGTTTAAGAGTTATTATAATTTTTAAAAGCCACTGTTTTACACGTACTCTTATGGAATAGAGGAAATTTCCCAACTAAAAGTGCCAAAACGTTTTGAAAGAGCACGAATTAAAATATGAAACTTTACACAAACAAGCTTCACATATAGCGAAAACGTATCATCAAAAAAACGTACCCTTTCCATATTTATTTAGAAGATATTTAACAAAAAATAATCAAACTTCGAGCGAATTTGAAGCCACGAATTTTTCACCTCAAAAACATGGCAACGTCGCTAACAGCTGACGCTCACCCAGGCGACACAAACGACGCAGTGAATATGTGAATTATAAACAGTGTGTAAAAATAAGAAAGGAATAACAAAAATCATAAATACGAATAATTTATTTAATCTGATGAAATAAAAAACAATTAAAATTTTCAAAAAAAAACAACAAGTAAACTCTTTCAATAGTATACATTACGTAGTCACGTGAACCATTTCATTATGCTTTGGATTGTGGTCACGCGTAATTTTGACATGTGTTGATTTCTTATTTTTTCTGTTAAAAAATCTTCGAGCCCTTTCGCACCTGAATCGTCGTATACTTTGTTTAAAATTTTCATCGAAACCGCAGCTTTCGCTAATTTTGGATGAATCGATGATCCAACAGTATTCATTACCGACAAAGTTTTCAAATTTGCTTTCGTGTTTATTCCAGTTTCCCAATGATTTATTTTTTCAGGGATCAATACGGCATATTTAAGCAATGTATTGTTACTTATTTCTAAGTTTTGCAATATTTTATGAAGTATTGTGCAATCATTGATTGCGTTGTGCGCTCCAGATTTTGAGATACTCAGGGCATCGGCTAGTGCATTAATAGAACGTGACTCTTTTCGTTTTTTTTCCTCTTTTATTATTACTAAAGTATCTGCAAAACCGTAAATAACCTCCACAAAATCATTAAGCAACTTATTTTTTTTAAGGCCGTATACAATCTGGGTCCATCAAAAGTGAGGTTATGCGTAGCTATGCAGCATTTTTTCCCAAAAGATTGCAACCAAGTATAAAATTTTCCTAGAGCAATTCTGATAGGTTCGCTTGAAACTTTTTGCCCATTGTACATGAGATCCCCGTAGCAACTTACAAGTCCATGAGTTTCAGAAGCTTTCGCAGAAATTGGCTGGATAGGGTTCACGTAAATAGCGAAAGTATTTTTGTTACATTTTGCTGCAATTTGCAGAATATCGCATTCAGCTTCAAAACCAGACGTTTCCAAGTCAAGTAATATGACAGGAATTTCACAGAGAGCGTCTCCGATAATTTCATTTTGGTTTTCATCACAGCTAGATACATTTTCTTCATTGATTGGTGTTGCAGATTTACTCAGGAGAGCGCAATTACTTTCATATGTCACACCTTCGATATTTTCTTTTCGATGACGCATCACAGAACGATTTTTTTTAAGTAGACGCTTTTTTTTTAATTCTGGTTTTTTTATTATTTCGCGGCGTTTAAGCAAAGCTTTTTGTGATCTGGAAACATGTCTACTGTGATATTTTCCGGGTGACAAAAGAATTTTCTTGGATATTTCTTGAGTATAACTTTCTCCAAGGTTTTTTTGACCTACAGTGCATGCAAATCGAAAATCTGCGGACGCGGAGATATTATAACACCTAGCTTTGGGGCATTTTGTAGCCATCATGGCGTTTAAGCTTTCGTTTTGATTGCTGGAAGCACAAGCTGAAAATTTTGAGGCATTTGACGTTAATTGATCAAATATCTCTTTCAGATCCGCAAATAAATTCATATCTTGAAAGCCTCCTGGAACAATTTTGTGGTCGTAGTTCTCCTTATCTTGCACGAAACCACACCAAGTACCACACATGGTATGGTCATTAAAAGCGTGGTATGGAATGCAACGGATTGCTTTAGACAAGCCTACACTATCACCTTTGTTTTGGGCCAAAGCATACGCAAAACATCTATGCAGATACGTTACACGATCTTTCGGCAATTCCGAGTGCTTCTCTTTAAGGGAGTAGATTTTATTTTTTACTCCCTTAGCAGTGTGGTTAATATCGGATTGCTTAATAATAGGATGATCAGCCTCTTTCCTACATTCTGAGGCTGTCGCAGCGTCATTATCTGCTACCAATACTCCTACTTGTACGTTCTCGGCTTTAAGAATTTCGCTGTGGACGACAAGTTTTTTAACGACATGCGATTCCATTCCTTTTGAAGATCCATAGAAATTCTTCCTGCAATCGTGATTTGATTGAGGATTTCCCATGCTGCATAGTTTGCAGTTTCGATTGCAGGTGGAAAAGTCCAAGACTAAACCACTCTGGCAACCCATAATCGCGGCATATCCGTTGTTACTGTCGTATTGTTTGCCAGTGCCTCGAGTACTCTATCCCATGTCGTACGGCACAAGAACTCTTACCACATCATCCCATGTAAGAATCGAAGTTTTTGTACCGTCAGATGTTTCAGGCCTTGATTTGACGCTAGACTCATTTTCTGACCTGTGCGGAACTAGGAAATTGGATTGGAATTCTTTAGGCCTAAGGAAAAGAGATCAAATAAAATTCCATCAATCTATAATTCTTTGATTGAAAAAACATATAATTCGACTGACAAATTTGTAAATGAGTCTGAAATTCATGTATAAAACAACTTAGATGTATAATTCATAAAAAAAAACAATAAGAAAATAATTTCTGTAAAAAAAGTAAATTACAATGATTCTTCAATTGTTGATGCTCTTTCTATAGTTTTTGCTTTTTCAACTTGAACCGCTTGTCTGCAACTGTTTTTGGCGACACTCTCAGCTGCTAACCCGACTTCATTCTCGTACCTTTTGAAGGTTGCAAAGGATAAGCATGGCATGTTCATACAAGCAAATAACTTTTGTAAATGTGTCCATCCCAGTCCACTATGCAATGTACCTAGAAAGCAAAGCAAAATATCTGTACATCAAAGTTTTTAACCTTTAAATCTGAAAAAGCCATAACAAAATTATTAACATTAGAAATAATATTGTTTAGAGATATTAAATAACTTTTAAGACGAAAAGTAGATACCACATTATAATTGAAAAACAATTTACCTATAACCACTTTGTAGGCCGATAATAGCAAGAAAAAGAAATGACTATGCGCATGTTCGGAGGGAAAAGAAATATGCATGACTTGCTTTTACACTTCCGCCGTCTAAATATTTGTTTTAAATTTGTATGTATGTATGTGTTTATTGTCTCCCCTTACGGTTGCAAGCTCTTCCATTTCCTCTTCTTTTACATTTTTTTTTTTTACAGTTTTTGCTCCTTATTCTTTACATTTCCTGCTTACATTTCTCCTACATTTCCTTATGCTATTCTTATGTTCTACTTACATGCTTCTCTTATCCTAACTTACTTAATTCTACTTCCTATTTTCTATTTTTCCGTTCTGTCTTTTCGCTCCGATTCGCTCTTCTTTCTTTTCTTTGTTTGTGTGCTTTTACGTTTCTTTGTTTTGCCCTTTTCCTCATTTCATTCACTCTCTATTTATTTCTGTTTTCTTATTTTTCTTTTCCGCTCGCTTTCACCGCTTCGCCTTGCCTGCATCTATTATTATTATTGCTCTTATTGTTCCTTATTTCCTCCTCTCCCTTCTTCCTTTGACTTCCGTTTCCGCTTCATTCTCTCCATTCCTTCTTTCTTTCATACCTTCTTGCTGTATCCCTCCCCTCCCTCTTTCTCTTCCTTTCCTCGTATTTTCCCTTCCCTCCCTTTCATCCAGTTCTCTCCTCCTCCTCTCTCGTCCAGTATTTCTTTTATCCGTTCTCCTATCCCTCTCTGGTCTTCCTTCTCTCCTCCGCATCTATCTAGCACGTGGTCCCATGTTTCCTCCTCTTCCCCGCATATTCTGCATCTTTTCTCCTCATCCGTCCCCCAATAGTGTCCTCCCCTCATTTCGTTCCCCAATCTATATCTCCCGATCCTCCTATACCTTTCCTCCTGCCATCCTGCTGTTAGGTATGCCGGTACTTTCTCCGTTACTATTTCTCTATACCATTTATTATACTTCGAACTCATTATTTTCTCCCACCTTTCCTGTGCCTGTTCTTCTTTGTCTTTCCTTTCCACCTCTTCATATGTGTCTCATCTATCTCCCCCTTCCTCTCGTACCCCTTGTTTTTTCATCTCTTTTCTCCCCTTCTCCCATTTCGTTATTCCTTCTTCCTCCTCTCTTATTTCCCTTTCCTTCATATCTTTCAGGCATAGCCTCGCTAGTTCACTTCCTTTCCCTGCTGCTAGTTTTTCCTCATACCTCCACGCTCTTCTCCCCGCTCTCGTTTTAATTTTCTCTCTCTTTGTCTCTTCTCTTATCATGTATCCTGGTGTTCTCCAATCAGCTCCTATCGTCCATCTCAGGTATCGATCGTGTATTCTTTCTATTTTTTTCCTTTCTTCCCATCCCCATATTTCCGCTCCGTATCCCAATACCGTCCATACTAGCGTGTCGAACAACCATACCCTCCTCTCCCATTTCTTTTCGAACTTCCTCTTCCCTATTCCCCATACTTGCTTCATCACTGCTCCTGCCTTTCTGACCCTGTCCTTTATTTGTGCCTCCTGTTCGCCATTCTTTTTAAACACGTATCCGAGGTACTTAAATTCCTTCACTTCCTCCAGTCTTTCTCCTCTCCATTTCCATTCCTCTTTTTTCTGCCTCCCGCCCCCTTTCCTGAATCTTATCACCTTCGTTTTCCCTACGTTTACTTCTAGCTTTTTTTCCTCTATGTACTTCTCCATTCTCCGTATCATATTTTTCATCCTCTCTTCGTCCTCCGCCATTATCACCACGTCATCTGCATACGCGAGTGTGCATATTCTCTCCCCTGCTATTTTCACTCCTCCCCACCCGCCTCTCTGCATCCTTTCCTCCATATCCGCCGTCATTAAGTTGAAAAGCGCCGAGCTCAGCGGGCATCCTTGCCTCACCCCCTTTGCCGTCCAAAATCTTTCATCCTCCCCCTCTCCCACGCTTACTTTACTTATGGTTTCCCTGTATATCTCCTCTATCCGTGTTCTTAAGCCCTCTCTCACTCCTCTTTCCTTCAGTGCCTCCCACAGTACGTTCCTATCTACCCTATCGAACGCTGCTTTTAGGTCTATGAATGTTGCCACTAATTTCCCTTTCCTTCTCCTAATTCTCTTTCCTATTATGTAATGTAGTACGTATATGTTGTCTATTGTCCCTAGCCCCCTTCTGAATCCCGTCTGGTTTGCCGGTATCATTCGTTTCCTTTCTACCTCCTCTTCCAATCTCCTCCCTAATATCATCGCATAGATCTTGTATAGTGTTGGCATTAATGTCACTCCTCTGTAGTCCTCTACCTTCGTCCCTTCTCCTTTTTTCACGATTGGACTTATTATCCCCTCCTTCCAGCCCTCTGGCCACCCTTCCCCTTTCCATACTCTCCTACATACCTCCCATGCCATCTCCACTGCTGTTTCCCCTCCATATTTCCACGCTTCGTTCGGAATTCCATCGCTTCCCGTTGCCTTTACCTCCCTCAGTTTTTTGATCGTTTCTCTCACTTCCTCCTTGGTTATTTCCTCTTCGTTATCTTCCTTTCTCTTTGTGTCCGTCCCCGTCCGTATTCTTCCTTCTACTCCTCCTAGCAGCCTCATAAAATGTTCTTTCCATTCTTCTTTTCTGATCTTGTCATTTATCCTCTTCCTATTTTTCCTCCCCCTATTTACTATTTCCCATACCTTGTTTTCCGTCCTTGCTTCCGCTATCTCCTTTATTATTCTTTCTCTTTCTTCCTCTTTTTTCTTTTCGCACCACACGTTATACTGTCTTTTTTCTTCCTTGTATCTCTCTTTCGTTCCCTTCCCCGTTCTCCATCTTCTCAATTCTCGCCTTACTTCGGCTTTTTTCTTTTTCCCCTCTTCCTCGTCCCACCACCCTGTTCTTTTTTGTTTTTTTTCTTCTCCTACACTCTTTTCTCCTCTCTTTATTGCTTCTTTTATCCTTTCTTCTACCTCTTGCAATGTCCTTCCGTATACCTCTTCCCTCCTTTCCTGCAGTCTTCTCTTGTATTCCTCTTTCATCTTGTCCGTCCATTGCCCGCTCCCTGGTTTTCTTTCTCTTCTCTTTTCTTTTTTCCTCTTCACTTTTCCTCTTCTCATCGTCACTACTACCGGGTGGTGGTCCGACTCTATCCTGTCCCCTATTACGACGTCCTTTATCCCCTCCCTCGTTCTTTCGTCTCCTATTATATAATCTATCACAGTTTCCCCGACCCCTCCTGTGAACGTGTACTCTCCTTGCCTATCCCCCTCTATATTTCCATTAAAAATCACCCATCCAACTTCTTCTATCATTCTTACCAATTTTGCCCCTTCTCTATTTATCTTCTTATCTTTTGACTTCCTCTCCTCCTCTTCGTCCTCTCCCGTTCCATTTATTCTTCCTCCTTTTGTTCCTGTCCTTGCGTTAAAGTCTCCACCTATTATTATCCTTTCCTCCTTGTTTTGCTTCTCCGTCCATTCTCTCATTCTTTCTATTTTTTTGTCTATATCCCCGTTTACATAAATT